>WBMW01005995.1:94141-175356 GCA_013396635.1 Penelope pileata | reverse complement strand
TTCATGAGGTTGGCATGGGCCCACCTCTCAAGCCTGTCCAGGTCCCTCTGGATGGCATCCCTTCCCTGTGGCGTGTCGACTGCACCACACAGCTTGGCATCATCTGCAAACTTGCTGAGGGTGCACTCGATCCCACTGTCCATGTCACCGACAAAGATGTTAAACAGCAAAATGTCTGTGGTCTTCTTATAGCTTATTAGTAAAACTTGTCAATTTTTTTTTTTTAATGCATTAGAGAGAGACTACTCCTATTCCACGAAATTGTAGAGGTTTCATTATTGGAGTAATAGCACTTTATTTCCTTCTTCCACAGAACACCATTCGATAGAGAAAACATTCCTCTTAGTTTGCTTGCATCAACATGTAATCTTTCCTGTATGTTACTATGGAAGAGCAGCAATATTTTTACAAAAGTCTATTAGTCAGCTGAAGTTTAACCTAAAAGCTGTTACTGACCCACAATATCTACTTAGGTGAGTTTCTAGAGATCTGGACTCTGGGACTTTATATTAATGGTCAGATCCATTATATACTAAATAATTTAGAAAATCTGCATTTGAGTTGTACATATATCTGGAGGTTGTTCTACTTTGGGCTTTTTTGTAATATAATGCTACAGGTGTCGCAATCCTTAAACTCTAGACTTATGTGATTGTAAGTTTGTACCTTGATTGTCTTTAGGTTCTCATTGGAATACATCAATCAGTGTTGTCCGCCAATTAGTTGGGTTGCCCCCAAAATATCATTACCCACAAACTCTTCTTTGCCTGCATGCTTACAACTCAGTGCTGGAGCTCGGTGTTGTCACTCATCAGTTACGTCAAGGTCTTTGAGATTTATACTCAGCTTGCTTCTATCTAGAGTTGAAGGCATGCTTAGTTTATATTTCAGTCTTATTGCAAGTTAAAACAAAATCAGATTGATATAGGAAGTGTTTATAGCAAGTACACAAAGGTGTTTCTTTGGCAGTGGACTGCACAGAGGCTAAAAGAGCAGAAATGTGACAATGTAGGTCAGTATGTTGACTTTTGTTGTTGTTTTGTTTTTAAATTAATAATAATAATAAAGTATGGCCGGTACTTTGTTTGTTTGACAGTAACTTACAAGAGTGCTGTTCAGTCACTCATTAAATCTCATCCTGCTCACCACAAAGCAAGAATAATTCCTTCTTTACACAAGCAGAAATTGAAGAAGATAAAATGAGTTTCTTAAGGCCATTTTGGGAACAGGTATTACACTGAATTCCCTGTGTTTAGGATACAGAATTCCAGCCAGAGAGCTAGACATTTGGGAAGTTACCCTCAATTCTTCCACTTCAGTGTTATCTACCTTGTTGGTGCCAGGCGTTAGATTTGTTGAGCTTCTCTCATAGAGATAGATGGCCAATACGGACACAGCTCTGGTCCTGAGTGCTTTGAGAAGTATGGTCTGCCCAAAATACAAGTATGAAACAGTGTAATGAATTTCATCTACTCCTAGAATAACAGTAGGACAGAGAAAGGAAAATTATGCTTTGAGTTACAGTCTTCTTCCCAGGATCTTTCTTCAGTAAAGCCACAACAAATAGACCCAAACACTTGGTTTCTGGACACAAGTTTCTGAAGAGAAGCTTCAGGGTAGCCGTATATATTGTATGTTTCATAATATCATAAATCTTGTTATAGAAAGTCCAAATGCATAACTTATTTTCATATAATGTCCATTTGGGTAAGCATGGCTGTGTCTGTCTACTGTACATTCTCCACTCTGTACAGCAGTCAATTCTTGTTAGGGAATGACCTTTTATACTGACTGGAGGTCTTCAGTAAATGAACATTGGCCTCGAGGTGGAAGAGTAAAGCTGGCTCTAGGCTTGGAGTTTCACCAGACGCAAACACTTGGCTTTCTGTGGCTTAAGCAGTGCATTTGTAAAAATGAATAACCATGCTTCATAATCACACTGGAATTTGAAGTCTGATTGACTGGACACCCTACAGTATTTTCAGATCCCTGGACAGCAGCCACTGCTGTTACATAAGTGTGAAGTATTATTGGAATAGGTAGTAGGTGTCCTTCCTTCCTTAGGAATTGCCCCTACTTAAAAACTCAGTTCCTGTCACTTCCCAAAAGTTCATTTAAATCTTTTTATTTTATTTTTTTTAAGCTATGACTCAGTTCCCGTGCCATCTCCTCTCCTAGGCTGAATTCAAGGTTGCCTGTTTCTTTCCCCTACATGGCCTGAAACAGTGGATATGATGTATTCTTGTTTACAGAAAGTTAAAGCAGAATGTTTCTGCAATGTTTACAGGTACTTCCTGCCCCACAGGAAGAATATAGGATTTCCATCCTCCTCAGAAGCAGTGCTTTGACTTTATTGGAGCCAAGGAACTCAAGCTGTGTGATCTCTCCCTTCCTGTTTCTTTTGCTTGACGCAAAGTGGTTGAGTTGTTTGATGTCTAGAGTGAAGGATGCAGCACCTCCAGTTTGCTAAATTCATCACATTTCCTTTATTACATTCCCCATTAGGAAGTAGTGAGCATTGACGTTATTTTTTTCCTTTGCAAGTTAACTAAGCTATGAGAGATGTTTGAAATACTTAGCTTTTTCTCTTTCACATCAAGAAAACCAGTTTATCCCTCCAAAAGACTTCTTCCACTTTACAGTACTTTTTTTCAATTTATTTTCTGGTAGGTTGGGATAACTAAGCATTTTCAAATACTTCTGCATATCTTCACCTACAGGTGCTTTCCTTGAACCCTTTCATATGTTGAGCTTATTAGATGGAAGAGGCACCTGAAAAATACACTCCATTTAGAATTTCATTTCATAGATTTAATTTCTGCTCAGCTTAATTCCTTGCAGAAGATAATTTTCTTGGAGTTTCTTTAAGCCATTCTTAGACTGTTAAATTATTCTGTCACTGTCTGCCAGCACCACAGGGTGTTCTGGGCCCCTACTCATCACTACTTAGTCCACAATACTAGTGAACTCTGCATTTGACTGATCCTACTGCACCTGTCAGAGCCTACTTCTCAGTCCAGCAGCCCATGGATAGAAGGAGCAGCATGTAGCTTTATAAATGCTGACACTGTCAAGATGTTGCATGCTAATGGCAAGTATTTTCATTATCACTATCATCATTTGCCATCTGTGGCTATAGTAATCTTTGTGACAACTTTATTCTTTCCTTAAATAGAAGGTTAAAGCTTCAGTTCGAGAAATAAGCAACAAGGTAGATGTATGAAATCAAGTTGAATGCATGAGTTAGTTTCTGTATTTTTGTCCTGAAACAAACAGATTAGTCTATGAAGTCAAACCTACTTTCTTCATGATGTTTGATGTTCTTATGTATGTAACAAAATGGCTAATTCAAAGTTCCTTTAGTGTCTTAGTGTTCTGCCCCTTGGAGCTGCAGAGCTCTCACCTTTGTGGTTAGTACCTCCCAGGGATGCCCCTTTATGTTTAGGTGACACAAAATGCAGCACTGTATCAGCAAAACTTGAGCTCATATCATTGTATCAGTATCTACATTAGCTTTAGGAATGGGATGCTTCAGTTTAGCATTGCCAATATGAGAATTGCATATTCATAAATTATGACTAGATGCAGTGTAGAAATGGCATGTATGACAGAACTTGTGGAAAGGGTTAGTTTGTTACTCTCTTCCTACATGGCATTTGCATGATATAGCTCGCAAAAGTACTCTAATAGCTGTCTTGTTTGGTTGACTGACTGCATCAACAATATCTTACTTTACGGTAAATTCAGGTCAAGCCTTTAAATAATGTTTTATTATACTGCAGAAGTCTAAATAGGGGCCTGAAACATTTTGTGCTGCATGTTTTCTGATTGTGTTTTCTTATCTCAAGTGTAAAATGTATTGGTTTGACATTTCCAGAAAGGGTTTTTAAAGCCAGACAGAAAAATAATAAAGAATATTTGATCCTGTTTCTTGGATGGAGATCTACTGCATGGGCTTGAATACTTATATGGGTGTGATTTTGGTCCAGATTCCTTTGGCCCTAAGGCTGAAATCATTTGGATTGTTCTACTTAAATATTCTAAATGATGTATCCTTTCCTTCAAGTCTGAGTGCTTCTTGACTTTTTTTTTCTGTTTTCATAGATCAGACCTTCTATTCAGGCAAGTTCATATTCCATCTTGATACTGAAGGAGACATTTTGTGCATATTTTGCATGCTACTAGGAGCATGTTAACAGTGATTATAGCTGATCGAAGTAAATGACTTAGGCTTTTATCTTGCTGCCTGCAATTCTGTATTATTGTTTGCTATACCATATTGCTAAACAGTTTGTCTTGTAAACTGTTTAATTAGCTTCAGATCTTTTTTCCATGCTAACTTCCTTAAGTGGATTCAGTGTGTGACATCTTTACAACAATAGAGTCATTAAGAGTAGGCAGTCTGGATAACTGTGAAGGTACTGAAGTTGATTGCACCTTTTTTGGACTGAATGGACTTAATCTTGTTTTATGCCTACTACTGCAGTCCAACTTCCCTGTGTGGTGAAAACAAAGCATTCTTGACAAGCTTACAATCAGGTCCTATGACATTTGCTGCTATGGAAGGAAGTTACCATTACAAAATCTTACCACTAATTTGCATGGTAGAGTTCAGCTGTATTTTCTAATTGCAGTTAAGTGAACTGTAATGTTCTGTTAGGATTGCCATTGTAGACTTTGGTGCCTCTCCCATTCTGGTCATTTGTGGGGAAAAAAACACTGACATAGTGTATGTCTTGACACGGGCTGCTAAGAGTAAAAGGTGGAGAATATAAATCCAACCACAGGAAAAGGAAATTTACAGGATCCTTTTTGGATTTTTGGATATACATGGGTGGGATGGCCCTCAGCGCATTGAGGTGGTCTGTAGAAATATCGGTACGTTATGAGAGATTTGAACGCTCCCAAATCTGTCAGCTTGGTGTTAAGGGCCTTTCTACAAGAAGATCAAGAAATGTCAGGACAGAATGTCATCATAACTTAGAGAGTCATAGCTGTGATGCTAACATATTAGCTGTAAGCAGAAGTTCTTAGCTTCTATGATTCTTCTCCACTATGAACAGAGATGCCATTTGGCTCTGTGACACACAACTATGCACTACAAAGAGACAGTCTGTGCATAGAAGATAATGCCTTGTGAAGGAGAAGCAGACAAAGCCAGTAGAAACAGCAGACATGCAGGAGAGCCTTAGGAAATAAGGCAACAGAACAGGTTTCCATAATACGTAACTTAAATGTGTTCTGAGTGTGTACCAAATACCTGAAATAGCGTTTTCTTGATATATCAACAGAGGATGTCATCTCCCTCGCATTACAGATAATCTTTTTAATGTTTTTTCACATACCTTGTGGCTAGAAAATATTTCACAATGGCCTCTTCTAGGAGATTTCCTTACTGCATGAATGGCCACAAAAATCTGCTTTGCGCCACTGATTAGAAAATACCTTATAAAGCTTGTCAAACCTAAAATTAAAATTGGAGGGATTTTATTCTGTTATTCACATTAATTTCTTACAAAGTGGGTAAGCTCTTGGCAACGTAACTCTCCATCTGTTTCTTACATGCAAATACAGCGGTTTCAAAATCCATGACATGCTGGACCTGCTTTACATTCTGCTCACAAATGCCTGAGTAATGCCATAAAAATGATGTGGAAAAAATAGGCTTCTTTTCATGCACTGTAAGTCAAAGCATTTGGATAGATTTTGAGGTCAGAAAGGACCGTTATGGTCATGGTGCCAGACCTACAGGCCGTAATGTTTCACCTAGTGACTTCCATATGAAGCATATGAGGTAGGAAATACGAATTTAAATAGGTATTTAAAGGAAAATCCTCTCTAATTTTGAAATGTACCAACACAATTGCTCTAAAAGAGATCTCTTGAGCACATCTCTATCATCACAAATCGAAGTCTCTTCATGTTAAGTTTTATATAAAATTTTTAATTACTCATTGTTAGATGATCTTTTTCTGTGTAACAAAGTGTTGGCATAAAAAAACAGGTCAGACGACTGAAAATCAGCAAAGCTCTGATCTTCAAAAGAGATTATCATAATTTTGCAGTAAGAATAAAGGGTGACCAGGCGCAATTGGCATCCATTTTGTCTCAGTAAAAATTACTTTGAACTGAGAGAGGTAACAGGGCAGTTGACATATGGTTAAAAATTCAGAAATGCAATCCTTTGTTAAGTAACATAACTAGGAACCAGCTGTGGGAATATTTTTGCCAAAAGTCCTCAGGAGATTGGCGTCTACAGTATTATGTCAGATTGTTTTTGGTGGGCTCATATTTTGGAGGCATAATGCCAAGTAATGTAAATTGCTGAGAGGTTTTTGGATTACTGGGAACTTTCAAACCCATTGAATTTGTGCTCTGACCAGGTCTGAGGATGGCATTTTCAATGACATATGCTGACACTAGCTCTGATTACACAATTCACGTTGTCCTTCTTTTGGATTGTGAATTGAAACATCACATTCCTTTTACAGACAACAGAGCCACCTATGGATGTATGAGGCTTGTATTGAGTGAGATGGAAACTACATTCACAAAACCATTCACAGCGCTTGGCTGTGAATATCGTCTGCATTTTATCAGCCACTGTTTGACATTCTACCATTTCCGGCATAGGATGAGGCGTTCAGTTCCTCTAACTGCACAACAAAGTATGTTAGGAGGAAAACGGAAGCAGACAGGCAATAATCCACTCAGGAGTGTCTTCCAGCTGAAGGTTAACCCAGCTGATTTTCTCATGGTTTCTTTGGGTGAATCAGCAGAGGAAACAGCAGAGAAAATCTTCATCAGAAGACATAGCCCAATGCGACTGCCTCTTAAATTGTCATCTTTTACTATACACATTGCTTGGTTTTGAGCATCTTAGGTTTCAAAAACAGAGAAGCAGGCACTATTTACTGCCCTGTGACAATATTATCAAGTGTGATTGATGATTATCAAACGTGAAAATCCAAGATGTTCAGATCCTATGATCTGAAGATGTAGATGTATGAGTGTGAATTCCCAGACCCCTAGAAGTTTTCAGATTTATCATGAGCTGGGGCTTACAACAGAAACTATTGAGTGCACTGGAGGCCTAAACCCCTAATATTCTACCATATTGAAGGATTTCTGTGATTTCATGGCTAATACAATCTATACTGAATGATAATATGCATTTATTTACAGTATGTTGCAGATTTCCAGGATTTAGTTTAATAAATGTAAAGCCTTTCTTGAAATGTAAATCTACAATTTACGATTGATTTTGCTAAAATTCTATTTGGAAATTACAAGTAAATATATTAGCAGATAGTGTTAGAACATAATATGTTCTACTCCAAAATGCTAATGATGCTACAACTACGTATTTCCTATGAAATTCAGTAGAGAGGATAACAAAACACAAATGGTTCTCAGAAAAATGGAAAATACTTTTTCTCCTTGGAAGTATGTACACGTTTCTGAGGAAACTTGAGTAATGCTAGCTTTTGTGCAATCTTTCCTGACCCATCCAAAATACAATAAACCTTTTGGATTGAGTGCTCCATTTCTATTGAGAGTTCTTGCTGATAGACACCAATGTTTTCTAAAAGCCTGGCTGCTGTATTGTCTATTTTAACATGACTCTCCCTGTGCTTCATCCAGAAACTTTAAAGCAAAATGAACCTAACTCATTATCTTCACAGTCAGCGTAAGACAATTTGGTGTTATTTAAAAAGAACTGAGAGACTCAGTGGAGTAAATTCCTGCTTCCTGCTGGCAAACTAATCTAATTGCAGGTTATGGCTCTGAACTTCAGTCGTTTTTTTCCACCCTTGTCCATCTTGGGTAAAAGCAGGGTCTGGCCTTTGCTTAGGATATAACTAAATAACAAAACTGCTGGGAGAGAGAGCACAAGACTCCAACATGGCAGTTATCACCTTAGCATGCAATGGTTAGAAGAGATTTTTTTTGACTGTTTTAGCTCAGCCACAAGGCTGAGTGAGTGTCAGTGTGAAGAGTGACGCTCTGAATGAGGAAGTTTGGCAGCAACTTTCCCTCTTTGCTTTTGCTAAGCAAAATGTCACTCTTCTGCAGTGGAGAACATGGTCCTTTCTTCAAGGACAGCTATGAATCTTATTAAACTGTTCACCACTATAATTGTTTCTGATGGAGTTCCATAGCCTTAAATACATGTTGCTGAAATATATGCTGTGTAATTACACGTTGTTATAGGAAAGAGAAAAGACTTACCTTCTACCCTCCTCATTTTAAATTTTATTACGCCTTTTCTGGTTTTCCTGGGAAGATTTCTTTTTCTTTGCTTGGAGAGTTAGTATGTCCTGGTGTGGATTCTGGAGTCTGAGCCTCTTTTTTGTTATTAAAGAGGCTTTCACCTCTTTAGGCTTCCTGGGAATTATGAGGTGTTCACGCTCAGATTTATACCATAACACTTGACAATATTAAACAAACCCAATAATAAAAAAAAGTTTTTTGTCACTCACGATGTCTAGTTGCAATATTTTTTATTGCCTTGAAAAGCTGCATGAAGGACATGACAAGATCAGAAATCCCCTTTCTGTCAGGCTTGCTCTGGGAATAACCTCTTTGTAAGCAAAACTCTACAGGATAATTGAAAATAGAAGAATTCTGTCTGAGATCTACACTTTAAAACGAAACTCACACAATGCCGTTTCTTTGGAAATGAGTGATGTTCCCTAATGCATCCCCTGTTAGTTGTTAACACACTTGATATAATTCTTTTCTCGTATAGCTGTCCTAGCTTTTACCTACTTATACTCGTCTTCCTTCAGTTGTCAGCAAGACATTTGCAGTTCTGTAAGAGGCAAATTTAAGCAACTACTAAGGTTTTCCCAAACAATGTTGTGCCAAGATTTTTAGACCCCAATTCTCCCATGCTACACAATTGTTAATTGAGGAAGATCAGTCGCAGACAGCTCACTGTGGGGGTTTCAAAATCCACTTCTCATCATAGCTGTACATATGATCTTTTTGAGATGGTTTGTGGACTCTCCATTTCGAATATTTGGCTGTTCCCAAGCAGCTGCTGGGCTGAGAAGAGCTATAGCTGATTATCAACCTCAAGAGTTTAAGCGAATACGTCTGTAACATCTATTTGTGGAAAGAAAAACTCTTTGCATTCTTACAGCACCAGGTCCTGGGAACAAGTACAGATTTAAGAGCTCTAAACCAGTGTGGCCTCGTGCATCTCAGACACAAGACATTTCTGTGGTTTATGTTAGGCAGAAATATTAAATCTATGGCTATTGAGTGCTATTGTTATCGGACTTCAAGAACAGGCTACTGTAGCTGCATGATGGAAAGAATCAAGGTGGCAATCTGAAGGACAGGAAAGCCCTTACCGCTAAGCTTTGGAGAGGGATAGCTGGTTGTGCTGGTACTTCAAGAGATGTCATAAACAAGGAAATGGAGCCAGTCTGACAAAACAGACTTTTATATAGAAAAACCTGACTCATCAAATCTACCTTATCAGACTAAATGAACAAACAAACATAGATGAAGTTTAATTATTCTGCAACCGAGTGTATCTGCTATGTCTGCCAAGATCAGATTCTGGCTCAAAGATCTATGACTTAATGTCATCTTCAACTTTGCAGAGGTGTCGCAGGCCGGTAATATATCAGAAGAATAGAGAAGACATCATAAAATGAGGAATATTCCAGGAATTGTAGAGAGCAAGCTTTGTGATATTTTTTCTCCCAGATTTGTTTCAGCTCTTTAGGTATACTTGTCTATCAGCAGCTATTCTCATATCATCTTCCGTGATCATTTTTTCTGATGCTCTTACATGTGGCATTACCACAGTTACTGGCACATGCTGTGAAATATCCATATCAATTTCTGCACAGACTAAATGCTGATGCCCTGACAGGAGGAACTGGCTTCCGCTCTGTTTGTATGAGAGTGGAGTTTGGCTCCTTGGTATTCCTTAATGTGAATGAAATTTTAGATTATTCTCATTTTATTGCCTGTTTGTTTTGCCAGTGATGTAAAATATAAATGGGAATCATATCTGTGGTAACCAACCAAAAGTTAGAAACAAAGACAAAATCACTGTTTTTCTAAATTGTAGTAATATTTTTCTGTCTTACTCCGAAAGCAAATCTTAGAAGGCTAGTTAACTTCTATTTAATTACTTACCTCTAACTTTCAAGTAACCAAGTGATTTAAATAGTAGAAAGTAAAAATACAATCTTTGTTTGTCTTTCTAAATGAAAAGAAATAGGGGAAAAAAAAAAGAGTGATGATCTGCGAGCATGGGCTTCTAAAAACTAGATTGGTGGTGCAACTTTTCCTAAGTATATTTAGTTCTGCTGCTGCTACTAGCATCAAAATGGTTAAAACAGGCTTAACAGCACAACCTGTTGTTACTACAGAAGTAACAGTAAGCAAGTAGTTAAAGTGCACAACTTTCTTTGGAGAACAAAAAATGATACAGGTGTAAGCCATTCTTCATAAGTGCAAGTCTGTGTTTGAAAACAGAATTTGAATTAAAACACATTGATCTTCTCCAATTAAAAAAAAAAAAAAAAGAATATGCTTTGATATTGATAGTCAATCTATTCCTTAGACTCTACTGATAGAAACCAAATGAAAGCAGGCAAAAAAAAAAATCTTCATTGGCATTTGGTGCTGGTAGGTAAGAAGAATTGTCTACAAAATGGGGAAAAACAGGAGAAGGTCAGCCAGGGCATCAATAGGTAGATCTTATCTGCATAGGAAATTTTTGAGCTGCCAAGAAGGTGGGTAGCAGTGTCATCATTTGTTTCTTTGGGGATCTATCACCATAAACTCTGGGGGGGTTATTTGCACAGAGTTTAACATAAACCTCTTGTACAACAGTCCATAGGAAGACAGGCCTGAACACATCACTGCCAGCCTACTTGCAGCTCACTATTTCCTCCCAGCAATTATTTCTGTCCAAACAATCATTTGAGGTCTTTCCAACTGCAACATGGGCTTGCATAGGTCTTATCTCCTAAGCTTTTCTTATAAGCTTACCAGGACTCTCCTTCTAACCGTGGCCTGGCATTTATCATCAAATTCAATAACTGCAAGAAAAAATTGCACAGAATGGGCATTTTTTTTATGTTGACCTTGGTCCTACTTTCTCTCTTAGGTTTTGTTGCCTGTTGGTTGTCTGCCTTCCATTACTCGTGTTGAAGTGGCAAAAGAAGAGGGAGCAATTATTGATGCTCTTATATGAGGTAAGAGTCATGTTACAGGGATTTAGGAGGTAGGAGGGAGGCAATAGTGCTGAAATGCAGCAAGCTGAAGAGATAAATTGCTTTGGTACATTGCATGATAAGTTTGTGGTTCTTGTTCTTGCTATATATTTTGGAGGCCCTAGATTAAGCAGGATTCTATTTCTGAGACTAAGGAGTGTTCACGATTACAAAAGCAAGGATAAAAGAAAATTGTCTGTATAAAGTCAGGGTACAAGCCAAAAAGTTTTTGAGACAGTGTAATTAGGGATGGCGCTCTCAACTTCTTTTCAGTGTTTGTCTCTTCTGGAACATCTTGT
The DNA here is from genome assembly GCA_013396635.1 of Penelope pileata. NCBI lineage: Eukaryota > Metazoa > Chordata > Aves > Galliformes > Cracidae > Penelope > Penelope pileata. The sequence goes on along the minus strand of WBMW01005995.1, from coordinate 163,811 downwards.
ACCTTCCTCTGAAGTGCTTCTGCTGGCCATGGTGTGATCCTGCCAGACAGATACCTGGTCCTGTCTGGGTTCCTGTAACTGTCTATTTACACAAACCACTATCTCAGGTTTGGTTTTGGTTTAAATGATTTGGAACAAAGCTGTCATTTTTGTTAGGAAATTGAAGATTATGAATAGATTAATTTGCTCTGTCTGCTTAACCTAATCTTGCTGGACTGCCCATACATAGGCAGCTTGGAAAGCAGAGATACCCATGCCGTTACCTACCCTCTGGACAGAAGCTCCTTCTAGATTCGTAACTTAAAATCAGACAGACCAATTTATCGAGGGAAGGAGAGGATTCTGGATCCCTTTAGCACACAGTTAATTTTACTACATGCACAGCTTACGTCCATCCAGGAAACAACTGTGGAACCTGGAACTGTCCTAAGCAAACCGGGAGATCTGGTCATATTAAACTCTAATTCCTAAGTTTTCTACTGTAATTTAACTCCTCTTCTGTTTGCCAGAAATTTCGATTATTGGTTGATTGTTTTCATGTATTTATTCTTCAGTGTTTTTGATCATGTTAAAGAGTACTTGAAAATACATGAATACGAAAGAGTAGAGAATTAAAAAACAAGATATTACTTGTTCAAAAACTGCATCTTGTGCCCAGGGGTTTCAAGTCGTTTTACAGCCATTACTGAGTTCTGCCTGACAACAAATTGATAGGTTGGGTAACAATTACTGTAAAGAACTGCTACAGTGGTTAGCTGCAGTGTGAAAATGAATGGTCCTTTACATTGTGGTCAAGGAAGATGAATAAACTGAGTTTTTATATGTGCAGGATAATTTTTTAAATCCCTCTGCCTGGTAGTCAGTGTGAGGTCAAAGTCAGGTTTCCTTTTGCTGGTGCTTGGTCCAAGAAGTACAGGGAGTTAATTTAGCTCAAAGAAGTCTGGGTAAATCTATAGGAAGGAAGTCTGCAGACAGGAAGGAGGGGTGTGGGTGGGAAAGGCTTGCCCCGTGCTGGGCTGCATTGAATGCAGTCTCAAATCACAGTACATGGATAAGAAAGAATTTAGAAATTAATGTCCAATCTTGAGAATTAAATTCTCTATCAAACGACCTTAAAGTCTGGCAGCTGTTTTGGAGCTGATAAGGAGGGGACCAGCTGTAATGTTCCCATGGAACGATCTCGTCCCTGGCTGGCACTGGAGCGAGTCACAGAGCATGAATCAGAAGCTAATTCTGTCAGCCAGCGATGCGGCCTGAGAGCCACTGGCCTGTGCCTTAACTGAACAATATGCTCCGTTGAGTTATGGGAATCGCGGAGTGCCGTTTTCTCCTTTTCCCTTCAGCCTATTTTTCCCACACTGCCTTCTGTCCTTTTCATTCCAAAGCATGCAGTGCATAAATACATATGTGCATTAGCTCATGTGTATAGTATATCAAAGTGCATTTTAAAATGACTTAGCATAACAGTGTTATCATACAAAGTAGAAGCAGCCCAATACCGCATAACATATTGACTGTGTTTTTGACAGTCAGGCTCCAAGTATAACAAAATCATATGTCTTGTTTTATGGGTGGGCAAATCTTAAAAAGCTCAGCTTGCAAAAGGGGTGAGTTAGAGACGAACCTCCTCCCCCTTCCCCTTAATTGTTCAGTCTACCCAGGTTCGGTGTCATCATCCAAGCTAGCCTTTTATTGTGTGTGACAAAGTAAACGTCAGCGTGGTGACAGTGAGTGGAAATGCTGTGGGAGAAATCATTTGGTTTACTTTAACTTCACAGAAACTAAACTGTATGAAATTGAAAATGTTCAATTTACTCTGCCTGAAGCCAAATGCCAGAGACACGTTAAAACATCTGTTTGCATTTACGACATGATTGACTTTGCCAATGATAAAATGGATTTTAATATGATAATTTGAATGCACAGAGAGGTGATATTAAATAGTTAGCTATTTTTGCCCCAGGTCACTAATCATTTTAGTCCTAATCTGAAGATCCCTGAAGTCAAAGGGTATCAACTTGCTGTCAGGCTTTAGGTGAGGTACGTATCTTCCTTGGGGCTGTATAAATGTGCTGGAACACATTGTGTTAACACAGCAGTTCTGCTGGGTGAGGATGCACGCTAAACTGAATATCTGGGGAGGTTTTAACACTATTGTCTTACTGTGTTTTAAATGAACCAAAACACACAAAGTAAAAACCGTGATGTTTTATCTTATTTTAGATGAAATCGTGAATTGGGGAAAATGTAATTGAAATTTAATTTTTGCTTGCTTCAAAGCTGGGTGAGGCTCAGTAATACATTTCAAAATACCAGTAACCCTGTTTGCAATAAAATCTGTACTCACAAATTAGTTGCTTCTGCCGTTCAAAAATTATTGTGCCACTGCTACAAATAATAATTACCTTAATTCTCTAAATGTACAAGAACTTAATGAAAGAGTTGCTATCTAAATAGATTCTGTTTTTAAACATTCCTGATTGCTCTATGGCAGTGGTTCCATCCTGAGTTCATTGTGTAATCATCTTTCAGTTGGAAACTCTTTGGTATGGAGATCACATTATCCGTGTTTTCACCTGTTACAAAGAAGAGACATAGGTTTGTGCTCTTTCACAAATCTCTATGTGTAGCCTGTGCTCTGTGCGCCTACTTTACTTCTGCTAGTCACAGGACTGCTCGTGAAGTTTCTGAAGGCTCCATGCAATGCATGCATTGTCTTTGATGTGGGATTGCTTTGTAGCCTCTCTCTCAATAGGAACCACTAATTTGGGTCTCTTTCTTCTACCTCGCTATGTATTTTAAAAATTTTATAGGGACAATCTGTCTCATCCCTGCATTAAATGCCATGGAAGTTGAGCAAAATGTTCAAAACTAACTGGGAAAATAGAAAGCCCATAGTCAATTATCTAAACCCCTTTCCTTTAGAAACTAGACTGAAAATCCCACTGCAAATGCCTTCCCTAAAATCAGCTTGCTTCAACCTGTTCTCTTCTGCCTGAAAGATGAATTTTATCACATCTTGTGCCTAATTTTGAAAGCATTTTGGATTAACAGTGAATCATCATGCTATAATGGAAATATATGGCTTAATGTTATGTTCTTGAGTCAGGCTTTTGGACAGCAGTATTTTGTACAGATACTGTTCTGTAATGGGAACCTAATTGCTGCCCCAATAGTAGTAATAAATCTTCAGCCCCTGATGAGTGTGCCAAGCTCATTTTGTGGAAGGAAGGCTTTTCATACACTTCCAGAAGGCAGTTTCTTACGCAATCATTTCTTTTCAGCCAAGATTTTGCCTGATCCGATTACCTGTAGTTAGCAGAGCTCTATTAGCGGAAAGCACTTGGAGGTGAGTCCCTTCTGGAGGTGACTTCAGTGACAAACAATCGGATAGCATCTGTTGCCTTCAGAGAAGACAGTGTGGTTCATTCATCTCACTTTTCATCTTTGCACTTTGCATGCTCTGTGATCTGGAAATCACTTCCCAACTTTCTTTCCTTTGATCAGTCTTCCCTATTGATGCTGTAGCATTTAATTTGCTGGGCTACTTCTTAGCATATGCCAACATGGTGTCTTTTGCAGCAGTGCCCTGATTTTGGATGCATCTCAGAATTGCCACCAGAAGAGAAACAGTGAAAAACAGGAATTTGTGCATACAGATCCTTGGTTAAAACAGGCTGCTGGCAGTCTTCTGAGTGAGCCAAAATTACCTCCGGAGATTGCTTTCAGAGTTTGTATTATGTGTTTGTGTACCAATAGATGTATCAGTTCTACTGGTAAAGCAGCTGGGCTTTCCAAATATAGGCCTAACTTCTGTTCATCTTCTCACTTATTGTATTAAAATGATAATTGTTTGAATGAATTAAGTGAATAAAGATGAGTTGTGATCTGCATAAGTGATTTTAGGATGTTTAACTATTTGTGAGGTATATGAGCACAAATATGAATAAAAGGATGCCTAAATGAAATCAAGGCAAATCACTCCACAGACCTCAGATAATGCAATCAATTCTCTTACGTAAAGATACATAAGAATGAATAATGAGAAACTAAATCCAGTACATTCATTGTCCTTACTGATTAATGTGTTTGTATGTAGAATAACAGAACGATATGCGTTGGAAGGGATCTTAAAGCCCATACAGTTCCAATCCCCCTACCATTCTAGGGTTGCCCCCCACCAGATCAGGGCCCCATCCAACCTGCTTCTGAATGCCTCCAGGGGTGGGACATCCACTGCTTCTCTGGGCAGCCAGGGCCTCACCACCCTCTGAGTAAAGAATTTCTGCCTCACATATAACCTAAATCTCCCCTCTTCCAGTTTAAAGCAGTTTCTCTTTGACCTATCGCTGTCAGATCATGTAAAAAGTTGATATCCTTCCTGATTATAAGCTCCCCTCAAGTCCTGGAAGGCTGCAATGAGGTCCCTCCAGACCGTTCTCTTCTCCAAGCTAAACAAGCTCATCTCCCTCAATCTTTCTTCATAGGAGAGGTACTCCAGCCTGCTGATCACCTTTGTGGCCTCATCTGGAGCCGCTCCAACAGCTCTGTATCCTTCTGGTGCTGGGGGCCCCAGGCCTGGATGCAGGACTCCAGATGGGGCCTCACAAGGGCAGAGCAGAGGAGGACAATCCCCTCCCTGCCCTGCTGCCACCCCTCTTTTGATGCAGCCCACAATACCGTTGGCCTTCTGAGCTGCAAGCGCACGCTGCTGGCTCATGTTCAGCTTCTCATCCACCGGGACCCCCAGGTTCTTCTCCATAGGGCTGCTCTCAAGGAGTTCTTCTCCCAGTCTGTACACATCTGGAATTTCCCCAACTCAAGTACAACACCTTTCACTTGGCCCTGTTGAACCTCATTAGGTTCATGTGGGTCCACTTTTCATGCCCTCTGGATGGCATCCCTTTATCTGAGGAGCTACGTCTGCTACCCAGTATCTTTGGTTGTTTTGAAAACAGAGAGCTGGGTTTGTGTGACACCATCGCTGCAGGCCATCTTCCAGCCCCTTCATGTGGATAAGCTTTTCTCCTAGCTGGAAGGTGCTGGTGAGGCCCTTAGCCCTACTTCAGCAGAATCAATGCCAAGCATTTCTTCTGTATGGATACGAACCGATTTTTACGGGAGCTGAGCTGGGGAAGCCCTGTGCAATCTCCGTAGCAAAAACCACGGAAATCAGATTTTGATCAGACTAAAACTTTAAAAGGGAACGATCTGGACACAAATTGCTCTCATTTTCCCTCCGTCCCCCTTTTTTAACATGAAACTTCTTTATTCCCCACATACTTTCAGAGGGAAATATCTCAGTAAGCAATTACAGGATTTTCTCCAGCATACAGGGATCTTGTAGTGTGATGTTTTTCATCTGGCATGTCTTTGTTACTTTCATCGTGGGCCGTTCTACTGAATAGAAGGCAGACATTACTCAGAATGAGAACGGAGACTGTCTGTTCTTGAGTATTGAAGCTTTATTTAAAATGCATGCTTTGCCAGTGAAGTTTGTGTGTGCCTCTTTTTATGCTGCAACTCCAAGCCCTTCAGATGTGTGTTACAAGGCTGTAATATCGCACAGATCCTTTGCCTTCCAACAGGCACTAACATTACATTTTTTACTAACTATGCCATGAACAAATGAAAGAGAGAAAAGAGGGAGACGTTCACAACTGAAACAACTTACCTGCTGCTCTTATAGTGCAAAAATTCATGTTTCTGCCAAATGTTTGGCAGAAAACAAGAGGCACGCACTTCTTTTTTTTTTCCCGCTTAAGTGATTCTTCTTGTTCCAGTGGAAAGATAGAAATGGAGAAGTTTTAACTAAATAAACCATGCAACACTTTCATAGTACTTCCACATCTCTTGACCTGGAGAAGTGTAGGCCTTAGCAGCATAGCTGTGTTCATGAAGACCACACCAAAGAGCATGAGAGGTAATTTGGCTTAGGACCCACACACCTACAGATGGGCAATCTGAAATGGTTTGCTCGGTCCCGTCACCAGGGTGCAGTCACACCTGATGTCTTATGTCCTGCTCTGAATGGCATGAAGATATGTCATTCAGAAGATAGCTGTCCTCTTGAAGAGAAAGGATGTGTTAGAGTAAGAAACTGATCTTTGGTACAGATTTCAGTGTTTGCCAGTCTGGCAATATAAAATAGCCTGAAAGTGGAGAGTGCAAAGAGGAATTAATGAAATTCAAAGAGAAATCAAGCTACACAGTAGCTCTTGAGCATGATTTTTCAGTCCTGCTGACAGCATGCTGAACTGTTGAATAGCATAATGGTAGCAGAAATGCAAATAGTTTCTTTTTGCTGATGGAGTGGCATGAAGGAGACTTACTGCATATCCTTGACTTTCTTCGATAGCATAACATTAAGAACCTGGACTAGAATCCTCACTCTAGAAGCAAAACTCCCAATTATCTTATTCAAATATTCACTTTCATCAAGCCATGAGGTATTACTTGAGCAGAGCTCAGAACTGTTAGAACAAAAGTGAACATGGTTGTTTTGAGTGATGTAAAGAGCCAACATAGCCGAAGTTAAAAAGGAAATATACGGATATAACTGTTATCAATGTTGCCTCTTTCTCTTTTTTTCATGGAAATGATTATTTGATGCAGTTGTAAACTAGACCACAATTACAGATGCTACAGAAACTTGTTTAAATTGAGCTTGTGCACACTGATCTTCACTTTCATTTCTTAGGAAACAATTCTTCTGCATCCAATATTTATGTGCAGCTAGAATAACTGTAACTCCTGAGATGATGTGTACTGCCTAGTCTAATAAAAATGGTACTTGTCACTTACCATCAAGCCAAACGCATGAAGGGAAAGCTCTCATTGTCCCAAGATGGGGTACAGCACAGACACAGGGAGATATGAGCTTCTCCAGCTGCCACACTTGTGCTTCTCCAGCTGATCTGAGAGAACAGCAGTCTATTAGTAACAGTAGTGGTGATGAGAATAATTGTGGTGATGGGCACATTGGCTTCTCTATTTAGTGCTTTGACTCTTTCCTGAAAGCATCAAACAATGCAATGGGTAAGGCTTGTGAAGTGTGCATTTTTTTCCTTCATGTGCTATATTGAGATCATAGGTGTACTTAAGTCACTGAATGATGTCATATTTTTAATGAATTAGTTAGTAATTGCCATAATTGACTTCATTCTGAGTGGAAGTTCTTTGAAACTGACCAAAACACGCACATACATGCACTCACACATTCAAAAAAAAAAAACTTAACCAACCCCTCACCCCCTTCCTGTCTTTGGCCTATTCGTGCAATGTCAAATTTTGAAATCTTTATAGGTGCTGGCTTCTATGGGTTTACTGACATAACAGTGAGTGAATCTTTGGATATTTCATTCTAAACCCAGAAACTTGTATCAATTACAGCATTTGAGAAGGTGATTTGTGTCAGTTATGCATCTGAGCTTTCCATACCCTTTTTAGGGTACTTGGGTTCGGTCAGTGTTTTGGCCTGTTCCTGATCTCAGATAAGTCACTTCATCTCTGTGTCACTCATTTTTCTCATGTGCACACGATGAACCTGATCTTTTTCATAAAACACTCTGAGACATTTCACAAAATAATGCTGTCTAAGAGATAGGTTTTCAAGGTGCCTAAGATACCACTTAAGACTGAATTCACTGGGAAGAGGTTATGTCTAATTCTTGTGGAGGCCAGGGAACCAGCCAATGTCCTATAAAATCACAAGTTACAGAACTTGGATTTAGCTCAGGCTGTTGTGATTCACAGTATAAGGTTCCTGGCTCAGTCTGTGGTGTTAGCTATGATGATAGACATCATGCTGCTTTTTAATACTGCACTGAGCTTGCTTTTCCTGGGCAAAATACAGTGCCTTGCAGAAAATTTCATGTTCTCACCTTGCTACCAAGAAGACAGATAGAGGTTAAGAGTTCTAAAAATGGTATTTGACAATATCAGAGCATTATAGACGAAATGCAATGCTAACAGTAAGACAGCCTATATTAATATGCATGCTGAAATGCAAGGAAGTATTTTGTACACTAAATTGTTGAATGTGAAGGACTCGCAGGAAGTGATGTTTGTAGGACACAAACGGGTGTGGGATGCTACTGAGTTTTATTGCAGTTCAGTAAGAATGACCACATTACTCCCAAGTGGCAGACTTGCGTATGCAGAATAGGTTTTCCTGGTATAAGCAGCAGTGAAAGCACTACACCTTGTCTAACGTGTCATGTATTTTGTCTCTTTCTTGCATTTGTTGTACCTCATTGTATCATCGTTGAGAGCTTTTCTGAACAACTTCTTCTTTTTCTTTACATGTGTTACGGAAACATTATTACTGGCATGAGTATAGTTAGTGCAGCAGGAATTCAATTTATTTTAAGGTTTCTTTTGACAACGACATTTATGCACTGGATGTTCTTGTCTCATATATAGTTTGAATTCAGCCCCATTTCTAGCAAAAGCAATGAAGCTAAATATCTCTGAACTTCATATTTTTAACCTCTATGATGTCATTTTTAGAATCAAGTTGTGTCTTCATTTGAAGAGCTTCAGAAGTCCGTTGAATGACTTTTCTTGTGAAGCCAACTCAGTGTGTAGTCTATGCATCACATTTACAACAGACTCCCTTTCCCCAGTGAAGACTGTGTAATCGGGGCTGTGCTATATATACTGTGCAATTTAGCATTAACACAGCCTGCAGAATGCAGCAGACCAGTCCGTCTCCAGATTTTAGTACTTTTTCCTCCTGCTCAGCTGCCCTTGTGCCAGAAAGCCATCTGTCTTCAGCCTTCTCAGTGACCCAGGACCCTTCCCTGCAGAGAAGGCTTTGGAAAACAAAGTCTGTTATTTTCCAACACCAGTTTTCTTCTCTGCTAATGGAACACAGAATAACAGTGTGATGGATTTCATAAACTTGATTTTGGCTGTTGGAAAACTTTCATTTTGATTTGGCTGAAACCTTCTCTTTCTCAAAGTAACAAACATGAGTCTTGCCCTGGGATGTCTCCCTCCCATCTCAGTAGGAGTATCTTGGGTCCGTCGTTACTCACTGGTGTAGGAGAGGGGAAAGCTACATACCGCAGTTCTCTTTCCATTACAGAGTTGAAGGGTGTGATTTGTTCCCTCTTTCTCTCGGAAACTAAAGTGCTCATCTCTGCTTTTCACTGGGGAAAGCGTCTTATAGTAAATACTTCAGAGCTGTTTCAGCATAAGTGTTCAGACTTGGATAGGATAAAGCTTTTTGGGTTTCTTACCCATGCTTGACATCACTTTGGCAAAAAAAAACAAAAAAAAAAAAAAAAAAAAAAAAAAACCACCACTTTGGCCAGCCTGTGAGAGAATCTGCGGAGAATTCGTGCTGGAATGCTATGCTACTCTGCTCTCTAGTTTGCAATTCTTCCCAGCAAGAAGCACAGATGAAAAAATATATTCCAGTTTCTTTAGAACTGAGTGTTTTATCTTCATCCCATACCAGGATGGGCATTTAGCTAAGGTCTTCTACACCGCCTGGCATTTTTACTATTACTATCACAATTTAAAAAGGTGAGCGTGGGGAACACTAGGAGTAGAAAGATTGTTAAAACTTCTCTACTTTTATCAAATATTGTAGTTCTTGAAGTCCTGGTTTCCTTAATCTGGCATGTAGTACTTTCATCAAATAATTTTAGTTTTGAGGAAAAGCATTACATTTAAAGTGTTAACATATAGAAAAGGAATAAAAATAAGTTCATGAATGTTTAGCTGAGGGATTTTGAGGTTTAGATCTCTGAGATCTGTAAGGCCAGGAGCACCAACAGTGCTTCATATAATTCATTTCAGTAAGGTTGATGATGTATAGACTTAAAACTCCTTACCTCTCTAATAGATTTCTAACATTACATCCCCAATCAGCAACCATTTTCCAGAGATTTATGGGAATAGTTTTGAAAGAAAGCCAGAAGGTCACAGACGTGGGTATTTTGGGCAAAAAAAGGAAAAATTCCAGTGGCTGGTGGCCCGTACGTAAAGCATTCTGCCAATAATCCCCTTCTATTTATTTAAATACATGTCAGAACTCAGTATCACATGAGCTATGGTCTCTATCACGGACAATTTTTTAAGCTCTGACTTAACCTCTCGTAAATAAACTTGACTGCAGATTTTCTCAGAACATTACAAAAATGAACATTCTTTGCAAATTGATGGTTTTACCTGTTATTTTACAGCCACGTCATCTTGGATAGTGTCTAAAAAGCTTGAAAGCTTAATAGCCATGGATATGTACGATGTTGTTGTGGAGATTTTTGAGAATAGAAACATCTTGCATGAATACTAATAAAGTAATGTCTTTTTTTTTTTTATCCTTTTCCATGATTTAATGCAATTTTGAGTCTACTTCAGTAGAATACATTTTATCTGTTTGGTAAGCTGAAAGAAGAATTTATTCTCTTGGGGGAAAACAGATTTTCTGGCACCCTTTTCAAGAAGATTGTAGATAGTAGTGTGCCAGCCAAGCTTAAGCACAGTGATGATCACTGCCTGTCTCAAGCAAAATTTTTCTCAGGCTGATCATCTGAGGCAGTTAGCTGCTTGAACTTTATTATGGATTTCAAATCTGCCTGCACGCTACTGGAGATCAACAGGAGCTAGTTGCCTGACTTCAGATGTTTGTAAGAGCCTCAGCTGATTCTTTCAGATGCTCTGGACACATTTGGAAACCTACTCACTTATTGTTACAAACTGATGAGAAGCTTGTGCATCCTTCTAAAATTTTTGATCAGCGGTGCAAAATGAGCACTGTGTTTGATTCAGGAGACTGCTCCATTTCCGTGGTGGGCAAAGTGATGCTTAAATAAATAGCCTGTCCATTTGTTAAGCATGAGGGATCCATAAAAATGAAGGTTATTATTGCAACAGGAACTTTCCCACAGGGAAAACAAAACAGAACTTAGTTTCATCCATAAAACTATTGCAAGTGAACCACTTGTTTCCTCCTTACCTCTGCTAGCTTGTTTTGTATAAGCCAGCATTTGACTTCTCCTTTATGAGGAGTTAGAGGAGTAGTACAGACATGTTGATCCTTGCATCTACAGAAGAATTATATGAGCTAAACACATGTTCTGCCATTGGCACATTACTGCTATCCTGCCAAAACCCTTCCCTGTGCTTGGCTTCCGCAGCAATGAGCATGGGTGGAGGAAGGAAGGAACAGCTGGGAGGCGATTATGGTTTCCTGACGCCCTGCCCCACCCATGGCACAGGTTAGATCAGTTCTGAGTCGCAGGCAGCTGGTAGAAATCCCTGGGGAGACTGTCAGTTCAGCCCCTGCATCATCTCCACCCAGTACATGGCACTCATCCCTGGCAGAAGACTTTGCCAACTCCGTGCTCCCTCCTGGGGCACTTTCCCTCTGTGGGATGTTGCTCAGAAGAGGAACAGAACTCCATTCCATTTTTCAGTGTTCAGGATGAGGCTGGTTTTTAATAGGACTTGCGTGCATGTAGTTTTGTCTGAAAGCGTGGGGGGCCTCACATGATTTATTCCAGTTATTTGAAGGGTGTATTCCTGGAGCTATTGCCAGTGAAAAGGTTGAGATCCAAGAAGAGCAGAGAACTATTCACTGAGTGGGAAAAATGCTGGAAGCAGAATGAGTGTTAGAGAACGGTGCCTCCCTCCCTGTATTGTTGGCAAGTTCACCTTTCCTGATACAGAGGTAGACTTGGGTGTTGAATAGTGGATACAGTTTGTGCCATTTCAAATGTTCTTGATCTTACCTGCCGATAATGCAAGCTGCCGCAATGGTGTCAGCTGGTAACAAGACCAAGTTCATAACCAGCCTTTAACAGGCTAATGTCACTTTGGCAAAGTGGTAAAATGAATTTCATGGACTAACACTGAAGCATCTTACAGACTAGCAGACAGCAAAATGACTTGTGAATCAAAGGGTGATCAGTGCTAAATTTAGGACTATAAGTTCTATCTTCTGACATCTCGGTAAAGGGCGAGCCACAAACAGCAGTTAGCTGACACCTCTGGAAAGTGGTGGTAATAATAAACATCTGGAGGGTTTGACATATTCATGGTTGCCAGTAAATTATCCCTGGCTCCTAAACAATTATTGTTAGAGAAGCAGCTTGAGACAAGAAGCTAAAAAGTAATTGTCTAATGGAACAGTTTTCTGAGAAATGAGGACTGCTTCTGTGTCAGCACGAATAATGAGCAGGGCTATAGGAGAAATAGGCCCTGATCAGGTTGTAGCATTCAGTAAAAGGGATCAGCCACAGTTGGAGGGAGGGTTGCAGAGAAGAACAAGCAAATGGGAGCTCATTTGTCCCTGAGAACACTGGGGACAAATGTAGTGCTTGATTCCCAACAACAAAATCTCTGGAGTGATCTTGGGCACCGGTAGAAGAAGTGTTTGTATTCACTTAGAATCCCATTCAAATTTGATGGAGTTCAGTTGAAATCTTCCAGGAACTATAAAGAGCCTTGGATCTGACCTGCAGAGGTTGTCTGTTTATGTCCCAGCCTGCAAACATGAGTCTACATGCCCGAAGGGGCACTTCACACCTTGATTTGTTTTAATTTGCATGTTTACTGCCATCCATTTCTCATACAGAGATTACAGTTGATGAATGTCCCAGCAACCAATTTGCTGCAGCTGTCACTTACGTTCTGTCTATGTCTTGTCTATAGGTGTATCAGGAGCATGCCAGAAATGCTGCTGTCATATAGTTAAGGCATTGTGGCCCAGTTTTGTCCTTTCTTTTTCTCCTCAAATTGTATTTTAGTCAATCAGGTCATTTGTGTAGATGAAATCAGTCTTGATCTCTCTCATACACACAATCACACATTAGTTTTGAACATTATAGCCTAGTTATCTAGGTATTCATAATGTAGTTGTGGCTGGTGGGCAGCCCAGCTGTGCAAGCTGATGGTGCTGCTTCCCTCCAGGTAAACCCTATTGACAGGCAAAAGGTTACTGCTTGTAGCAGCAAGTTCGTTGCTCTGGTGCACATAGCACTACGGATGCATCATCAGATTAGTCAAATGTCTGTGAAAAGGGTTCTGTTCCAGGAGCTCCTTGCCTGCCTTTGATATTTCAGTGGTTGCACAAGGTTTGACCGTGTTAGCATTACGCAGTCCTCTTTCATAGAGAACTCATTGTCTGCGTCCTTCCCTGCAAAGGACTAAGGTATAGGGTTTAAATATGTGCGTGGGATGCATTTCCCAATAAAGTAATAAAACAAAACATGTTTACTGCTTTTTATCTACATTATCAATAAACTGATAAGAGCTTTTATGGAAAGGAAAAGCTACTGTACCTTGGTAGTACAGGGGAGGCAGCAATTTAAAGCTCTAAGGTCAGTCCTTAACTAGTGCAGATGATTACAGCCATAGAGATTTCCAGTAATGGATCCTAGATGAATACCTGTCCAAGAATGCATTAAATGTCATGGAAGAATAAAATGGCTTGATTACACTGTGGGTGTTTTCTGCACGCCCAGAAGAAATGCCACAGAGAGATACCAAGCTGTCTTCATTATTGCACACAGCAGTTACTTTCACACAGTGCTCTGCCTATTCTCAGTTAACTTCAGTGACTCATTCTGACTTTATCCACATAGAATTTTGCTTCATTTTCGTTTTTTTTCAATTTGCTTCAACATTTATGTTGCAACATTCAATATGAAATGGTATTGATTTCGAACATTCATATGTCATTCAATTTTCTTTTTCTGCGTCATACTCTAAATCTAAATAACGTTTTATTTAGCGTTTAATATTTCCTAGATAATTTTTTGAAGAAATCTCCACACTGCAAAAAGTTTTACCCGTTCCAAGTCAAGAACACAAAACATATTTTGGAGCCTTGGAATTTCCCATTGGGGCAGAGATGCTGTTTTCCAACCAAATCTTAGAAACACCTTCTGATTGCCCAAAGACAACTTGGTTCATGATCACTTCTGAAGTTTATTCAAAGGCAAAAGATGGGGTGATTGCTATGAAGTCTCATTTTGGTTAATTCTCAAAAGAACAAAGTGGAAGCCAGCAAAGAGCCTGATGCTGTCTCACCCACTGTCATTTCTAGTCCAAGCGCTCCACGTCTTGATAGCTTCTTGCTGGGGTTATGGGAGGAAAGGAAGGGAAAGATTCAAAATAAAATAATTTCAAAAAGAAGAAGAGAAGGTATAATGTTGAATTTTGTTTGTGCCAATTATGGAATATAAATATGCATCCTTGGTATCATTATGAGTCATATATTCCTAATCTTAGGATAAACTGTGCCTGTTTTGGCATATTAATAGCATTGTATAATGACAATTTCCTCATAGCTTTGGGGAATCTTTCCATTTCACTTATATTTTGGGGAATTTGTGCACACAGATACATATGTAGCTCCCATCGCTTCATTAACTGAGCACACCTTAAAGAAGTCATCCTTGCAGTGGTTTTCTTGAGTAGTAAAATATTATCTCTGCTTTATGGATGAAAAGCAAGAGATAGAGGGATTTGAAGGACCTCAGCCACAGCCTTAGTGCATTGGTAGGAGCCTTTTCCTTGATTTCAGTGGTCACAAATCGTGTCTTTAACAACTTACCCAACAAAGCTACCATGGTTAGTTGGTCAAACTGATGATACAGCCTTCGATTTTCCTTTTCCCAGGACTTAAATCTTAGTACTTAGCTTTATACACTCAACAGAAGGTACATTTTAAACTCACGTTACCTCTTACTACATTTATTGTCAACAGGAGTAAAGAGAACAATTATAGCTCAGGTTGCTCTCTTTCAATCTTAAGTGAATATTTTATATTGCCCAAGAAAAATGCTGAAATACTTAAAAATGACAATTTTTTAATAGTTGTTCTCAAATCTATGGATGTTTGAGGACAGCTAATGGTTAAATTAAAAACCAGTTCTGTTCTGTATTTTTCTTTTGAATATAGTAAAAGTAAATATTTGGTCAAGGCATTTATGTGAATATTATTCAAGATTTTTTTTTCCAACACTGGAAAGTTAAATTACTTTATGAAATATCCTGCTGATGCAGCCTACATTCAAGTCCATAACAGAAGTCTAATATATGGTTCCTTGATGGGGGTTTGAGCAATCTTAATTTTTCCACATATTACTGAGTTTTGCTGTGTTTAGATCACTGTTGGGAAAGAACCATAACGCAAATGTCAAGTGATATACAGGAGAGCTGCCCATAAGTAATAACAGAATGTGTATACTACACAGTGAAAGTATTTCACCCGATAAAGAGGAGTTTTAACTAGAACTAACAGGGTAAAACTGAGCAAAAATGGAAATTTACACTGTATGTTACGAAGAAGTTCCTAGTGGTAAAAGCTGTTAGACTACTGAATGTCCTCCCAAGGAAAGCAGTAGTAGCAGTATGCATGAATTACTTAAAACTTATCAGAAGAACAAAAAACAAATCAGAAGGAAATATTGAAGACTGTATTTTTAGGAGCTGGATGTTTTGGTGGTGGTGAGTAGTTTGCTTGCTAGTCGAGCTCATTAGTATTCTTTTTCCTTCTCTGGGTCCTCTGATTAGTGTTGTATTATTGAATATATTTGTAGAATTGAAGTTTGATTGAGATAATTAAAAAATTTGACAAAATCTTCATTAAGCTTGATAAGCTTGACAAAAAAGTTCTTTATTTGTTCCAGCATATCTCGTCTACAGTGTTTGTTTAGGTAACCATAGCATTCCTGAGTAAATTTTTCATGACTTTCAATCTTTCATTTGTACTTAGTCATAAAAAAGAACAAATTCCTCTGTTGCTATGTGACTTTGTAGTATGTGTTTAATATTAAGGACTTGACCAAAGAGAAAGAATTGTATACTTCTGGTTAGGAAGTGTGGTAGGAGACCACCTTTAAAATGCTGACCTCAGAGCATCTAAGCAATGCATTTCAGAAGAGTAATGCAACTGGTTAAGAGTGGGCTGGAATTAAGTAATAGTGACTAAGTATCATTGTCAGCGTTGACCAGCTTTCTTCTTTTACGTTACAGATGCCTGAGTAGTGGTGTAAATGTGGGTCTGACTGTGACTAATGGCCAACGTCTCTATGGGGTGCAAAATAAATGGTACACAGCTTTTGTAAAGTTGCATCATGAACACTTGGCAAAGACCGTGAAGGAAATCCTTTCCGAGAAAAAAAGCCACAAAGAAAAGAAATGCTAACGATCTCTTAATTAAGTACTTAAATTAGTGACTTTCCTTTTGAAGATGGGTATCCTGTATTTATTTCTCTTCCACTATGCAATGCTGTGTGGAAGTTAGGGACCAGTCATTCCAGCTGGATTTGAGACAGCATTAGTGGGTGCACAGGGTACCGGGGCCATTCGTCCCTGTCAGATATCTGGTTCAAGAGGCAATGGCCTTCTATTGCTCAAGCAATCTCACATGACCACAGGTTTAGTATTAACTAGCAAGCCTTGAAATTTTGGTTGCATATGCTGAGTCTGCACTTGCCTTTGAGTGAGTTTCCGCAGTGATGCTTTAGGGTTGCCAGGGACAGATTATGGATTGACACAATCAAGAAATGGAGAAGGAAAAAAAGGGTTTATTCTTTTATTTACTATATAGACATAGCCTCTCCTCAGGAAAGAGCGAAAAGTACTCAGTTGTCCTGTGCCCTCTTGGCATGACAAGCGAACGCCTGCTGCAGAACAGTTCAGTAATAATATATATATTTTTTCTGGAGAATGACACAGTATTTGATTTGTCAGTCCAATTCCTACTTGTTGATCAGCTGGGAAGGAAAGTAGGTTCTTGTGGATAAAACGTGGTTGCTGGCTTGGCATTGAGTTCTTTAGTAGTCTTCATCGGGTCATTCCTCTCTGTTTTTTGTATACTTATCTATAATTTTTCTTCTCTTACCTCCTACTTGTCTTCTTAGGCAAGCTTGCTCAATAAGGAAGCGGTCCCTTCCATCTGCTTATGAAATACGAGGTTCAGTGAGACTTCAACTTTGAGTGAAGCGTTCAGGTGCTTGAGAAATCCAAATGATGTAACAATTGATCCATCCGAATGGAGTTTCAGTGTAACTTGAGGGGTCTTTCTTTGAAACCAGGCTTTTAAATGCACAATTCTAATTTTTTAATGGAAAACACTTTATAGAAAGCAAAACCTGTTCTTTGGGAATGTGACATAATAGGCTGTTTCTGTGTGTTGCAACTTTTATACTGTTAGTCTTATATTTTCTGATAAGAGTCTACAGAATTCATTTTCCCTTCAGTAGCACATCATTTTTTGTTCTCCCCAAGAAATGGCAGGCACTTCAATGACTTTTACAACATGCCTATAAAATGGATGTGGTATATTAATTTGAGGAATACTAGTAATGAAACTGCTTGTGCTCAATGTTACACTTTTGGATATATTTCAAGCATTGTGATTTTAGAGCATTGCATTAGGATGCTTCCCTCTTCTTCCCTCTTCTACCACAATCACCTCACAGAGATTTTCTGTCACACGGGAAAGGGGTGAAGAGGAAACATCTGAAAGCTGTGATCCTGTTTGCAGTTGCTCAGATTTGCAGGGGCATATGAGAGCCTATATTGAGTACACTGGAACTGAATGTCCCTGTGACTATCCCAGGTGCCTGCGGTCAGGCTCCTGTTCGTGTTGTGAGTCAGAATCTACAGAACAAAATACTGGATTTTGTCTTAGCAATTGTAAAAGGAATAACATTTTAATGATATGTGCTATTGGCATAATCCTTCCAAAATGGACAATGATTTATATATTTCATGTGAGGACAAGATTCCTTAGGGGATGACTCATTGTTTTAGTCTGGAATAATTCCAGTGGGAACCTTTTTCAGAACTGGTTGATACATACCTTACATGGTCTTAGTTTGGGACTTATTTTTTTTTCCACTTTCATTTTGTCTGATAATATGTGTGCTTTGCCTATTAAAATTGAACTGTTTCTTTCCCTTCTGAGTTAAATCAAGTTCATATTTACCAAGACCTTATATGGAGAGGGAGTGTGTGTGTGTATGTATACATATATATATTTATGTATGTGTATATACATATACAAGAGAGAAGAAAGAACTGGATCTATTGGAAAGGGAGAGTTTATTCTTTAATAAAGAGGTGAATTGTGCATCAAACACATCTTTTCACGTTTGTTTGAACCCAAAGTCAACAACTGCCAGCAAAACTGCTTCCTTTTATAGAACTATTTCAGTAGTGTAGAATGTGAGACTATAGTGATACTATGCTCTTGGTTGTACATTTTGTCCCCTTTTTAAATCGTTATCACCACTGTTATGATTCGTTGCACTCAAGATACATCTATGGTGTGGATGATAAAGAAGAATGGGGAATATAGTCCAGTACAGTACCCTTCTAGTAAAAGGTCTTCTGCAGTGGGGATTTAAGGCAATCTCCCATTAGTTAACTTTTCTGAAGATGGGTAAAACATTCTCCTACCTGATGTTGTAGAAGGCATTTTGTACTTAAGCCTTGTTTGTACCTGCTGTTGCTAAGAGTCATCCACCCGATTTGGCAGCAGTCTTACTTCTTTTTCTCTTTCTTCCTCCACCTTTTTCTATTGATGTGATGCTAGAAGCTCTTGTAATTTTTAATGTGCCTTGCCAGTTTTGACTCTAGTTGAGCTTTGACTTTCCAAAACACATCCTTACATGCCTATGCAATGATTCTGCATCTGTCTTTTGTAGTCTGCACTTGCTTCTACCTCCTGTGTATGCATTTTTGCACCAGAATTCTGTCATAATTTCCAAATTTAGATACACTGCTTACTAATATGTCTACTCGTTTCCCAGAGCATGGGTGGAGCTCTCTTGTGCTGAGAGGAGCTTGTCCTTAAAGAGAGCTCTTATTCTTTAAAGCTGGTGCCCACAGGGTGCCACCTATTAGTTCCCCACAGGAGACAACGCGTGCTCTCCTAAATTTCAGGGTTTAAACTCTCCTCCTTGCCTTCCTCATGTACCTTGAATTCTGCTATATGCTAAAACATACTCAAAGTCTTTCTTTTGAGTATGTGCCATAATGCTTAAAGTTCAAACCCTTTAAATATCAGTTGCAAATGTCAAGTTTTGAGTATGGAGATCTCCCTGTGCTTCATGGAAAACAGCAGCTGAGGAAAAGAAGTGTCAAGGATCTATCACAAAAGAAATGGAAAAAATGGTGGTGCAGTCACCCAGACATGACTATAAAGAGATTTCCAGTCTTGGCGATCAAAATCTCAAGACAACAGGTTACAAGATTTCAGGTTATATGATTCAAGTTAAGAAATTTTCTTCATCATCGGATCTGTGCGAGAACCCTAGCCCTGATTTGGTCATGAAACCAAACCCCAAACCACCAACTGAGCCTAATTTAGATCTGAATCTAAGTGCCCACTTCCTGTTCCTCATTTCCAATCAAAACAGGTTTTGGTTTTGGTTGATTTGAGATCTGGGTGAAATCTTTCATTGGTTATTGTTAACTGTTTCTCCCATCCCTACCTGTGATCTTAAAAAGCACAAAAAATAAAAAAAAAAACAACAAAATGCTCTTCACATGCCACACTCTACAATTAACCTAAACCACTGTCAACAGCTGGAAGTATGGCAAAACAGTGGTGGTTTCCTTTCACTTGTTTTTACAGTTATTAATTATGTTTTGTTTTGGTCCTAAAATAAGATGTAAATATTTCATAAATCAGGTGAATTTATTTTTTCATAATTACATTTTATTGGATAAATGATAAAGTATATTTTAGTGGGCATGGAGTCTACCCAAATATTTTTTGTGGTTCTGTTAGCAGTCTGTTACAGATGTGTTCATTAAATCTGGCACACAGACAAAGTTAAAAGTCATTCTTCTCTCCAAGTATCTTGACTTAAAAGCAAGTCTTGGATCAAACAGTGTACATCAAGCTTAAAGCTCAGTCTTAGATAGGGCCAGGTGTGCATAAATCTCAATGACTGAGTTTGAACAAGTTGAAGAACATGACAGTCAATGTAGAATTAGATTTATCTATCTTGTTCAGATTTGTTTCTCCTGAGACTGTTACGGAAATCACTGCTTTTTCAGTTCATCAGTAAAATGAATCTAAAGCTTGTCCTTATGTTTTGAGCCTGAGGCTAAATTAGGCTGCTCAAAGGAGCTGCAGAAACAGTAAGCCAAGTCCAATTGGGAACCTGTCTCAGCTCTATCAGCTGCCCATCACCTTTGTTTTCTGACTTTTCTATAGATAGTTTATTTTTAAGATGCATTCAATGTACTTAGTCCCCTATATAGCAATGGTACTTCCTCTGTCAAAAAGTCTAATTGACCATGTTCTTACCTGATGCACAGTCTCAAATGAGCACCTGTAGGGAACTTTTTTAGCAGTGATGATAATTTCAAATATCAACCTATGCCATAAGGTTCACCTAGAACAATTCTTCAGATCGACCGTCTTATCATCTGAACCATACAGGATGAGAATTGAAAGGAGATGTACTCTACCTTTAAAGCCAAGATAACTGCTAGGTGGTGTGCTTTTTCTTCCTTTTGTTTGTGTTCCTATGAACATAAAGATTTGTAATCTGTTTTAGATTTGCCAGCTGAATAATTCTGTTTCTTTTAGCTTTCTCTGGCTTGTGTAAAGGCTGTTTATAGGTTAAATGCATGAATCCAAAGGTTTTTTATTCCTTTATTATGGTGATCCCTCCATAAAATGGATTCACCAGAGGTAATCAAGCACCAGTGTTGATATCCCTTGAAGGTCTTAAATGTAAGAAGATATGCTTCTACTTATTAGCACAAATTAGTTTCAGAGCTACTATTATATTGGTGAAAAATAAGTCTTCATTGAAGCGTGCTTTGGTAGGTAACCTATATAATCTAACGTAGCATAGGAAAACACGTGGAAACCCAGCCTGTCAACTCATGTGTAAAGAGGTTAAGTAGATCTAGACCCTGCCTCTTCCTTTACCAACACACTTGCAAGAAGCAGGAGAGTCATGGATAAAGTCTTCCCTTACTCACTCTGGTAGCTAGATCATCGTGAAGGAGGGACTTTGGTTTGGTCTAGGACAACAGTGAGGTGTTACTCTCTGGTATGAGGATATATCAGGAAAGAAATAATGGTTCAGGGATCTGAGGGAGTGTCTGAAAGTCCTGGTGATTCTTATTGGGTGCAGCTTAAACACCGTCCTTTACTTGCTAACAACGCAGTGTAACTGTCACACAACTGTGTTAGTACGTAATTAAAAATTTAAGAAAATTTTTAGGATTTTTTATTTAGGACTGAAGAAGCAGCTGTTACTTGGGCTCTGTTCTGATCTGCATTTTGAATGAGCCATCCTTTAGCTTGGTGGAATTAAGTGAGCAAAAACAGCAAAAACACGATTGCAAATATCTGCTGCTCAGATGAAGGCACTACGTACAGGAAGCCCAGGATTTGTTTTACGTGACAAATTCATCAGAACTATAAAGCATTTTTTAAAAATTATGTTTTTTAGAGGGTCAGACAGTGTTTACATACACAATGCTAGTCTGTATGCAGACAGAGGCTGGCATCGTGCCAGATGCCGACACATTGAGAGCCCCATCCTCAGCTGGTACATATCACTGTAGCTCCATTGACTTCAATGAACTGGCGCCAGTTTACATTAACTGAGGAGCTGTTGCATTATGTGGAACGATTTCTTTTTCTTTTTTTTTTCCATCCTTTTCTTTCATTCTTTGATGAAAACCACAGAAATGTCATTCTTGTTAGAAAAAGGAGTCTTATTTGGGAGATCTACCTTTTCTTTCTTGATGATGTTCTCTTTAAGTTATTCTTATTTCTATCCAATTTATGACATATTCATACTAGTTTTCTAATGGTAATGTGTTAGGGATGCCTTACGCTTCTTGACCTAGCCCTGATGGACTCATGTAGAATTTTGTAGCTTCAAATCTCAGAACTGTACAGTAGAAATTCCTTACTCTGTGGTTAAAATATGTGCATGATATCACTGAAGTGGTATCCCTTTTGGATTCCTGTGATACATAAACATATCCCACAAAAGAGCAGTCAGATGAGTATTTTTGATCATTTCCCAGGGGCTCTTGGAAGCAATGGCTGAAGGGCGACTGCTGATCAAAACTAGTCAAAAAAGATTCTTCTAAATTTATATTCTCTCAAGACTATGTCTGATAAAATAAAGGTTGCCTCAGGCTATGATTCTGTTAGCTAAAATGGGTAATAAGGTCTGAAATCAGCTTTGTCACACAACTAGTACCTTGGCCCAGCCATTTTACCATCCAGACCTGTACTTTCACTTGGAAACTGATCCAACCTGGGAAAATATTTCATTTATGTAAACATTTGTTCGTAGGTCCATTCAATGTCCAGTGGATTTCAAAAAAGTGAGAGCCTTTCCCTCTCTATGTTGATGAAAATATTCAAGCCTTACAAAAAAAAGGAAAGGAAGGAAAAAAAAAAGAAAAGAAGAAAAACAAGCAAAAAGAAACGAAAACCCAACCCCGTGTGTAATTGCTTAGAAGACATTTCATACTGTTCACAAATTTAAAAAACTTCCTTGGCCTCTAAGGAAACCTGTTCTAAAGTGCTTTTTCCTAAATTGTTGTGGTATTTTCTCTTGTTCTTGAGAAGAAGGACACTTTGGACGCTTCCTCAACTATATTTACAAATTCTGTATTTTTTTTTATCCTTGCCATAATCATTTTGGACATTTTCCAATTTTAAATGAACTTGTAGCAAACAATGGGTGTTTGAAGATGGACTTCATGTCTAATGGTGAATGAGTGTCTGAATTTTTGTGCATAATCTTTTGCTTCTTGCTTACCTACACAATATTTTCTCATGCAGTCATCTTGAGTCACATAGCCACAGTCTGGACAGATGTTCAGAAGAGCTCTGTTTCCATTTTGGCATTTTAATAAGTAGCCTTTTTTTTTTTATTATTATTATTATTTTTAATATAAGTTCTTACTGTGTATCTGAAATGGGAGTTTCTGGGCAATATGAACTATTGAAAACTAATATTAGTTACATGCTTAAACTGAAGGTATATTCTATTGAAAAGCTGGTCTGTATTAGGATTTTCTGGATTACTGAAAATACAAGTTACAAATTTTTCAGTTGTCTAATTTATGAATTTAGTAGCCTTCTCCAAAGTGTTTTGTTTTCCTTAAAACTAGAGACATGGAGAGAAATTCCTAGATATAGGGGGGCGTGGAAAGAAGTAACTGCTGACAACACAACAATTCATTCATTTCCTAGCATTACAGGTCATGTACTGTATTTTAACTTAAACAATAAGGCCATTGTTTGTATGGGAAAACAAACACAGTTTATGTAAAGGTTAAAAGACTGGAAAGGTTAAAGGCTGGTTTGTTTCTGGCAAGCTGTGATTTGCTTCTCTCAGGTGAAATGTGGAGGTTTCATGGTCTGGCAGTTTGCTGAGCTCTTTGCTGGAGTGCCTACAGAAGAGACGAGAGGCAGCTGATTTACTGTGGCTCTGTTCTTCATGATGACCAATCTGGCCTTATTGCTTCCTTGTGCTGTATCAAGCTCTGCTATTTTCATTTAGGTTGTAAACTTTGCAGGGAAGGGGCTGTCTCCTTCCTGTATGTTTATACAGTATCTTATTCCATGCAAGCCACATATCATCCAAAAGCCCTATTTTCCTTCATAACATTTTAATAGATACAAAGTGTTTTTTTCAGCTTTTTAGAGGTGATGCAAGGATCAAAATCCTTGCAACTTCAGTGAAATTGACTGCTTAACTGTCCCCTAGGGTCTCTCTTCTCTGCTCTTTTAGCTGCCAGACAGCTTAGGGTGGGAGTTTTTATTAAGTCACCCTCTAAAGCCTGTTTCTTTAAGGGACTTTGGATCAGGAATTAGTTTCTCCAGCCACTCTGATTTATCAGAGTCTGAGAGGAACTGAACATCCCTCCACAACAGAAGTCACTTGCATTGCTACTGATAGAGTGGTATTAAAATTTGCAGTGGTTCCCCCCTGATCAGCTCTGTGTTCATTCTCTCTAGAATATACTGCAAATAATATCTTATAGCAAGTCTGAAAAACCTTCATCATTAAATATTGGCTTTGTCCTATATTGAAATTCCAGAGTAGAATTTGAGTGTGCTCCTTAGGAGTGGGATATAAAACCATTATTTAGTTAGTAGATAAGAAGAACTGCAATGCAATAACATTGGTATTTATGCAAGAAAGCACAATTTAATCATTTAAATTGCATATAGATTAAAAATTACTAGAGAAGACTATAAGCTACTGATTTTAAAATTTAGTGTTGAGATTATTCATGCAGAGATTTATCCAACTGTGTAAACGCTACAATCCTGTCATTAATTTTGTAAAGACAAGTGCTTAATTTTTGGCACTGCGCAGCAGATTTCTCCAAGATATTTAAATGTCAGACTGTGCAAATATGTGTTTTTTTGTACAGCCTGGCTATTATTGACTCTGCTTTTTGGCTCCACTGGGAGCTGAGAGTTCCCAGCATTTCTCAAAGTCAGTCTGGGCTGCTCTAGATCCTCAAATAGGTATGGAGACACTTGGGTGGCTTTCCAGACATGGCTCGGCAATTGGATGTATCCAGTGTGCTATATACTTGTACACAATATATTATAAAAGTAAGAAAGTGCACAGTTTAATAAAAATCTGGTTTAAATTTGCATTCTTTCCCATATCATGCATAGAAGCAGAAGCATGGGATTTATTCTAGCTGTTTTTGCAGGACAGTGTAGTCCCACACCAGGTAAACGCAGAGCCAGAGCTGTGGAGGCCGCTCTCTTTGTGCGAGGATGACGTGAAATTTCAGTCTAATCCCACTGTAAAGTCTCCTGTTGACACAGCCATACTGTCCTGGGACAGTCGCACGGATTGCAAGCATTTTTGCTACGAGGAATCTGGGTCTGCCAGGAAAGGCCAATTCCCAAAGCTCAGCTCTGTTTAGAAAACTGGCTCCATTATCACAGATTATGGCAGAGAGCAAATACTCCTCTAGTTTACCATAGCACTGCCGTCAGAAGAAGCTTCTTTTTAGGATTTTAATTACCAAACAGAATGCATTTTCCTGGGAACAAGCATTTGCTTCAAAGATCAGGGACAGGATTGTGTTGACAGTGCATCTGTCCCATGTGTGATTTGGTTTTGCTTGAAACAATCACAGAGCAGCAAGCAGTGCTGCATGTGGACTTCTTCCCCAGCCGCATGAGCTTGCTTGCGCGGGTAGGCAGGCTGGCAGCGTGCACTTACAGCTCCTTTATGGTTGGACAAGATGATCTTAGCGGTCTTTTCAACCTTAATGATTCTATGATTCTGTGGTTCATCCAGGCTAATAATCCCTGCTGAGAGGGGTTTTCTGCCTTCCAGAAGGACTTACACTATTGCTTCAGTGCTGGGCTGCATCCACTGCAGGCTGTGGGCCAAACCCACACGTGGATGCACCCTCCACGCCATTTGGCAGCGTAATGCCGTAGGGGCCGTGATACCACACAAGTAACTGGAAAACTGTTGACTTTTAAAAATATCTTTTGTTGTAAAGCATCATCTTTCAAAACAAAAAACTTCTGTTATTTATATAGCGGAGCAAACAGTTTGGTGCAATAGGGGAGACTGCTGTATATCAGCACACTCCACATTTGAAGCAATGCCCTTCAGCCATGTTCCTGTTGGGAGCGAGTACTTTGTTGCAATCATAGTTCAGTGAAAAATATGGTTCCTCTTAGCAGATGTTTAACCCCTGCGTAGTAATTACTGCCTACTGTTTATTTTGCAGCGGTTACTGAGAGCTGTTGAGTCACTGACATCTTTGTTGAGAGCCCTGTTTTTATACAGTGCCATCTGATGAAGCCAAAACCCAGTTTTCAGTGTCTACTGTTTTTCATGGGCTTTTAGAAAACTCTGCTGAAGAAGGCAGTGCTGACAGACCAGGGGCCAGTTAGCATGGCGCGACAGAACCACCAATGAAGCATACAATTCTGGGTATTTAAGTGTATGCAGAGGCTGGCACAGCATGTGCAGATAGCAAGCCTTAAATATATGCCAAGAGCATAAGTGTAGCATGATCCTTGTTAATCCTCTGATCATTTTCAAAAATCATTAAGAGAGCTGAGAACCTACATGTTTCAAAGTGACGTTTTGTCAAAATGCTTTGAAAATGTGGCTTACAATCCAAATTCATTTACCAGTTGCTGAACATCTTAGCCACTGTGCTAAGAGGAGAATAATACTTCTGAGGTTGATTGAAGCAACTCAGATATAATCTTCAGTTTTTATAGGAACCCTCTACTGTTTTAAACATGTCACGCAGAAACTGCTTGAGAAAATGATGTAAAATTTTGACTGGTGCCCACATTTCAGCATTTGAGTTTTGAAAGCTTCATTTGTCATTTAAACCTGAAGTGCTAATGGCTTTCCCAAGATGAGTAGCTGGATGTCTGGCCATGGCCAGCACTGCTTAGCTCTCAATGTTGCCACCAGCTCAAGGACTTGTGTCTCAGCTCCCCTTGCTGCTACGGGATCTGGCTCCCACTCTTGCTCCCTGCTTGGCCCGGGGCTCCCCACCGAGGCAGGAGTGAGATGAGGCTGCTCCTGCTCATCTGAGCATTTCTCTAACGGGAATACAAAGTAAGTAAACAATGTAATGGGTATGAGATGGTTACTCATAGGGTTCTTTCTGTTTTCTACTCTCGTGTCTCGAATGGGCATTCTTGTGTCAAGAATTTCAGTTGATGCAGCACAACAATACCACAGATTAAAGAAAGAAAACAGGAAAAGAAAAGAAAAAAAGGAGAAAAGGGGAAATAAAAAGGAAAAAGAATCAATTAGATGTAATTATAATTAACGCTTACTGAATGCAAGTTTATTCTGGCTGATTAGACAAGCTGAATGAGAATTTTCTTGATCACAAAATTATGTATCATACCACCACATGTACAATCCTTTGTTTACACAGGAACCTCCATATTATCCCTTGTTTATTTTAAAATTCAAGTTCTATTTTTAAATACAATGATGTGCCAGTGAAAAACCAAAAGGAGCATTGACATTCATTCACTCATAGCCTCCTTTTGTTACCATCTTTTGCCCTGGCAAATAAAATAGAAAATGATGCCCTCTAATAGGTCCATTTGTAAACTCAGCGGATGTGGGCAAATGAAGGGCAAGTGAGGCAGCTGCATGACCAGGATTCCTGACGTGTGAAAGCAGCTTTTGGCAGTGATGACCAAGTCTTTGGTTTGTTTTGCTTTGGCTGGTCTGTAATAAGGCCCCCAATTTCCTCCTTGTTCTGGCTGCTGCTGAACTGCAGATGAGTCTGCAAGGGCATCTTAGGGTCATCTGGCTGGGTTTGTGGGATTTTGGACTTTTCATATAGGACTGGTTAGAATGTTTTTTTTTTTGTTTTTTTTTTACCTGGTTGCCTTGAACAGTTCCAGGCACGATAATCTGTCAGTGTTATTTTCCGATAACGCTTGGACATTTTTTGGAAACTTGCAAATGAAATCTGCTGATAGATTTCCCACTGTGGTTTCATCCATTCTTCTGTATTCCAGTCAAGCTGTGTCGTCTTTCTCAAACAGGCCCTTGGCTGAGCTGGGAGCTGCGGGACTGATGTTTGAGTCACTGCGTGAAACTGTACCATGATGCTCTTCCACACTGATATGATTTAGGTTCCTTTGGTGCCAAGCATAAGATGGCTCAGTGACATTATTTTTAGGAATTGCTGGAGACTTGACTATTTAAGAAGTCTAAGCTTGATACTCCAGAAAACCTCCAGCAGAACCATCTCAATGACTAGCAGTACAAGCCTGGAGCAGTCCGTGCTTTACCGTGATTGCAAGGATTGTCCTTTAAGAGCTATTGCTCAACAAGTCAGTGCTTGTGTGTTTGTCTTTTTCCTTCTTTCTTTCTTTCTTCTTTTTTTTTTAAACAGTCAGAGTTTCTCTGTTAGGCTGAAGCGATTGTGTGCTTGCCCAGCTCCAGGTGGTGTGGGCATGTGCCTGGTGAAACAAGCACACATTTCTGAGGCTGGCACAATGATTGCTGTATTCAGCAGCCCAGGCTTCTTGGAGTTGCAAAGGACTGTCCATTGAAAAGTAACAAGAGATCATGAGAAAGTTTGTGGGTGTTTACAGGAATTTGCAAATTTCCCATTCATTTTCTCTGAGAGACTCACAAGGGCTGGCATTTCCTGACCAAAAAAAGAAAGGGGGGGAGAGGGGGGCAAGGAAGGGAAAAAAGCACTTGTCTCCATCTTATTGCTAATCACATATTCAGAGTTGCAGGAGGTATAGAAATAAAGAGAATTGGTCCTTATGGATAATGAGATAATCGTAAGTCTGCACATAAGGCAGACTGAGAGCTGTGAGATTTCGTGGCATGAAGAGGGACTGCAGTTGCTGTAGGCGATAGCTCCAGCTCGGACTTTTCAGAGATTAGGTGGTCTGTGGTGTTGGCTCCTTCTGCACATTACTAGTTTTGGATGTCGAGATTACATTCACAGTTCCTGAGTTCAAACCTCAGCATACTCCACACCCACAGATTCCCACAGTTTTGTCCTACAAAATATCTCCTCTAGTAGAAATCTCCCAGTCCTTGTATGCTTTCTTTTTTTCACAGTTGCAATGAATGGCTTTGTTCTGCACAGAATATCGAATGCAGCGTGTTCTCCCACCTATCACCAGCTCTCCCATACGTGATAGACATGAAGAAAACAAGTACTTCTAGGTCCCATTCCCTTGTTTCTTAGTGGCAGCAGGACATACACTGCACTTCCGAATTTCTCAGCAAATGTTTCAGCCTTGTTTGCCTGCCTCAGTCATTCTTGTGGGAATGGGTGCAGGAGGATTTGCTCACATTGCTTCTGGAGGAGTGTCTTCGTGTGATTAACTCAGTGCCCAGAGGAAAAAAAAATCCTGTAACACCGATGGTCTCTTCTTTACTCACTGCTTGCTACTTGTTTTGGTTTATTTTGCCTGCTCAAAAATTACCAGTCATAAAGGGAGCAGGTTTTCAATGATCAGGCACAAACCACAAAGAGTAATACGCAGTTTGGGAACCCCCAATTAATTAGGTTATGGCACATCAGGGCTCTTTTGTGGTAGATGAAGTACAGATGCAGGAAGGAGACTGCATTGCTCTAAAGAGCTGGAAATCTTAGTAAATAAAGAGGAAAAAGTATGGGATGGGAAGGGAAACAAAGTCACAAAGCAGTGACCAGCACTACAGAGGAATGGACAGTAGGCATCCAGGTCTTGCATGTGAAACTCTGCTGCCTCGGCGTGTTTTTCACGTGACTTCTTTGCTCGTGTGCTCACTCGGGTGGATCTTGTTCTTTGTGAAACGTAACCTTCTGCTCAGTCTGAGAGCATCTGCAGCCCCACCGGGGCTGGAGAGCCTTCTCATGTGGCTGCAGTTAAGAACCATATGTATGTACTTTGTTGGACTGGGGTTTGTAATGCATGTTACAGCAGTAATTAGACTTGTTCAAAATCAGAATCAGGAAAGAATCCTTAGATAGTTTATCCACAGCAAATAATTCAGCAAGTCTGTCACCAGTGCACTTCTGGTCTGTACAGATATTGCACACAGTAATTCATCTCTATAGAAAGAGCCCATCAATAAAGGCCACCCATTCTTTTGCGCTGAAGACCACCAATCCTTCAGTTGTCATGACTTCCCTAAGCCCATTGTTTCTCACTTCCTTTCTCATATAATAATTCTGACTTCCATGACCTTTCTGTCTGCTCCTCCAGCATGGATTTCAGAGCACCTACCACAGAAACAAAGCTGAATCCCAATGATTATTGGTCCTCATTCCTTTCACCCTAGATGGAGCTGTATTTTCCTTTCACTCCATTTCCGTTTAGACTTTCTTTTCCAATTCCTTTAAACTGTCTGTCTCAGTTGCCTGATTTGCTAAAGCTTCTTGTGCTGTGTTGCTCTGTTTTTCTCACACCCCTCTGAAAGCCACAGGGTCAAAACAATGCTTCTAATCTCATTTGAAATCCCTTGTGTACTTTGTTTAGTTATGGTTTTGTGCCAGTTTTCTTGACAGTTTTTGCTTTCAAATTGGAGTTGCAGTTTCTTCTCAGGAGTTGAAGTTCTGACTTCATAGAAATCAATAAAAAGCTTCCATTACCTTCAGTCAGGCCAGGATTTTGTTCGGAGTCCCGAAACTAAGATTGTTATTGCTGTGTTCACACACCTCTAGAATTTTAGTGCACTGTATAGAAGTTTAAAAGCTATGAAAAATATAGTAGATAAGAGTGCAGGTAGAAGAAAATTTTTTTAGCCTTTTTCAGAATAATGATTTTAATTTTTTTGATGGTTTGAACCACAGTAGATATTTTCTTACCCGTAAGTAGTACCTTTGCACTTTTTGTGCCATTCGTGTTGGCACTGAGCGTGCTCCAGGCCCCTCTGAAAGTCATGAAAGTGCTCCCACTGAACTTGTTGAACTTATGTCAAAAACACCAATGCTTTCCTTCTCCATTTGAAGTCAGAGGGAAGATAGAAGGTCTAGCTGTGATGTAAAATACTGCCCATTGCATGAGACAGACTCCTGCCTTTATTCTGTGCTCACTGCTAACCTGTCTGTGGGAATGCCTGCTTATAAGGATTTAACTGTGCGCTGCCTGCTTGTGCTTTAGGATCTGCACGTGCCCTCAGGATCTTGATATTTGCACTCATGTCAGACAAATATGCATTCTTCTGCTATTTGTAAATTAGCAGATAGAGATAAAAGTCCAAATACTTTCAAAGATTATTTTTTAATGTTTTGTTCTTCTGTCTTCATTTACTGCATTATAGGAATTTTAGGCTAACAATTCCATATGGAATATGTAGATTTTAGTCAAGTTTAGATCTAAATCTGAACCATACAGAAGCAATTAGAGAGGTAATGTTTGTATTACGGGCAGAGGTGGGAAACAGCTCTAATTTTTCAACATATTACAGAATGCTTGTTTTGGGCACTTGGTGAAAATTGTATGTGGAAAAATCCGTATCACCTTTGTGAGCTCTCCCTGCAAAAAGGGACAAGAACAGGTGATGAATTTTAAAAATAAATAACTATTCAGTAGGACTGTTCTTTCGTAACAGGAAACTTTTTCCTGACTAGAGCTGTGTATGAGATACCAGGCACTCCGACTTGAATCTATCGCACTAACTGTGCCCTGGGGGTTTGCTGACCAGTTAGGAGGATCAACAGAAGAAACAAGAAAGCATTTTTATTAGCCTTGAAGTCAAACCAGTGGGAATTTTTCAGTGAAGGGCCTACCCTAGATCTTTTTCATAAACTAGCTTCCTCCAAACTATCTGATAACAAGAGAAATGAAAACAATCAGAACCAGAGGGGAAAAAGACAAACCTACCATTTGTTAATTACGTGGTCAGATGTTTTGGAAATGTCAAAATATGACAGCTCCATACTGTTTTTATCAACTGTTTGGGTATGAATGCTCACAGACATGTTGTCTCTGTAATGAAATTTTAAGTGCAGGATGAAGTTTGTAGGCGTGTGAAAACTACGCTGTCATTTGGACCTAAACTGGGTTTGTTCAGTGGCTTGCAGCCTCATCCTCACTGTCATAACCGTTGTGTTCTAAAGTCTTTGGTGAAACAAAGGTGCTGTGCAAATGTCAACCAAGAAACAGGGATTTCAGCTGGAGAAATGTTCCCAGTCACCCCTTGCCCATGATGTTCTCAGTGGCAGCACTGTAACTACTGCTGTCACGTTAGATAACTTGTTCTGTTTTGGCCAGGAACACCGCAGCAATGCAGTTAAGGGTTGCCTGCCCTTAGCTTAGTTTGCTGCCCTCTGGGTCAAGCTATAAATATTTTAATCTGGCAAAAATAAAGATCAGTGATCTCAAGCGGTGATACAGTTGGCTGCTAGGTAATAGTGCTTCTAGGAACAAGGTTTTTTTTCCCACCGTTATGACTTACTTTGACCTAAATCAGCATTGCTGTAAAAGATAAAAGCCCAAGCACTTGAATTCAATGGGAAAGAGACACATTAACGCTTACAAAGATTTGATTTAATATGGTGTCTAATGTGCACTGGAGCTAATAGCTCTCTCTGAATTGAATGCTGATCATAGGCTCAGATTTTTTTGTATGAATTTGTCAGCTGAAACTTTGAAGGTAGTCAAAATGGGTTTCTAAAACAGGCTTCTTAAGAAATATTACCTGATTTTCAGTGTTGTCTTAGCTTTCTTGAACTCAGGAGAACTGAAGTTTTTTTTTCCTGCTACACAAGATTTTCTTGGATACTTAAAAGTAACGTCAGTGGTCTCAATGACACTGACACTTCTTGCAACTATTAACTTGCTTGAATTCAAACTGATTTTTTTCTGTATCAGTCTTAGCTTATAGGCACTTCTGTATCATTTCCTGACTTTTATTTTGGGAGTTGACTATGAGGATTTCAAAGCAATAAAGTTCATCTAACAGCATGCCACTACTCTCAGCGATGTCTTTGCACAATTAAAATAGACCACAATTATTTCTCACTAAACATGCTAGTCAAAGACCTGGAAATACCACAGCACTGATGAACTGGTGATAGATACAGCCAGCTTATGTTTTTCTTGTGATTACCAGCTATTGATTTCCTTATTGTCAAGGTCACCAGAAAGCTATGGAAAATGTTATCCCCAAATGCTAGGATTACTGGCATTTTGTTCTATTTCTTGAAGAAAAAATGTAAAAAACGTGAAGAACTTGGAGAGTCTCTGCCCTTAAGTCTCTTTACAAGAAACTATTTTTTATTATTAGATACTAGACCAAGCTGCTCTGCAATTTTTCCACTGCCATTAACTGTAAATAACTTCCAGCTTGTATTAACCCTTTTCATGACAAGCAAAACTGCTTTGTATCTGCTGGGTGTAATGAGAGAAACAGATGAGCTGAGAATTTGAGGCAGGGTCTGAAGCTGAGCTCTCTTGCGTTGGGGCTGCATTTATGAGCTCCGCTAACATTCTCATTTCTGACTCCCCTTTGAGAGCTGAAATATTTTTATCGAGTAGAACATGTTGGGAAATGCATCCACGATAATGCTGGATTTGATCTTGTGCCTGCTGAAGTAAATGGTGGCGTTCTTGTTAGCCTTTGGGAATTGGCTGTACTTGGAAAACATTGTCCCAAAAAGACATTACTATCTATCTGATAAGCCCAAACTGAATATCTATAGCCCTATATTCAATTCCTAAACCTCCCTGTCCAAAGGCAGTGGGCAGAAAGACCTCATATATGACTACAGCCTGTAGATGCTATCTAACTAAAAGTATAGTAGGAAAAAATATTAATACATGTTGAGTTAAGGAAGAAAGCAGCTCTTTTTGAGCAACTCTTGAAAGGAAAATTCTCTGGTCCTACATGCTGACATACCCACATCATGCCTGGCTCCTGAATCCTCCACCATGGCTTTGTTACAGAGCAGGGCTCTTTGGGTGAGAAGTTCCTAGTGTCTTAAGGGTTACAAAAGGTGTGGAAACACAGACAAGCAAAATGTGTGATGGTTTGGAATATAAGGGGGGGGTTTCCTGCTTAGATATCTTGTACAAATCCTATGTACCTGTCAGGCCACAGCTGATCTTTATTTTCAGTGCTCCATTGTATGGATATGAATCTGAAAAGTGAACATATTATAGAGAAAGATGTGGACTTCCCCTTAAAGAGCACGTTTTTATCTTTTTTTCTTTATATACAGCATAAAACATCTGAGATATGAAACTCAGATATTTTTTATCACGTTGGTTTTCAAGGAATTCCCTCCATGTGGTGTTCCTCTGATAAGAGTTCTTACTCTTGTCCACATTGATGCGTTATGTTATGGATGAGGAAAGTTTCATACCTGCTCCCACTTTGTCACAAGAGAGAAAAAGTGGTTATTGTGATCATTCAAAAAATTATTTTGCTGAAAAGATTCCCAGGTAATATTGCATTTTATTTATGGGAATTAAGGCTCAGAGGCACTGGTCTATAAAGTTCATTAGGTGTTTAAAATATATTTGAGCTTCTTGGCCAGAGAAAATTAACAGTTGGCAGGAGGTCATACGGGAACCTTTTGGTAGAGCTGAAAATTAGTTCCAGCCTCTCTTTGCTCCCTGGAGAAGGATTCTGGCTTTTCTTCCTTCACTTTCTCTTCTGGGTGTTGAACAGAGTTCTCCAATTCGACATCGACTGAAGCGATCAGAGTCTTGCCATTGGCTTGGACAAAAATTAGGTTGTGTATCAAAAGGATGAGTAACTGCATTATCACAAAAGCTATCTGAACTGTAGCTATTTATCCCGATTGTAAAGGTGGCCCTTTAGTGTTAGTTTTAGTTAGCAAGTTTTTATCCTAGTTCATATTTTAAGTATCCTTGGCAGAATTTCTTCTTTTCTTCTTCTATTTCTTCTATTCTTTCTATTGCAACCAAATTAACTGCCTGAGATGCATTTTTCTCCCACTAAATGTGTCAGTTTGTTTTTTAATCTCCACCAAAAGAAAAGAATTAAGGCCTCTTTAGGGTGACTTCAATGGCGCAGACAGTTATTCTCCTCTTACGCTATCCCAATCCTCAAAAATAATCAAGATAATCAAAATAAATAGCATCTGCTGGAAATCGTTACCAAAAATAAACGTTCAATCACTATTTTTACTGTTTGATTTTTCAGGTCTCTGCTCCATGGGCTTCAAATTGCTAGCAGAGAGACTACTACAATTTCAGCTGCAATAGTTGATGGATAAACCTCTTATCACATCTATTTGCTTAATCCAGGATGCTGAAACATGTTCACTGGACAGAAAAAGTAAGTGTAAGATTCTTTGTGTTATCATCCAGCTTTTGACTTGGCTATGCTGCCAATGAGAAGGAGGATGCAAGATTTTGGGGCCCAGTCAGACTCGTGAGTTTCTGAAATGGATGTTGTTGTTTGATGCTGCTGAGCCTGGTGCGCCAGAACAGATCTCATTAGAGGTTTGGGGCCCAGGTCACAAGAGAAAACAACAGATGGATGAAATGCACATAAAGAGAAGGGAAGTTAAAAGGAGTAAACCCAGGAAATCTTGTATCTGACAAGCAGGGTAACTGTGCATCCAAATCACAAAACCAAGTGGTTACAAGAAAATATTTTGTCTTTTAAAACTAAGCTAAAAGGCTAAGATGCAATGCTGAAAGGCTACTCCGTGTGGTACAGTTTCTTCCTAATGACTTTGCAAATCTTCCTCAGATTATTAGTTCAACCTATTCATGACAAAAAGAAAGTTTCAAAGGCATACGGTTTTGTTGTACTACCCTCCTAGGCACAGATACTTGTGCAAAAAGGGGAGAAGGAGAAGGGGAGGGACAGCAATTGGCTTGTATTTGGCTTTAAAGTCTCATGTTTAAAATAATCCTTTTGCATTCAACTGTAGAAGCTGTCAGAATCCACAGGGGGCTGTTGTGTTTGAACAGGGCTGCTCAATTTGTTTTTGGTTAAGCATAATTAATTTATTGCGAGACATGCAAGTATGAGGAATATCATCTGATTCCTGGGAAGGGGTGTGTGTTTGCTTTTGTGTTGTTATTTCTCTCTGTCTCTCAGTTTAAATTTATCTCATTTGCTCAATTTTTGACAAGCAAAAAGGATTGTATGTGGGGTATGTCTTAGATCACGTTGTTTGTCCTGACCAAAAGAACAGCAAAAGGAGAAATCTTGATAGATTTCTGTAATGGAAATGAAACAATCAACACACAGAAATATGAGGAAGAAATTACACCCATTAAATACATCTAGACTGATGAATGATATGATGGCTGCCTATTCAAGTTGGAAATTTTACACATGATTGAAGCTTTATTTAGTCTAATGAAATGTGCTTCCTGAATGCTGCATCTGAGTGACGGCGTGACCTAGAGCACAAAAGACAGCATTATGTGATTAGACTGAGATCATTCTCATTTAAAGTCATTGTGATATAATTTTAAGTTTTTAATTAGCAGCATATACTTTTGTGTCCATTGCCTCTTTTATTGTGAATACCTTTTCAGGTCTTGTCCTTCCACAGGCTTTTTTGAAACTCAGCACGGATTAACAGCAAAGGGGGTTGGAGTTCATTGATCTTTTTTCCCCCCCATGAGTAGCAGAGGGGATAAGAGCTGATCAGAATAGGCTCATCTTGTGCTGAATTCTTCTTGTGCTGAATTCTTCTTGCCACAATACATTCTCTAAATTTTCGTTACCTTGGAATCCAACTTTAATCACCTTTTTTTGACCTATGAAAATATTGATAGTCACATCCTTTAAATCAGTGAAATTGTGTTGGTGTTATTACTGGTGAATCCACTGATTCGTAGAATCATAGAATCATAGAATCATAGAAACACTAGGTTGGAAAGGACCTACAAGATCATCTAGTCCAACCGTCCTCCTATCATCATCCCTACCCACTAAGCTACTAAATCATATCCCTTAGCACCTCATNGCGGCCGCACCAGAGCTGAGTACAGGGGGATGATCACCTCCCTGCTTCTGCTGGCTACGCTATTTCTAATACAGGCCAGGATGCCATTGGCCTTCCTGGCCACCTGGGCACACTGTTGGCTCATGTTCAGCTGAGCATCAACCAACACCCCCAGGTCCTTTTCCTCTACACAGTCTTCAAGCCAATAATTCTAGATTCTAGATGTACTCCTTCAAACTCCTTGGCTGTGGTAACTGGGATTTCATACGAGAGCTGTGGCATTATGCTGCTTTCCACCAGCTGGGAGTGGCACCTAGATATACACCCCACACATCTTTCCTCTCTTCACCTCTATGAGGAGAGTCTTTGCTCTGAAGCAGTTTTGTGTACCAAGATGGAAGGCACTGAGCCACACAGAAAATACCAGTGTTTTGATTAAAAGTCATTAAATCTCATTTGATTTGTGCAGAATTTAAAGTGGTTCAAAATAGAATTTTATGAGCTATTGTGATTTCTGGCACCATGAAACGATTTCGTTAATGGGTTTCAGCAGTTGTTACTTAAGGTGATGCTAAAAAGTAATGAAGGGGGAAGTAAATGTAAAGGGTCGGTTTGCTTCTCAAGTCCGCAGTTCTTTCCTTTCCTGGCTGGGGAGCAGTAGTAGGGTAAGCAAGCATTAAACAGATTCAATGTGCTCTCTTTGTGTGAAAGAACTTGCTGCAGACCCCATATTTTTAGATGAATATGAACTTGCTGACCACAATCCTGAGTTTTATCTTGTTAGCTAGGTTGACTGATGAACACTCAGGACCAGACAGATAAGCCAGACACTAAATCTATCTACTGTATGTGCTCAGCCAGACTAAAGCTTTATCAATCACTTCAAACTGCATTTCAAGAGCATACTGTATAGCTTGCCATTACCATAAATTAGTGAATTTGGAGCCTGTAGCAATTTAGCCACCACCTTCGTGAGACAACTGAAGGTATGCGTGCACCTGTGAGGACCTTATCTTGTGCACCTGTGAGGACCTTATCTTGTGCCCATATGGGAGATTGATATCTCGTTATTCTTTAGCACATTTTTATTGCTGCCCTTAGTTAAAGTTTGAGAGAGCAAAAGAGGAAAGGCAGGAACAGCGTCTCAGTGAAAGTTTTAAAAATATCTCATTTTGAAATGTAAGGTCATAACTCTCTCACATCATTTTTTTTAACTCATGGATATCTTCTTGCTCAGTTTTTTGCTTCCTGTTACAGTGAAGAGTAAAAAAGAGGATAAAAGAGGATATTAAAAGTGCATGTGTGTATCAGAATAAAATCCAGTGCTGAAACAGACAAAAGAAATGTTCTTTTCTTAAAGGAGACTTCCCCATTTTTTTTTACTTGTTTTATTAATTTTTTTTTTTGTTCTTCTTTACACATCCAGTTGTGCAAGCTTATCATATATGTGCTTCCTGGAAGCCAAACAGCACATTTACAGCTAAGGAGGTTCAATTCACCTGATCACTGTGATCCCATATACATACTGTGGGCAGATGTGCCCAGAACACTTTTTTTTCCCAAAGTGCCACGGATAGAAGAGCTACATCACACTGAAATTTCCTGTAGTCCTCTAACTATTTACCAAATGCTGTAGCAGGTGGTCTCAAGGTTCCTAATTGTAAATCGTGGGATAACCTGTTTCTCACTGTTAGATTGCCTCAGAGATTCCCTGCAGTTACTGTCTGGCATAGGTTTCAAAACATAAGGCTTAATAACCACTCCAGAACTCACATTAGCATTCATGATTATGAAAAGCTCAGCTGTTCCTGACACCAGCAGAGATCTGTGACTCCTTTTGGAGTCTTGCTGAGATGGTTGCCTGCTTGTTGCACTTGTGCAGCTTTTCAACCCCTGGCCCCCAGGAATAAATTA
This sequence comes from Penelope pileata, assembly GCA_013396635.1. Lineage (NCBI taxonomy): Eukaryota > Metazoa > Chordata > Aves > Galliformes > Cracidae > Penelope > Penelope pileata. The sequence continues at coordinate 125,495 of WBMW01005995.1, read as the reverse complement.
AACATGATGGCTTAATTTTTTTTAGAAGCCTCTGTATTTTCATCACCACAGTTTTGCCTTCATTATTTTTAGCCTTTCTTTTTCTTTTTCCTTTAGTGGCCACAGTAAGTGTATATTGGTGTGCATGGATAGCTCTTGGTCTCGGATATGACTCTGCTGAATGGCTGCATAGAGCAGATCAATTGCTGATAGAACACGAGGAAGAGGGTGTACGCGGAAAGCTAGGGGAGCACATTTAAAGGTATGCAGTGATTGCTAAAGTTAAAGTTATCAATAGCAAGTTCTTCCATTAGTTTCTCTTCAAGTGATATTTTGTGGTTTTATTAAGCAATCATTTTCTAGTAATTGGAGAAGTTTGGGTATGTTCTCTAGAGTAAATGGCTGGTGTAGATTTGGAGTAGACTTTGTGCATTATAAACCTGTCAACAAATCCTATTTTTTAGGCATGGTGTAGTGGCTAGCACTGAAGAACAGTTGAGAAGGAGGGATGATAATGTCTATGGGACAAATTACGTATCCCAAATTAACTATACGTAGCCCTTGGCACAACAAACATGAATTTTGGGCATGACCATAATACACATTTTTACTGCCAACAATTATCATCTGCTTAAGTCATGTCTTGGATGACGAGTGGATCTTGTGATGCTATGGTAAATGCATGGAATATGAACAAGTGAACACCTATGGTTATAAGCTGTATAAGTACTTGGCTTTGGATATACTTCAGGTGCATTTGGAGGAAGATTTGATTTCCAGTGCTAACTGCATTGAATGAGTGGGATTGTTTTGGATTGAGTCCTGATTCCTGATCTCATGCTTTGTTAGAGGAGATATCTGAGAACACACAGTCCTGAGTAGCAGAGGCTGGTGATGCTGGGGTGGTTGTAAAGGGCCACAGCAAGACCCTTTATTTAGAAGCTGAATAACTTCCCCAGTGTATTCTTGTGAACCGCGGGCAGTTGGTGGTTGGTTTCCCTTACTGACAATCGCACTGAGGAAGAGGTAAGGTCACGTCCTTCCATATGCACCCCATCAGCTGGTTACAAATGTTGCTCAGCTGTAGAAAAGCTGAAGGCGAGACTGCGCTAAGTTTTAAGTTTTGCATTCATGGACTGTGGGAAAACTAGTTGTATAGCCTTGTAGATTTCCTCTGCTGAAATGTGACTCTTAATCACTGTAATTTTGAGTGATTTCTCGGACAATGTGAACCACAAGCCAACCCAACCTTTGCCAAACAACAAAGAAGAAGAGCTGTGCTTCTTCCTAGTGTGTTTCTGAGAGCTGTCAGTTCTGCTCACACTCCTCAGGCCTGAGGAAATGAATGGAAAGTGGTTTCCAGGGATATTCCACAGATAATTATGAAGAAACTTGCAGCCACACCACCAAAAAAAAAAGAAAAGTATTTATGCTGACAAATGATAGTGGTGAAGATATAGTTTAAAAACACAACACTGGCTTTTTTATTTTTATTTTTTCTCATAAATCTAGTTTCAAGAAATCCTGAATTTTAGTGGGAATCTCTCACCATTGAAAAATGATGTGTTTTAAGAATTTATACTGTTGTTTTATCTTTTCACAAGGTAAAAATTTTGCATCTAGTTTCTCATGTGCTTAAGTATATAAAGTAATGAAATTCAGACATTTTTTCTGTGGTAAAGATACTTCCCTGAGCATTTGTATTACACTGCTATGTAAACGTTGGTAATGGAAGAATGTAGAAGTATTTCTGTACAAATATATGTGATAATTATGGCTTAAGGCTATATACATTACAAATAAGAAACTCATTATACATTTAAATATGTCCGAGGCTGCTCCGGAAGTAATGCCTCCTATTTTATTATGTTGGCCAGTGATGTCAGAGGTGGATATTGGTGGTATGGCAGCAGAGGTTGAACCTTCCCACCAATATTCTGCTCCATGTTGTTGCCATGTGACAGATGGCAGCAGAGGGGCACTTTGACACAGTGGTGTCTGACATGGAAGTGTGGATGAAGCAAAGACATGAAACTGAATTCCTCCATGTGGAAAAAATGGCGCCCATCGACATTCATCCACTCTTGCTGAATGTTTATGGAGATCAAACAGTGGATGTGAGCACAGTGACGTGGTGGGTGGTGCCTTTCAGCAGTGGAGACAGAGACATGAAGGAAGCCACATTCTAGATGGCCGTGCACAACTGTCACACCATGAAATGAAGAGCATCTCAATTAGTTTGTCCGAGCAAATCAGGTAATGGTGATGACTACAGCAAAAAAAAGTGGTTTGTAGCTGAGAATTAGCTCTATCAAACAGTGTTATTGTGCTCTTTGCATCTGTTGTTGTTTCCATGAAAACGAATAGGAGGCATTACCTACAAAACAACCTATGTATTATAGAAGCAGCTCTGGATCTGATTTAAAAATCTACAGCAGAGTGACACCAGCTTACATCATCAGTATCTGGCCTTCTGAAATTCAGAGAACTCATTAAAAATACAATTTGTGGTGTTGGGAAGAATAGTGTTATATCATATAGCAAGTGAGCGCAGGAGTGGCTGGCAGGAGAATGGTGTTCTACAGATGAACTGGATGGTGGACAGATTTGCAGTGTTGTAAAACACATGGGAAAAGTCCCTTCTGTTTATTTTTTTTCACCCCCTTATTAATTTACTGCAACCACAAGCCATGTGTTCCAGTTCCTGTCTGGGAAAAGAGGCTGGCTAAGCCATATTGTGACTTAGCTGAACTAGTGATCTAAAAGCAGCTGGAAAACCCCAAGAAATTCTGAATTGCTCATAAAAGAGTCAAGGAACATTGTTTGTTAACCACTCAGAATAGGGACACATCCATTCTGGTCATGATATTGTGTTCCCTGTTGTGTGTTAACAGCTGTCATGAAGGACATCAGCAACTGAAGATCAAGTGGACAAAATATTTTCAATGAAAACTTATGCCTTAAACTGATTGGATTCGTCGTCTACCCAAAAGTCTGTGTTCAATGTCAGCACACTGTATGAAATATCCCAACAACGCTCTTGTCTAAGTCCACCGTACATGTGATTCCCAGAGATGACGTTGAAGTTTGCACCTTCTACTACAACAGCTGTGGCATTTTTATAACATTTAATCACATTTCATAGCATCGTTCAATGGTCTTTGCACTATAGCGCGTATTGTTGTCTTGTGCGTGTTGTCTTCTGTCATGCTTTTTTGAAATAGCACAGTTCTTTGGGGCTGGCTCTTGAGATGCCCATCTGAGCGGACAACACAAAATTTTAAGAAAACAACATTGCCCACAGCTACCTTGTTAGCAAGCTGCAAGCAGTAGGCAACATACAACCTTCCTGCTCCAGGAGCGATCCAGGAAAAAGGCAAACTCCTGCTTTAGCTTCTCCTTTCCCTTCTTGCTTTCAAGGGGAGGGAGGAGAACCACCTTCTGTCCCTTACGTGACAGAGGTCATTTCCTCTTCTACATTAAGGATATGTGACAGACTTGAGATTCCCTCTTGTCCTCCCTGTTTTGCAGCCACTCCCAGAAGAAGCCTCTTGCCTGCCCTCAGCTGTTGACCTCTGATTCAGTATCCTAAATAGAGATGTGAACATTTTTGTTACCCTTATCCACATATTTGCCAGCAGATGTGAGGAGTAAGTAATAGTTTTCCACATCATAAAGAACATTTAGATACAGGTTGATATTATTAGTTATTCAAAGGGAAGTTTCCCATTTTGGGTACTTATTTAAGAAGAAAAGGGAAAACATTCAATATTAATGTCTTCAAATTTCAAACTGCATATAGTATGCAATTGTATCCATAGTACTATATCAGATTCATATGCATACATGTTTTGTAGTGTTATTTTTGCTCACATCCTCGATACAAAGACAAAAATACCTTTGAATCAATGGCTGTGATAACACAGGTTAAAGGTCTTAAATTTTTTTTTTTTTTTTAACACAAACACGAAATTTTTAAAATCTTTTCCTTGAGGTAAAACTTTTGATTTTAATTTTGAAAGTGTCAACAGTGCATATGCCAAAACAAAAGGGGATTATTGTACAGTGAACAATATTCTTAACTGAGGTAACTGCTTAGGCTGTATAAATACTTACCTAGGCTACTTACCTAGGCATGTATGTACTCTGCCTCTTCTTGTTTTCTTTCTTTTTGTTTTTATTTTTTTTAAGGAATGGCTTAACTGTCAGAGATGTTATGCTGTGTTTTCTCCTGCAGAATCATACACATACAGTAAACATGCCAGTGACTCAGGCAGCCTATTGAGATGTAATGTGATGTAGCTCATCACCGTGCCTGGCAGAACTATGGACCACATACATAATTTATTGTATAGCATACAACTAGAGACTCAGCCTACAGCTATTGGGGCTCATGGGAAAATCCTTGACTAGTGCAAAAATAGGAGGAACAGCCTTGTGACAAGAGCTGGCACCTTCATGACAGGCAAATCCTTTCACACTGTGGTATAATGCAGTTCAGCATGCTTTGAAGGCCCAAATTGGTGGTGGTCCTGACTTATCTTTCAGTAGATACTGATCTTTATCACAGAGTCATAACAAACTATTCAGCGGAGTTGGAAGGGGTGAGAGAAGCCTTTGGCTTCGTTTAGAACAAGTCTGACGTGAACATTGAGATATTCTGTATTTTGAGTGGCTGGCCTTTTTTTTATTGTCAAACTTTAAGATGTATAAACTCAGTGTTATGCTAGACCTATTCCTCGTACTGGATAGAGCAAAGGGTGCATTTCAGTGAGATGTGAAATTCTAATTCTTGTAGTTTGAATTTTGAACATAAGAGCATTCTGTTTAACTCTTCTGTAGCTACAGCTGAATGGAATGGACATATGAAGAGAATGATGTCTGTTCTAGTATAATTTCCCAGGCATACACACCTTTGCTTTAGTAACTCCTAATCCTCTTGATTCAGACTTTGAATAGAGAAAATTGAACATTGTTCAGTGGCTGGAGGAAAGTGGAGCAAAATGTTATCTCAGAGCTGCGACATTTGGCTTCCAGTGGACACAGGAACTTGACACAAATCAAATGTCAAACTAGCTGATAGTAGACAGGAAGGATTAGTGTTGACACAGCAGACCTGACCCTTGCCAGCTGTGAAGCTGTGTTTAAATACAGCCCTGTCTATCTGAAATCACCCCGAGCATGTGAGCGGTAGAAGCTCTACGTGAAGATATAGGAAACGTGGTACGTTAGGACATTCTCATGCCTAATTGGGCTGACAGCTCAGTCTGGATGGAGGACAGTGTTTATTTACTCTTTGTTGTGTGATGAGCAACTAGAAAGATATGCCTGCTTTAGCCCATGCTGATATTGGTCCTAACACTGTCTGGCTCCAGCTGCAGTAAACCAGGACAATACAACACAAAAACTTCCCATTCACTGTCACTTCTAAGTCTGTCCTGGCACAGATATGCAATGACCTCAGATCACGGTTGGGTCTAATAAGGAATTTATCTTCATGGAAATGTGACCTCTTGCTACCAAAAGGCTACAAAAATACAAGTAACAATGGGTAAATGAAGATAAAGGTTTATCCTGGCCAAGCGTTGCATTTTCCAAACAGTTCAACCCGTGATGAAAAAAAGTACAGTTTTTGACACAGGGTGTAGTCTGAGGCTTTTAAAAAGTTATCAAGGTAATGGTTGAAAAAACATGCTATTATTGTTTTTGTATGTGAAAATTACTGGACTGATTCTCTTGCCTTTGGAATGGTGTTGGCAGACATTTAATATCAGTTTTCAAATTCCAGAATCCAGTGTGGTCACATGAACAGAAATTTCAGGAATTTCAGTTTTTTGCTGAGGAATTAGTTTCTTCTCTTAACCTCCACAATCCACAGTAAAAGCTCATACTGTGTATGTGCTTCTAATCTTGACTTCAATACATTTTACTGTGGCTAGCTTTTAGTTACCATTTAATAACTTCAGTCTTATTTTGCCCCAAGCCATATTATAATGAATAAAAAGCTTTTCCTGTGATTTAGTTGAATTTATACAGCTGCCCTTGAAACAGCTGCATAATTTTTCCTACTGACTGGGAAGGAAAGCAGTTACCTACATCCAATGATCAGCTGAATTCTACTTCCAAACTCAACTTTGCCAAAAAAGTATGTGGAAACAAATCCAGATTCATGAGGATGCTTTCACATATTGTATTTGATACTGGTGTCTCTCAAAGTTACACTGGACCCCAAAAGTAATTTAGACTGAGTAATGGTCATATTTTTATATGGCTCTGTATGGCACCTTGTAGGAGGAAATCTTCAGTCTGATGAGGGCCTCTGGAACAGCAGCAACAGCTACTTTGCAATTTCCAATCTTAAATAGAAAATAGATTTGTGAAGAAAATTGCATCAACCATTGAGTATCTTACAGTTACATAGTGCAAGGTTCTACCTCTGAGGTAAGCAGCATGGTCACTGCTGAAAGGAGTCATCTACAGAGACTGCTAATAGTTGTGATCCAGCAGCTGCTCAGTCAAGATCTACAAAGAGATGCGTCAAACACAAATCTGCAGAGCCTGTGCAGGATGTAGCAAACTAAGAATGGGTACAGCCTCCAGCCTTTGACTCTGTTCATTTTATTTCTCGCATCTAAAATTGGGCTACAGCCAGGAGCCTATATGGATTCCAGCTGACCAGGGGCCTAGGATAATGAATAATATGTGCTGTGTGGGAATCTGCCTACAAAGTGAAGGATGGTGAGCAGGGTGGAATAGGCAGGAGGCCAGTAGTGTGAAGGCTTAGGGGGCACGTGGTTTGAATGCAACTGTGAAATCTAAGACAACTCATCAATTTGTGAGACTTACTAAAGAAAAATTCAGCTTCATCTTGAAGCATGGAATCCTCTCCAGAATTTGAGACACATGAAAGGCATTAATTCATGATTCCTAGTAGTCTCCTGAGTACCTGTTAATAATTATAGCTGACCTTTCGGCCTTAGAAGCTTTGAATTACCTGGTGCTAAACCTTTTAGAGCCAGCATAGGGTGCTGAATGTGAAAAGGTATGTTGATTAATACTTCTGTGTCTTGACAAATATGAATGACGTATATGGTTCTTACTTGGTCAGGATTAGCAATTATCAGGTTGAAATAAAGAACAGTGATTTAGATTTTCTTAATATAACAGGTTTAAAAGAAGTCTTATAAAAAAGGAAAAAGCAGTAAGAAACTCTACTCTGAGATCATATATTAAACAGAAATATTGTTAAAGGAACAATTTTTAGAAAAATGAGAATGATCAGTTTTCCCAACTACTTCAGTAATAAGGAGAATGTTCAAACAAAAACAAATGAAAACAACAACATCAAAAGTGCATAGCATTTGTTTCAGTATTAAAATGTAAGCAAAGAAAGAGCAAGACAGATTAAATCTTGGTGTGGAGTGTGAGCTCTAAATTTAAAAATTATAACATGTAATAAAGCTGAAGCCCCCAGGTGAATGTAGAGAGTGTGGTGCAATGAATCCTGTACTGAACCTTTTATTCATTATAGCTCTGAAGAATTTCAAATCAGTTCTCTGTTCCAATATAAAGGAGGCTTAAATGTAGTGTTTTTGTAATATATATTCAGTTAAAAGCCCTCCTCCCAACTTTCTGCTGCCAGAATGAGGTAAAGAATCTGGATCCTTTAGAACTAATAAGCCAAGCAGTAAAATGGTGCACATTTGTATCGTGCCTGATGAAGTTTTGGGAATGGACCCAGAGAAGGCTTGGCTTCTTCCATACAGATGCTGATGGGTAGGCACACTAGGACCTTATCCATTTGAATTGTTGTGTTTCAAACCTTGGAAAATTCAGTGAGAAGCAAAGGCAAGAAAAACTTGACTTCAGTTGTCGTACAAAACCCCTCTACAGAATGACAGCTGGGCAACCCATCAACCTGCAAACTGACTGGAGCTGAACAATAGGAAGTTGGAAAGGAAGCACTGAAGAAATCTTTGTTTGAGACCTGTGTTTAAATGCCTAAACATCTTTGATCTTCAGTTGCACAGGAGAAAAAGTCAAAAATCTAGTATCTCTTAGCACAGAGAAATCAATGTACTACAAAATAATATCATACTAAGAAATTTCAGAAAGAAAACCAGAGCCTCAGATTTTGCCAATTTAAAGATCTGTAACAAGAGTTGCCATCAAATACTCATGCTCCAAGCTGTCTGGAAGCCTCTATGTGTCAGAGAGGTGAGAAAGACCCTTTGTACCCCCTCCTCTACTAGAACTCAGTCCTCTCTGCAGCAGTATTACGGGGCCAGAAAGCTGGTCTTTCAGGTATGAAGACCTTAGACTCAATCAGAACCCCTATCTGCTCCACTGATGACGTATAGTAAAGGTAAAAATCGATATTTTTTAAATATTCTGAATGTTTTCTTTATGCATAGTGAGTTAGAAAATGGGAACATAATAGGGCAGGGAAAAAAAAAAGGATTTATCTACATTATTAATGTGATAGAAAATATAGCCTTTCCGATCAGATTAAATTCTTACTATGAATGTCCATGCTGTGTTTGTGACATTTTTAAAAGCCTGGATAGAATCACGCTGAAGTGGGTGTTTGTGAAGTTAATAGAAAATTCTGGACCTTCAGCTCTGATAAATGTAACTCTCGAGTGCTATGAAAAATTTCATTTTCAGGGAAGCCTTGAATTTTTATGGGAAATTTTTCCGGCTGAAAAATTTTACTGGCTCAACTCTCCATTCCCCATTACGGATCAGGTTTGGAAATACCTGTGAAAAACAATATGTTTGGTTTCAAGGAAATCAGCAGGAATGCATGGATGAAAGCATTATAATTGAGGACATCCAGATCTGCTCTTACAAAAATGCTTGATATTTACATGGTCCATTGCCTACATGTGCTGTAGAGCATTGCAAATATAGAAACTAAAACTCCAGCAGAGTGAGAGTTAGCCAAGAATATCAGCTGCGTATGACTTTCAGAGTCATATCCCAAACACTTGGAACACATCTGTGTTGCCTGTCAAGTTGTGCCACATTTGCAATGTGAAAGGTTTGGTCCTAGAACTACTGAAATATAACGGTAGGGGCATATAAAACCATTGCAATCACAGAAAAGGGACACTGAGCGCGTTTGTGAAGCGAATTGTTTGTGTTCAGAATTAGCAAGATGAATTACAGATGTCGTTCAGAAAAACGAGGCAATTCACTTGCTCTTCTGCAGAGCATTCTCTTAAAAATTCTTTACAATGCTTTAAAAGGACAAGGTGGAGGGTGAGAAGAAATCACTGAGAATCACTGTAGTATTCAGGCCATGTGAGTAGCTTGTTCATTTGGAGTAACTTACATTTAATCAATAAGGTGTCTGGGGAAGAAGAATACAGGCAGGACGCTGAAAGATGGGAGCTCAATGTGACTGTGAGCCTCTGTTCAGAGCCATGTTTACCTACACAATGGAAACAGTGTGCTTTACTCACACCAGGGGCTGCATTTCAGACCCAAATATTCTGTCTTTTCATATTTCCTATTTGAAGAAAAGAATAATTAATTTTATTATGGTCATGTGAGGTTTTACTCAATATTAAATTTTGCGATTTTATTGAAATACTCAAAAGGAGAGCTTTTTAAGTGCTAAAAATTATTAACAATGCTTGCTTATTAAGTGCAGGAATCTTTGATTGGAATGCTTTATTTAGTAGCTCTGGCAGATGGTGGTGAACTGTCCTCAAATGCAGACTTTCTCTTCTCACTGGGAGAGCTATAGCTGTTCTTGCTCAGTTCTGCAAAAAGGTTAAGACATACTTGTTCTAAAAGAGAAGTAATCGCTCCTCCATCTTCCTGCAGTTTTGCTAAGAGGATTGCAGGCCTAGCTTTTGAGTCTGACTTATTGTATTATGTATTTTCTTCATGCAGCTCTCATTGTGAGCTGCATTTAAATATGACTTAGTTGAGTAATGAAAGCTTTGGGACCCTCGCTAAGGGCATGAGTGCATCACTGAAGTTCCCAGTGAGCTGATGTTACCTTCATAGTTCAGTGCAAACCTCTGACATACGTCTTTTGGAAGAACAAAATTCATATTAACATGGTGCTTTGGATCTGTGTCTCATCGTGGCTATTTACAGTGTTAAAAATAATCATACTGATATAAAGATGTGAAGACATACCACTCCTGCCTCTGTAGACATGATTTCAAGCTAACTTGAAAATGTCCGTGTGACGTGGTGTTGCACAGCACAGGATTAGATGTATGATCCATGGACCCGAAGTAAATTAGATTTTACCTCTACATTAAGTTCCTTTTAGCTGTGTGTAAAGAAATTGGAGGACTCTAGTTGTACATTTATGTAGCGACTCCTCTGAATATTGTAGACCCATGTTCATCCCTCATAGCTCAGCGTACGTATCTGCTGTGACAAAGTAAGGAACCTAATTACAGAGGTAGCATTATGTGTGTAGATGTGTCCTAAGGAACTCACCATTGTTTTCTCATGACTGTACGGACAACCACCTTTCTGATTTACATGCAATGGTCATTGATCCAGGCCTCCTCTTCCAGAGTATGATCAGATTAGTTTAAGCTATTTCCACACTGGGAAAAATAATCTCAAGAAGGGGCTGGAATACGCATTTACATATGAGCATCAACAGCAGTGTATCTGTATTGTATCTACACATCCTACCTTTCTCTTTGTCTAAGATTTTCACGTACACAAGTCCCATTGTAATTGTTTCAGTCTTTAAGAGTGTTTATTTGATCAAATCTGGCACAGAAGTTGCCAATTCTGAGGTCACTGTATCTGGAAATATGGATCCACTTGGGCCTCTTCTCTAAACATGAGTTCTTCAGCTTTCTTGAGTTCCTAGTTGATGTCACCATCAGATTTCAGTTCTGTGGAAAAAGCACTTGTTATAAATCTCAAATTGTCAGTAATTGATCACAGTCTGGAATTGTAAAACTCTATCTAAGTGCCTGAAATAGCATACGTTTGTGGTATGGTATGTGATTTCAATCCAGGTCAAGGAAAAGAGAGGCCTTGGAGAATATGAAAGTCTTAAGCTTTCCACTAATGGAATGGGTCAAGGGATAGTATAGTCGAAGCATCCCATTGTTAATGCCATGTGATGAAATCAACTGCTTTTGACCCTCAGTATCTATTAGTCACAGGAGACAAATGGTCCTTTTGCTCATATCCCTGAGCAATCTGCTTGATCCTGTCTCCCCTTTATATATTTTTTTTAACTTTTATTTTCTACTGGCTGTGATGACATTGTAGTTACCAAGTTCACCTGGAATTGACAGAAGTGATTATCTGTGATCTAGCAATGCATATCTGACTGTATTTTCCCCAAAGGATCATTTTAAACAGGCAGAAAATAAAGTAGCTTCCTTCCTCCTCTCTGCCACCTCACTACAACCTCCACCCTGGTAAGAGAGTCAGGGAATTGCAAACCTCTCTCTGATGCCTGCAGTAGCTGCTGGTGGATGAGCAACGTGCTCAAAAGTGAAATTGCTTGGGTATTTGAGATGATAAATGTTGATTTAGAGGATGAAATTTAGGTTTCTAGCTTTAAAAAGGATAGTTTAGGCCCAATTTTCTGGTTCTTATTACATGTATTCATAGGCTGGTTTTTACTGCTATAGCAATAACTATTTTTTGGAAGAAAGACAAATTGAGTATGACCTGTCTCTGTCATGATGCCGAACTCGAACATGCTACCTTTCCTTCATGGGTCAGTAGAGATGTCTTGTAATTTTTTAATGGTGTTAAAATAGAAAACTCAGTTTGTATGTATCTATAATTTCTAATACTTTTGAGGATGAATATTTAGCTGACTGGGGAAAAAATATATTCTGGAGTATGTATTAACAATCAGTTAAACTTATCTAAGGTCTGCTTTCATGGAAAAGTGCATTTAGGCAGTGGCCAGCAGAGCATGCACACAAACTTCTGCCTTACATAAATGATGCCTGAATGTCTTTGCTGGCAGGGTACTAGAGCAATGCAGCACTGCTCAGAGAAGCTAAGTGTACAGTCTGAGGTATGAATGGGGTCTATCTCTGGAGAGATGCATTCATTCACTGTGGTCGTATTTAGTTATCCTGTCTGAAGAGTCTTCTCATAAATCCCCTCCTCCATCACAGAAACATGACCCTTCATTAGCACAGGTGGTGGTCAGTCCCTGAAAGCTGCAATAAATCCAATCAAAATGAAGGCTCAAGAAGTTGCCACTGCTCTCTTCTATTTTCACCCAGCTTCTGAGGAATAATACTTATTAAATAATAGTAATAAAAAAGAGCTTTTCTGAAGAACTGACTAGCAATAAAGGACTTTCAGCTAGTGGGAGCCTTGATATCTACCTCAGTGAAGCAGTCTGCCTAGCAGATGAGAATGGTGGTCTAATAATTAAAAAAAAAAAAAAAAAAAAAAGAGTAAAGTAAGCAGAGGGACATGTATGACTGACTCCAGCCTTTAGATTGGTAGGGAGGAGGAGATAGTTGTTATTGTTAATGCCAGTTAGGGCAAACTTCTTTCATGGCAATAAACGGTGGAGGATGCCTACAGAGAAACTCAGCTGCTACAATGCCACAAAGTACCCGGTGGAACACCTGCATTCCAGATGTGTGTCTGCACCACACCATCTGCTGAGCACACTGTGTGCTTGTAGAGGAAAGGATACAGAAAGTTATAGTTTCCTTACTGATGATTATGGTCTTGCACCTCACAGACCACCTGAGCCTTCTTTGACCTACAGGCAAAGCTGAAAGCAGTCATGAATTCCTCTGGACTCAGTTTATTAACAATATTCCTCTGCCAAGGAAAGGAGGATCAGCTTTTGTCTTGAGCCATGGTAAATTAGTCAGCAGAGTTGCACTGTCCAGGAAGCAGTGGGGTGAGATCAGTCAGGCCCTGAGGACTGGCGTGATTCTGCTTTAGCAATGTTCTGCCCTGCGGAGCTGAGATCCTTCACAACGGAAGCTGCCTGCTTTTCCTGTGAGCCTTTCTTGGCTTGGTTAAATGGAGAGAGAGATGAAAGGCAGAACAAGGGAAATCCCCAATGCAGCAGCTGAGGACAAACAGCAAAGTTATGGAGACTAACACCAGTCTTCTCACTTCAGAGGCCTCGGGTTTCATTGGCTGTGTCCACACCTCTAAATAAGAGATGTAGGGAGTGGTCCCTGTGCCCAAGGCCAAACACTTCACACTACATCTATATTTGAGCAGACTGATTGTGTTCACGCCCTAGAGCACTTGAACTGGAACTCACCTGATCCTTACAAGGTGCTCAGGTGTCTTGCAACAGAATTAGCATTTGGGGTTTTTTTTTTCCAAGTCTCTTAGGATATCATTGCAGAACTCTTGAGGTGACCAAACCAAGCCTGGTATCTGCTTCTTTGGGGAGCAGTCCCCAAAGAGCATTTTTGTTAGTTTGTGCCTGGATGTGGTACTGGAGAAGTCCAGAAATGGTCAGGGAGTGAACCGAGAATTATATATTATTTATTCTTGAGGTGGGATTTTTGGTGTTTTTTTTATTTTTATTTTTTTTAACTCATTTCTATGGGATCTTTTATTTATGTAAGTAAACATATGCCTAAACATAGTGTAGAAGGGAGTTTCCAGTCTACAGCAGCTTCCTTGGCCGGGAATCTGTGCAGTGCTGCAGCATGCTCTCCCCAGGGAGCCCTTCCCATCTGCACATGGACACCAGCCCTCAACCAAGAGCCTTCTCACACCCCCCGTGACTGAGCAGAGTCCAGCTATAACTGGCTATGATGTTTTTGCACAGCTCTAGCTTGCTTATCAAAATTGAGCAGGATATACCAGCCTTATTCATGGAGGAGCTAGTTTTAGTCTCATCAACGTGCTTTCTTTTTACTTCTTGTATTTCCATGTAGTTGTTCTGGCTATCATTGAGCCTTTTTTTGTTGTTGTTGTTTTTTTTTATCATTTTTATTTTATTTTACTTTTTTTGTGAGACACTGGCTGATCTCACCAAAGGAAATCTCACAATGGTTATTATAAATCTTGGATACAAAACATCCACATTGTGCCTCTACTTTTCCGCTGACATTGACAGTTCTGCCAGTATATATGACTACTGAAAGGATTGTACCTTTGATGGAAAAGGAATTGATTTAGTACAAACTGAGTAGGAAACTATGGCTATCATAAGCTGTGCTGAAATCTGAAGGAAATTTGTCATGATTCATCCACAGTTTTTAATGTGACAAGACTCGGACTCATACAAAGGAACACCTGGCCTGCTGTTGAGCATCCCTCTTGAGAACAGTATTTGCCCACGTCTTGCTCTAGCAACAAGTCTGAACATGGATTGCTTTTATAAAACAACACGAGAAATAATAGATACTGCTATGGGAACTCTTCTGTCATAAGGGAAATTATAGTTGTTCTACAAACATTGAGTTCTTCCACTTTTTAGAGACTGACTGCCACTCTCTGAATCATTTAAAAAAAAAAAAAAAAAGATGCCTGTCTCTTGACTGTTGAGAATCTAAAGATGTGCCAAAACATACATAGATTTCATATTTTCCAGTAGCTACAAATCAGATCGTTTCTCTCAAGAAAATCCCATTTTAGAACAGTCTCCTAGGCCATTTTATAAGCGCAAAGTGAACCAACTTTAGAAAGTAAAATAATTTGCCTTATAGGGTGAAATTCACCCCTCCACTTAAAGCCTTTCCATCATCTGTCCTTTAAGCATAGATTTCTGATGAAGACTTGCACTCACGTCTGCACAGCAGCGCTCTGTTTCAAAATGCTGCCCTCTCTGGTGAACGTGCGTGTATTTGTGCACCAGCACATGCGCTGTGAAACAGCTGTATTACAAGGTATTTCATAATCAAATATTCTAATGCTTCTGCTGCTTGGGTTCCTAGGTTGTAGACAGACCAGCTTTGTTAATTTTCTCTGTTTCTATTCTGATTCCTGGTTTTATATTTCTTCCCCTGGTAATACTCAGTCAGTACAATAGGGATATTTTTAAGGCTGGACATCAAGGAGGACAAAAATGGAGAGGGAGATCCTTTGAATCCCAGAGGCTACTCGTTTCTGTCTGAAGTGAATAAATGGCTGCATATAAATGTGTTTCTTCTTCTTTCAAAAAAATAGTTTGCTTTTTTCTACTGACCCTGGGTGAGTCTGGAGTTACCTGAAACTGTTTGTACCCGCTCAGAAACTGCAAGCTTTCCCACCTGAATTCCTCTGCTGTCAGCTGGAGGGGGCTTTCAGGTGGGTGTTTGTTTCATTGAGTCTCAAAGAGATCAGTTCCTGTGCTGAAAGACAAGCCCAAGACAATGTTTTACAGAGCAGAAGATATTGTGAGGGACCAATTATCACATAAGTGGTTCTCACGGCTTGGGCTGGTACTGTGTGCCAGGTTGCACATTAACTTCTTTCACTGCTTTTTACCCAGTTTACTCAACATTCTCAAGTGGTGGCTTTGTCAATTGTTTCTCCTGCTGATATTTTGACAGATGATAGCCCCTTGATGCCAGTTTACTCCAGCTAGTAAGAAATAGGCCAACGTGAAACTTTAGACCAAGTGGCTGCTCTCATGGAGTGGAGAAGAGGTGGGGTTGGTTCTGTTTTGGAATAGTTATTAATTTTTGTCTGACAAATAGATCTCCAATCCCTAATCTTGGGATATTCTCTGCATGTACTCTTTTAAAAACATACAAAAATACCCAACAATTTTAACACAGTGACTTTATTATGATTTTTCTTTCTCCACAACACCAAGATTAAGTATCCTCTAATGAATGTTAGTGTACTTTTAGGGAGTATGTTTGAGTCATATGAGCATGAAGGTATTTCAAGAAGATTTATAGTCTTTCATCGATTCCAAAGGAATGTATAATGACCAGGCAATTTTCAGTGTAGTTTTCTGATATAAATCTTACCAAAACGCTGACACAGTGTTGTTAACACTTGGGACTGGTGTTGCTACAAAGTGAAGAGATTTATGTGGAGAATAAAGCTGGCATCCTGTGAAAGCATCTAGGGAGATCTCCATACAGAGTGGAGTTTGCTATTTCATGTAGCTGTACGTTAGGTTATAAGCTTTCGGTTGTATGAATATTGCATTGATTTATGAACTGTTTTTTCTTCTTCTGATCAGAGATGCAATAGTGAGCGATGACTGAAACTGGGAAAAAAATCACTTTCAATTTTTTCCAGATCTGAATTTTATCTCAAGTATTTTCCTTTAGCTTAATCCTGTTAGATGCTGAATGCTTTCCTTGGTCTCAAACTAGTGTAGGAGCTGGATTCAGGCAGGGTTTTTTGTTATCAAACCTTTCTTTCTCATCCTTTTTTTTTTCTTTTTCCTTTTTTATACAAGAAGCGAAAAAGAAGACCCAAAAGAATGATTCTTAGAACTGAAACAGTTTTTAATGTGTGCTATGTATTTTGTGTCCCTGGATCATTACTAACCTTTTTAATATTAAAACAGTAAAGATTTTAGCAAAGATAGATCATTATTATTTTAAACCTAGCTGGGAAGATTAACATAGATGACTCTTTCTTTTTTTTTCTCTTTGCTTTATTTCTCTTCCTAAGCTAAAGGATGTATTTAATGGCATACAAAGAGCTCTATTTTCAGTAGAAATTAAGGACTACCAATAATAATAAGGAAGTTTGTGTTTAACTTTCATTTTTTGTTTGCAGAAGCTAAATTATTTAAGCAGTCCTGAAAATGGCCGCCAGCGGGGGACTTCTGATGTGATAGCAGCAGCTTTCCTTTTCTTTCCAGACGTGATCATGTGTGTATGTGTCTTGGGGTCTTCATTACAAGCAGCAGCTGGCAAAAAATAGTTGTACTATTTTGAAGATCTGGTCATTTCACTTTTATAAAACTGTGATAGAAATTATTGTTTGTTTGGAAGACCTCAAACTGGACACGCACACACAAGATGAGGGAGATTTAAAGTGATGTGAAAGCAAGGCCTAGGTCTTACACTGCATCTCTGGGTATGCACGGCAATGCCTGTCTGGTTGCGACTGTTGCCATCACATGCAGATTCAGTTCCTGAAAATGTTACTTATGCTCAAAGTTCAGCACTTGGTTTCCTGTTATTGGCTGTGAGTTGCTGGAAGTCAAAAACCAAACAGCCCAAAGGAATCCTGATCACTACACATCATTATCTATCAAATTATTCGAGGCAGTCGGGCACGCAGGTTTGCCTAATGCTAAGCATGTGCTTAATACAGGCCTGTATTCAGAAGTGATGAGCTCTTGGGGCTGGGCGCTGATCAGATGAGGAGAGCAGCAGAGCTTACACTAAAATTTGGGTCCAGAGGCTCAGCTCCGACATAGCCCTCACTGAGTTCAGTGGGAGCTGACACAGCTAAGTGCTGATCAGAATCAGGCTTTGAATGTCTAGAGAACAGCGAGAAACATCTGCAGAAGAGTTTGTTTAAGGAACTTTGATTTGATTTTAATTTCTGATCTTAGTGGGGTCTGGAGAAATGTTTTGTGCAATCTGGCTGGCTGATGGACCTGAGAGGTCCTACTCCAGGGGGGGCTCATAATCACAACCAAAGAGAAAACATACTGAACAGGCTCCAGCAAGATAGACTTCTAAAATTCTCTTTTCTCACATATTTAGTCTGAACTAGCAATAACAACTTCGATGCAGGGCATTTCCTGAGGATTAATGACTGTCTGGGGTCATCATCTCCTCCCAGTTAGTTATTAATCCCCAGGAAATACTCTGTGCCTTGATCATTATTGCTTAATTAGCATTGAGAATGTGGGGGGTTTAGGTTTCTTTTCATGCATCCTGTGAATTGCTAGGGTGGGGGTTTCTTTCATTAACTTGCCCTTTTCAGTCTAGATGGGAGCATGAGCTTTGCTTACAGTTTGCAGGTTTGAGAATTTAGTCACAGGGTTAAACCTTTTCAAGCAATTTGAGTTCCATGTGAAAGCACCACTAACAGCCCACATCTGCAGCGCATCAAAAAGTGCCCCCAGCCCTGCTGAAAAACACCGGGTGGCACAGGGGCAGTAGCAGGAGTCTGGGAGCAGAGAGTGCTGAAAAAGGGCAGGGTGAGTTAGGGGTGGAGGGAGAAGAAGGAAGAAAGGGAAGCTCATAGGAGACGTTAGGCACTTCAATCTTAACAAAGCTTTATCAGCCACCGAGGAAATTCTTCTGTCGTATGAAAGTTTGTAACTCTGGGAAATTTTTGGACTCCAAGCAGTCTTCAGAGAAACTCTGCCTTGTTCAAAGGGCCTCAACTGCAGCCAACTAAATGCATTTGATTAAAAGAGGGGAGAACACCAGTTCAGATTTGTAGCCTGCATTTCCCACCCTGGAGGAGAGGAGGAAGACAGACAAAGTCCCTCTTCAAACATTGTCCTACGGGGTGGAGATCAGGAGGGCTGGCCCCATCCCATAACTATTCCCTATATAAACTAATGACCGTACTGCGAGATGCACACTGTGAAGTTTGTTAATGTTGCTTATGGGTATGTCCTGCTGTGCCAGACTGGGACTCCCAATGACAAAGTGATGGAACTTGGCCCTCTCTTTCACTCTGGTCTTGAGGGCACTGCACGGTTGGATATCTTCAGGAACGTTGTGGCTACATCTGTTGATCTGCTTGCTTGTAATGGATGTAATATTTTGAAAATTATTTTTTTAATGGAAATATCGAGCTTTCTGCTCAGAAAAGTCATAATACGATGTTTCAACATTACCAAGACTTCTGTTTTAGGAAGTTTTTGTAGAACTTCATTAGGGGAGGGAATCAGAGCTTTTCTGGTGATGTTTTCTGGACAGTTCTCATTACTGTTACTGTTGCGGGAACTTCAAGTCTCCTTGGAGGTCTTTTTTTGTTGTTCCTATGTGGTTAAGCGAAATCTGCAGCAATAGGCATTTTATTTAAGACCAGTAGGTGTGAATCAGTGTCATAACTTGGAGTCAAAAAACCTATCCTAGAAAAATATCTAGCCTCACAAATAGTCGTACAACTGTAGTGAAAACACACAAACCTGCAGGATGTTTACTTTGACTCACAAATTGGTAATTACTTCTTTTTTTTTTTTTTTTTTAAATTCCCTACCTAAATATCACATTTAATACTTTAGCTTTGTAGAGGCACTATGGTTCTAGATGAATGACATATTTTGTTTAATCTGTATTTTGCTACAAGAACTGAGGTCTGTGTTTAGTTTGCAAACTCCAGTCTTAATAGAGGATAAGATTAAGAAAAATCAAGGTTTGGGATTTTGGAGAGACACCACTTGATTCAGGAAAGGTGGTACTATAAAAGTACTAGTGGCTTATTTGTTAGTTTGAAGATAATGTGACATGGAACAAAAATATATTTGCCTTTTTCTGAAGTCAACGTTCAGAGCAGTTATGCTCTTTTTTCTTTCTTCCCCCCCCCCTTTTTTTTTTTTTTTTTTTTTTTTGTGGGGGAAAAAAACATACATAGGCACAATCTTATGTCAGTGTAACAATTATTTCCAGATATTTTGAAAATAGATATTTAAGGTTATGAGACCCACTGTAACTGAAATAATTCAGCCTAGCTAAATAATATTTATAATTAATTCAGTAGATATAAAAAGATATGACTGGTTTTGACCTTAACCACAATGACCATAAATCTAATCCTCTTTTCAACTATTTCCTTAAATATGGAAAAAGGCTTTTGCCAGAGTCAATGGCAACTATATATTTTAGATTCTCCATAGGGTGAGCTATAATGTTCTTATCCACTTCTTGGTCTTGCAACTGACCTCTGACAACCAGTATAAGGCCAAATCAAATGATAAAAGGCATAAAACTGAGGGCTGGAATAGAAAAAAAAATCATTATGCAGATGATATATATAAATATCCATTAATGAGACACATTCCTTTGTACATTCAAGTTCATAGCAAAGTTCCACACTAAATAGGTCTCAGGGGTTTCAGGCTTCATCAGAGATATTTTTGCATGCTTGTGTTCATATTAAAGATCAAAAATAAGAGACCTGAGTTAAACAAAGGGGCTACAGACCTTAATAGATTAGATAAAACAAAATGTGTGGGAACAGCTTCTCTGCTTACTTGGAAGACAAACCAACATAATAAATATTGTTTCTTTATGTTTTTCTGTGTGTTTAGTAAGGGCAGTCAGAGTGGAAATCTGAAACCAAAATATCAGACCAATTTCTGAAAAAAAAGTAAGGTTATTGTCAAGTCAAGAAAGGAAATGAAGCATAACACGAACAGTCATGAATCTGTGACAGTGCCTGATGCTAGTGTTGTGCACACCTAAGCCCAGCTGTCTCACTGGCGTCACTGGGAAAGCTATAGCTGGTGGAACTGTGTGGGTACACATCTCCTGGGCTCTGGCCCTCTTGCTTTGCCTTACTTCTTAGTCTGGCAGACTGAGCTCTTCACAGGTACTTAGGCATCTCCCAGAGAAATCAATCTTTGTGTCCCTGAAGGCTTGATGACAGGGAATCATTTTTATAATGTGTTAGAAAAGGCATAGCCCAGTGTAGTACCTTAGCTCTGCTGGTGTTTCTGGTACATGAAAATGAGTGTCAATAAAAATAAAGATATGAAAAGAAGGATTTGACATGTAGTGCCCGAGTAGGAGCCATGTCTCTCCATGTGACTTCCCCATAACCTCGAAGGTCCCAGCACACCTGTGGGCAACTGGGTCTCAATGTGCATAGAGGAACTAGTGCAGAATTAGTGGGCACAATTATTTAGGAAATTGTAACAGGCCTTAGATCTGTTCCTCAGTTCTGCAAAATGGCATCTGGATCCTGATTTAAACCTAATCTAAAAGCACTGTGGGAACAAAATTTTATGGTTTTATCCATATTAGATAAGTATTTTGTCTCCCACTTGCAGTGAGATGGGATCTGGTTGGGGTTTTGCAAGTCTGAGCCAAAATGTGGAATTATCCTAGTGTTTAGCAAAGAGGGTGCAGATTGTGATTCACTTCGACTGACAGGATTCCCATTTTAAAAACTGCATAATGATCAAGAAATCTGTGCCAAAATTCAGATAGCTGCAGCGTGGTATGAAGAAGAATCTGAACTCCCAGTATTTTGCCACTAGACTGCAATGACACTAAGCTATAGAACAGAGTGCTACGTGAATCCTGTCTGCACTGAGATCCATGGAAAATTTGTGGTCAACTGAAGTGAGGACAGAGTTTTATCCTACACCTAACAGAACAGATTATATAATTTCTAATCCATTCACCCCTAGAAAAAGTTTTGGTTCAATTTCTTGTCATCACTAATGCTGTATTTCTGCTAACCTTGAAGGGCTCTGCTCAAAAAGCACATTAGAGACCACATGGCTGTTGGATCCAGTAGTGGAAGAATGGTAATGCAAAGACGGCAACTTGAATCAGGGCTTCTATTTTAATCTTTCTTCTGTTGGTGGCAAAACAGGCCTTCATCTAAGCTGTGCAATAGATTTCCAACAATCCTGGTCCTTTATCTGTCCAGACCCGGGGCTGACTGGAGGAGGTCTCTGACTCTGATCTCTTCCCAACAGACTTTTGAGATATGGCCTGATAGTGCAAAGCATTGTTCTTGAGCTAGAAAAAAAAAAAAACAGCACAAGATTACAACACTCAGTGAGCAGAGTAGGGGTCTATCTTACTTGGTAAAGAACGTAACAGAGATAGAAAACAGGATTATGAGGACCCATGGTCACCATAGCCTATCTGTACCTAGAAAATGATACAATGGAATTTGAAATCATACATCTCAGCTTTCTGTTTCCCCATCTTTCATGTAAAATAGCACACACGGTACATTTGAAGCCAGAGATTTTAGAGAAACGCTCAGTTACTAGATGAGCATTATTAATACTGCCTCAAACAATATTGGGTAGGAATGGTTAAACCCTTACTTTTCTTTGAAAATCTGCCCCTGTTTATTTAGTAGTGGACAAAAAGCCAGTTTTTTTTTTTCCCTATTTTCTTGTTCTTTTGGGAAAATAAGTTATCTTTCTGATCTGTACATGATCTGAAAACCAGATGTTATCATCACTTGGTTATAGCTCTGCTGGTACAGCATGTTTTGTTTATTGAAGAAAAGACATGGTTGAAATTAGATCTATGTGATACATGTCATCAAGCTTCATGTATTGCAAATAATAAACAGTTTGCAATGCGTGACTTGAGCTCTTGTGTTGCAGCTTGGTGTCACTTTAATACAGGCTTCAGAACACAAGTAGCACTGTAGTATCTGTCCTTAAGTCACAAAGTGCTTTTGAAAAATGTTACTGAAAAAGACACGTCATATGCTGCTTTCCTTTGTTAAGCTAGGAAAGACGGACTCATGGCAGCCATCGTTTAAGTAAACATAATCTCTGGCCCAAATATCATAACCATCATTTCCTCAAAGCTAGCAGCACTAAACCAAAATGCAGTTTTATTTGGCTAACCCCAAAGTAGGATGTGGTTGCCAGCCTCTGGAGCCACATGATCAGGTTTCAAGCAGACGCCACCAGAGCTATGCCCTTGTCTTAATCAGGAAAGACATGAATGCATTCCTCCCATCCTTATGTTTAACAAACAAATGTAACTATAACAACAGGTACACTAAAACCAAAGCCTACATGCTCCCTCTACACCAGGACAGGCCGGGAGTGCCACGACGCTGCTGGACTCAGGAGATAAAAGACATTGGAAAGTGATGATTGCCAAAGGAAAAGGCTTACTCATGTTCAGGGTACTTCCCATTTTGCTGTAAGCACAGAGCTCTACACAGTGCTGCCAGACATCGAATGCAAACCCAAGACTGCTGCTGTCTGGAGGACATTCACCTGAGTTCAGGCAGAAAGTTTTTTTTCCCAAAGAGGATGCTTGAAAAACAAAAATGAGTGGCATATGGACACAAGGTGTCCAGTTGTTCTCCTTTTTCTGCACTTGCAAAGAATGTGTGTGGGATATCTTTATCTGAACTCTCAGAGTCACATGAATGATGGGCAAGAGCTTTAGATTGTTCCAAGGCAAGTGCCAGGTCATCCTGATATAAACGACTGTTGCTTCATTGTTTGATCAGTTGCACTGGGTGGAAATAAGCTGATTTGGTCTGGCTGAGAAGCTGCCTCCTTAGGCTTTTTGGTACTCACTTTCTCCCTACCTCCTTTGCTCTTCCTTTTCTATTGCGAACACCTCAATGAAATGAAGGGATGAACAGATGATAGAGTCAGTGCCCCCAAGTTAATGACTAGCACTATATTCACAACCTCGTTTGGTTTTGTTCCTATTCGCTGCTTCAGTGGTTCCAATGAGAAGGAATTAATTTTATTGAGGACAACTCAATGAATTAAATGAAAAACTGCTCACTTGGCTGGAAAGGCTTTGACAGACGGCACAGCAGCCGGTCAGATTTGAAAAACTTTACATCTCCAGGACGTGGGGAGAGAAGGGGGCAAGAGAAAGAAGGGGAGGGGAGGTCACTGCAGATAAGCTTCCAAGCGACTATTTCAAGGCCTCTGAGAAACAACAGAGGCAAGCTGCAGTCTCTTATTTTGATTCATGGGTCTCCCCTCCCTTTTGTTCCTTGATGCACTAAATCTGTTCCTTAGCTCCCCTCATTTCAATGGACACCCAATAAGAAACTAATCGTCGTATGGTGAATTAAAGAAGAAAAGGTGCTCAGAAGAAATGTTATGGTCATGGAAGACTCTTATGCATTGTAACCATCTGGTGCACCACAATTAGTATGAATGGGATAATTGAGTCCCAAATAACTTCTTTTGGGTACAAATAATAGCCGTCAACCTGATTTGTATTCTTCACAACAGCATTGCCCCATCATTTCACATCACATCTGCACGTTGCATTGATTGGGCACTGTGCTAGCAATAAGTTACTACACTTAATTAAGCCCACATAATTCTCTTCAAATGAGCAGAAAAGTTTGTGTGTAGGCCCAAAAGAAAAGGGGCTGCAAATGAGACTTTAGTGACTCCACTTTGTATGAGGTATTGAGATTGATGGTGATCCCATGCCACCAAGGTTTTCCTTCAACATAGGAAAACTGTGAAAGCATTAGACAGCTCAACAGCTGTGTATAATCTGAGGAAGGCCTGATTTCAGACAAACGTTCTGCTGGAGGTGATTGAAACCCCATTGTAGCATAATCTTGCTTTTCAGAAAGTGTTACAATTCATTTCATTTGATTTCTTGGGTGCCTGGCTTTCAGAGTATCATTAAAAACTCTGTAAGAAACTGAAAAATGGAGTCCTCTGCAAAGAAGCATTGTCCGCGCTTCAAGTGCGCTTCACTTGAGTGCTGGGAGAGACAATGGGCAGGAAACAGGCAAACGTAAGCCTTGGAGTAAATATTACTGTAAATAAAACCAAACAGATCAGCTTTCCCAACACGAAAGTGTGAGGGTGTCAAATCTTAAAGATTTTTTCCCCTATTTTCCTTATATGCTTTAGTTTTCTAATTATTAGCTGAAGTGGGGAAGAACGCATTCCTTCAGCTCCATCACTGTGATATGTTATCGCTTCACGTGGGTTATTGGCTGTTTCTGAACTCTTCACGCCGCTGTGACAGGCCATTGGGCTGGCTGGGGAACGAGCCACCAGGAATGTGCTGTTGAGTCCAGTTGCTCAGGATCAAGCCCAAGAAGCCTTGCTGGAATGCTGGGGTCCCTGGGAAACACAATAGGAAACAAAGAACAGGGTTACGGAGAGAGAAAAAACTTAAAAGAAAATGAGAGCAAACCTCTGTCTTGCTCAAAGAGAAGAGTTTTTAAATCAATGTTTTCTCATTCCACCCAAGCAAAGCTAGAGCGACCTGAATACTTTTTTCAGAACAAGTGGCAAAATATCCCGTGAATGCCGCAGAGGTCACTTCACACACTCAGTCTGCCCCTCATTTGTTTATCTAAATGCTGACAAATTGCAGCATTTTAACAACATATCTCTGGTACTGAACTTCATGTGCACGCCTTGCCCTCTATCATTGAGCTGATAATGAGGCTAAGCATAAAGCCTTCATTCACTGCTATAAAGGCTTCTGACAGTGATGAATACCAAGTAGAAGAATTAGGTGGTTTATAGGAGAATATGCTATTGTGTAAAACCTCTATGCCTTTTATCAGCCCTTCTGCTCATTTTCAGTTCCTTCACGTAAGCCGTCTCTGTAAGCGCTCTAGCAAGCTTTCCTCTCCTTTCTTCTACTTTTAATGAGGCTATCTTCCAGAGTGCGCCAGCTAAGATGTTGTATCAGCGATTATTCCTGCCTGTCCTCCCTGAAATGCCCGAGACCCCTTTCATTTCACCAGCTGATGATAAACATTCAAAATGCTGGTGCCTGAGATGTTTCACTGCAAGGTAATTCCTATCTGCAGTCCTGTGCGTGGCACGGCACAGCAGCTGTCTGTCACTGGGAGATCTTTCTTATAACAAAAGCAGCCTTGTCTTTGCATTTCTTTTCAAAAGCATCAACGAATATCCCTTTTAGATGGGTATGTTTGTAGAAGAGGTGACTTCTGGGATGTTTTTTTTTAAATTGCTGGCTGCAATGGATCAGATTAACATTTCATTGTTCACGTCTGAGCTCTGGGCCGATTCTGGGAGCTAAGGGAAATGTGGGGAAAGGATGCTGACAGATTCTGATAGAATATCTAATTTGACAGAACCAAAGAACCCGACTGTGTTTTTATCTTTTGGAGCACATTGTAGTCACAAGATCAGCTCCTGTTCCCATCTGCCCCAGTGTACCTCAACCACAAACACAGCCGTGAAACATTTTGCCTCTGAGTTTGGACTGAGCTTGATCTCTGTCAGAAGGGCACAACTGCAGAAGGATGAATTGAGGGACTACCGAGCTGCATTTCACACGAGGTGTGAGATGGCTCAGTGCTATCCTGGGCTTTTCATCCCTGTTTTCAAAGGACAAAAGGTAACAGCAGAAGGCAAAATAGCTTTTTCTTTTTTGAGCCACCTTCATTCTGAACGTGTCCCAATAGCAGCCAAAAGGGTGCCTGCTATGCCAGAAGCGACTCTCCATCCCCTCTCATCTTTCCACAGCTCCTACAGGCCGGTTCATTAGCTATAATGCAGGAACCTATGAGCCAAAGGCTGCCATTGCTACCCTCTCCTCATCCTATTCTTGTCTCCTTGGCAGCTCCTTCCCTTGTCTTGCCCAGACTTTTTCTCACTGCTTTCCCACCACTGCTTTTCCCTAGCACCTAGTCTTACTCTTGGGCACATTTCTGTGCCTGGTTTCCTTCTTTTTGTTGTCTTCTGCAGGTGTTGTCCAGCAGTACAGTCCTTACTGTTTCTTGCACCTCTGGATGTGCCACCTCCCTATCCAGTTCCCTGCAGCTCTTCTGCTGGTTCCCGTCCTGCTCTTGACTAGCAGCCTCCGGTTTCTGGTGGCTCTGGGCCCTTGGAAAGGCTCCTGTTCCAGGAGCAGAGGCCCTGGCACTGACTCCTCCTCCCAGTTTGCAGAGGCAGCTGGGAGCATCCAGGCTGTTTGCAAAGGTGCCGGTTGCCTTCGGCATGGCTGGGAGATGTGGAAGTGCTGGGTGACCTGTGTGCTTCCTGCTGGCTGCTGTGGAAAATTCTGGTTATTGACTTTAACTGCTTCTCAATTCCTCTTCATTTGTCAGTCAAGAATATTCCTATCCCTTTAACACACATCTTCCCTTAAAAAAAAAAAAAAAAAAAGTGGAGACAGAAGGGAATAGTATTTCATTAAATGTACATGACACTGAGGATACAAAAACATCAGCATGGGACGAATTTACTAATCAAATGCAGACCTGGTCTACATTGTAGTGTGACACTGGAAAGGAAATATCTCTTCAAAAGGTTTATTTTAAATCCAAAAGAAAATTAAGGGAGAGAATGTTGAAACACAGAGGAGTCCGGGGGGGTAGGGAGAGAAGCTGGAGAATAATTGATGCAAGTAGGGAAGCGGAGCCTTGGCCCAGGGCAGAGGAAGCAGCAGAGGGTCCATACTGTGTGCAGAGAGCTTCAATCAAATTACCATGTCTGAAGAGGCAAAATAATTGTTAGAGCTGGATGAAGCATGGACGTTTCTCCTCCTGTTTCCACTTAAGGAATTTTAGAGGTTTTGCACTACAAATCTATTCCTCCTTACCCTGAAAAGTCACAACAAAACCCAGCCCACCAGGCTCAACCTTCAGGCATGGTGACTGTGGCAGCAGCAGTGAGTGCAGGAGCCTCCCTTCCAGGTGTGACCTCACCCTGCTGAACCCTTCAATGTTGTGCTGACAGCCACTCATGTTGCCTTAGTCAAACTAGATCCATAAAAACCAGATGAGCGTACTGATCTGGGTTTGTCATTTTCCAGGTTCTTACCAAACCTGGATCCACTCAGTGCTGTGCTTTGCAGCATGGTCCCACCGGTGGGGTCTGTCCCTCCACGCTGTGCTCGGTGCTGGGAACCAGCTCGCGGGGTGGGCACATGGCATTTCTCAGATAGAAGGATGATTGTTTTTTTCACAGACTTTGTGGGAAGTTCCAATTCTTATTGTTCATCCCTGCTCTGCCTTTCATTATGAGGGGTGTTGGGTCCCCTCACTGCTGTAATGAGAACCAAGAAAAACACAATAATTCAAAGGGAAATGTGAAAATGCTCTTCAAAATTAGATGTGAAATGCTGTAGCTAAAAGATACATGCAAAGTGCTGGTTGGAGGACGCTGGAGCAAAGGCAGCTTAGAAGTTTTCTATTTTTTTCTTCCCATTATTTTCCTGAAGGATGAACTCTTATGTTTGTTTCACGCAGAGTCTCTGAACACTCAGAGGCACATTTTTGTGCGCTGCGAAGTTGAAGAGAACAATTTTCACTTTAAAACTTTGTTTATTGCAGTCTTTATTTCTTGGACTCATGAGATGGAGGATTTGGATAAGGAAATGGCTTTCACCCTGTATTTCCCTCTATCTTCAGGCACAAAAGTCACATGTTCACAAGTGGGAAAATTGACACAAGTTACATGGCGCAAACACATTAGTTCCCTCCTCTCTTCAGAAGACTCTTCCAAATGTTTTGTTTTATTTTTTCCTTCTCAGAAAGCGTTGTCATACATCACATAGCACATTACGTTTGCCATACAGGCCTCAGCCCCCAGAAATACTTTTAGGAAGGTATCCTGCTTCTGCAGTTTTGACCCCCTAAAGCCCAGTTTTCTCTCCAGCATCTTTGCACGTGTTCTGAATGTAAATTCATGAAAATGCAATGAGGGTCTTTTTGGTTGTGTTACATGAGAGGAAACTGTGCACCACATTTTCAAGGGGGGATGCCTTCTGAAGAGGGCTGGGGTTCTGTGGAGCACACGCAGCAGGGCAGCAGTGTGTGGAAAACCAGCCATTCTTGCTGGCTTCGTATAAGCTGCTCACAGAGTACAAACAATGCCAGACGCATGATGTATGGATTTGATTCATTAAAAAAAAAAAAGTAATAAAAGCTTTTCAAGCTGTAAAGTAGGTTACATTTTTCAGAGACGATTCCTGCAACAAATTCTCTTCAGTCTTATTTATGAGAAACTAGTGACTTCTGTAAGTGTGGATGGCTGGGTCCCAAGTCCTGGAGGTTTGCTGGGAGAAAGAGCTTTCAACAATGTTGCTGTGGCAGTGAGTTGTCCGTTATATCAATTAATCATGAAGAAAATCTGCCACACATCTGTCAGAGCAGGTTCCTTTCTCAGTCCTTGCCCTCTGCACTTGAAGACAGCAGGGCTGATTGTAAGGGGTATCCTCATGCCCTTAGCAGCGTGGTGCTCTGGCCAGCATTGCCCTCTGGGTGGGCAAGGTGGAGATCAGCATCAGTTTGGCTCAGCTTGGGTCTGACCTGCCTCCGTTGTCAGATGGTGCCAGCAGAGCGAGACCCATCTATGCCTGCCCTGTACTTACCTCTGCTCCTTCTGCTGCTTTGCAGGGCAGCCCATAAGTTTTTAACATGACAGTTCTTCCTCTCCTCCCCCTTGCTCTCAGCAGCAGAGATGTGTTGTAACAGAGACCATTTCAAAGGGATTTAATCAATCGGGTTGCCAAAGGACTTCATGCAAGAGAGCTGTGCGTAATGGGAAAGCCTTTTAATGAGGAGGATGTGTGCCGCAGCGAGCAGCTTCAGGTTTCACTGCTAGATGTGCAGGAGAACAAACCTTGGCGCGGAGCAGAGTGTGACTTCACATCCCTGTGCAGCTCTTAAGGATGTTTAAACTTCAGCAGGTAGCTGGACTCGCAAAATGCTTTAAAATGAGGAGCAAAACAGATCATGTAGAGCGGGCGGTCGGTCAGCAGAAGGACTCAGCCATGCCTTTTTGTCTGTTTTGGTAAGGGAAGGTCAGGAAGGAGATTTGAACCACAAGCTGATTCAAAAATGTTTTATTTTTTGTAAACAACTCCATCTGGAACTAGTAAACTTTCAAAGCCTGAGCCAGCCCCTCGCCACCTCCACACACCCCAGCCTGCCTGAACCGAGTCCAGCAGCAACCATTGATTTCCATTGCTTTACAGAGCTGGGACATGATCACACCACCTCTGGGCCAGAAGAGAATACAATCACTCACTCTGAGTCATTACATAAGCTGAAGTATGTGATTTATTAAACCACAAAAAATAGGTTGTACTAACACTGAGAGTCTGACTTGAAACCACAGAAGGAGCAACATGCAGAGTTAAGGCTGGGACTCCCTCCTTAACCTATTTGTGGTGCTTGAGCATTGCGTGTGACCTGTGAAATCCCCCTGCTCTGGAGGCTCCCTGAAAGGCAGCAGACAGACTCAGATGGCATTTGAGCCTTTGTGCTGATTTTTCTTGCTTTTGTGGGCTTGAGCTGTGTTTAGCAAAGTGACGATTTAATTTTCTTTTTTGGTTTGGTTGGATCCTGTTCTAGTCTTCCTAGACTTGGCCCATTACCTTGGAATTCAAAAGAGCAAATATATAAAATGATAAATAATAGGAAACATTTGGAAATCTAGAATGTTTCAGTGAAATACACAGGCAACTCTCCCAAATAGTCTGTGTTTTATTTCTCATTTTCAGTCTCAGTGGAGCTATCTGAGACACCACCTATTAACGAGTTCTTAGGGATTCCTTACTCTGTAGGTCACTGCACCAAGAGCACATAAAGTTTCCAAAGTACAAATAGCAAACAGTGTCTTCAGTCTTTTCTGTCTACCTAAAGTCTGCACGTGTCAAGTTTAGATCCTTATTGCTGGAGCGTACTCTGCTTATGGCCTTAGTTTTTATACTCTGTCTCTAGGTCTCTGCTACTGGTCACCAGTGAATACTGGGGAATCCTGCCTTGATATTGCTGTCCCCATGTTCTTAAAAGACTTTTTTGGACAGGTCAATTGCTTAGCAACGTGTGCATCTAAGGTAGAGTGGGCTGTAGTAATTGGTTTGCATTCGTAAGTAATTAGTGCTATGTAAAGATAGATGTTACTGAATGCTTGCACTGTTGGCTCCTGGTCCACATTAGTGAGCATGAAACATTTGTTACAGACACACAGAGTTTTACAGTCTTCTATTCCTCATAGACAAGCAGATCTGAGCAAAGATCATCAAGGATTTCAGTGCATTAGAGGTAGAGCACAAACTGTGCTGGAGTCTTAGGTGATAACCTAAGGGAGGATGATCACCAGCATCTCCTGATATTGGCCTTGGATGTGAATATCCAACAGCACAGAACATCACTTCCTACCTGAGTGGGTCAGGGATGTATTCCCACTTCGCCATGAGCCTGATACTACTGTGCAAACCTGTTCTGTAACAACTCTGGCTTTTAGGGTATTGATTTAGGTTTCTTTTGCTGAACATGGGATGCTGAATAAGCAGCAGACATGATATTTGAGTCTTCTGTAGAAGTTAGGGGATGTAACAGCTGTTCTACCCATTCTTGTTTCTCATGTTTTGCTCTGCCATATGGGGCTGATCTGGATGAAAATGCAGTATCCCTAGCCAGGCAGTACTGAATATGCTGCAAGGAAAGGAATTACCCAGATTCTGCCTGCATTAGAAATGTTTTGGAGTTTAATCATCATGTAGTTTCTTCTGGCACATCTGCACCTCATGTCCTGGAGACATTCCGAAATGGTCCCCATTGAAGTGCAGGGTTTGAAACCACCATTTCCATTAGACCAGTTTTCAGTAAGTCTGAGCTCATCACGCCCCAGGAGTATGTCAGATCTAGTAGATGCAGCCTTAATGCCAAGAGCAGAGTCATGTGGGAAAGCTCCTCCTTTTGTGAGTGAAATGCCTGTAAGATCATCTTTGTCAGTGATGGTGACACAAAAAATGTCAGTGGCTCCTTATTGCCAAACACTGTACCACTTCCTTGTCCCTAAATAAGAAGATAAAAACATGGTAAATTTTGATGTCTGTTTGTGGTGTTTTTTTTTTTT
>WBMW01005995.1:57055-94132 GCA_013396635.1 Penelope pileata | reverse complement strand
AAAAAAAAATACCCAAATACGTGTTCTTGCATTACTGTAACATCTGTGTCACCATAAGACTGAAGATCCAGTTGCTGCTGCAGCATTTTCCATTTTCATGGGCTTCACAAAATATAAAAACAGAACAGAGTCAAAATTTACAGACTAAGTGGCAAAAGCTACACCTAGCCCATCCATAACACCATCCTTTGTAGTCCTTGCTCTTCATTCCCTATTTGTGCAGGTCCACTTCAGGTCCAAACTCCATCCCATCTACCATCTCCTGGGAACAACATAGTGCTCAGGATTTCCCTTGCAATTTGAATTGATGGAGACATCCAAAGAGCCGTGTGGAGGAGCCAGAAGGGCTACATAGATAGCCAACCATGGGGCTTGAGCGTTACCAACAGTGTGCAGTATGATTAGGCAATTGACAAGTCATTAGGAAAACTGAAATTCTAATATAGGCGTGCAATTTTAGCCATGTGTGTCTCTTTTCAGGTGGGGTAAAGCTCCTAGGAAGTGTCTGCAAATCACTGTCATAATCAAACTTGACTCTGACCCAGGGCTCTGGTCCCAAGTGTGGCAAACAAAAGAAACCACAAAGCAGAAAGAAACTAAATAATCAAGCAACTAACCTCCTGACAGCTCAAGTTCCTCCACCCTTCCTGGGTATGGGAAGCGCAGAACTCTCAAAGCATGGCATTTTGAGCAAGGCTGAGATTGCGGCAGAGAGCAGAAAGGCTCCTTGTGCAGCCTCCTGCCACGTAATGGAAGATGCCAAATGTGTGAATGGGTGCAGCTGGGCACACTGGGGCATGGCAGGATCGGAGTCATATCACAGAAGCCCTGCACAAGTGTTTTCTCTGTGTGGTCACGCTGTGTGTCAGGTGCAAACATTTCTGTAGCAGTGCTGTCTCTGAGTGACTGCTGCAAGCTGTGATGGGAGCTTTCTTTCATGACTAGGTTGAGTTCCATAGGATTGTCTGCTGCAGAGAAAGGACTGGCCAGAGGGTTCCAGGGCATGCTGTCCTGATTTTCATCAGGAAGAGGTAATTCTGGATCCCTGGAGCATCATCTTGTCATGCCCACCTGGACCCTTCCGTCCTTCATCCCCACCGCCTTTTATCAGGAGATCCCAAGTGTCACTCGAGCCCTTTGGATAAACAAGGTTGCACTGAATGTTGATTATTCCCATGAAAGAGCACAACAGCTCCTTTGAAACCATTGCAGCCACCTGTCAAGGGCTACCAGGCCAGAAAGCACAGGGCCCAACTCCTCCTCTCCCTGATGTTACACCCGTGCAGGTCTGCTGCTTCTGGGAGAGCTACCCGCATGTGCATCAATACAGGAGCAAGGCTGGAACAAAACTCTCAGTCTGTTGACTGTGCTGAGCTCTTGTCTGCACTCTATCGCACTAATTGTGCAGAGTCTTCAGTTAATAAAATGTGTTGTAAAATTACTCTTGGAAAAGAAGTTACTGCACATGGGAAGCAGTTACTTTCCCAGACAAAAACGCTTAATAGGTTTAATATCTCTCTCCATGTACTCCAGAGCAGAAGTCTGTGTTTAGGATTTATAGGCAAAAGCTTATGTAGGATTTATTAGTCTTTAAAATATATCATTTGCTACTACTTACCATTTGTGTATTTATTTGTGTACTTAAAGAGAAGGGAGAAGAATCTCAGCCTCAGTCTCTCTCTGTCCTGGGCTGAGGCCCTGTGTGCCAAGGCTCATCCGGTGCAGAGATTTTCTATAAATGAGTAATAATAAAGTCCTGAAAATAGGTTTGATATTTTTAATGGAAATGCTGACTTGACCTTAGCTGTAGAGTGCCACAAAAGGTGCTGCTGTAATAAAGGAATGACTTCATCAGGAAATCAGGAAATCCTCATTCAAACCTCCAAATGTATAAATATATCCATTTATTCCATTGTGAATCAAATGATGCCATGTCCTGTAATTAAGGATGTTGGCAGCCAAGTTGTATCATACACTTATTTCCATCACAGCACATTAGTGGCTCAGCAACTTTGGTTTCTCGGTCACCTGCTTCAGCGAATGTCCTTGGAGCTTTGTTTCACAGCTTATTTTGTGGTGACAGATCCCTTACTTATTCCCTACCTGAGGGACAGGGATTCTACTAATTGCCTCAGGCCAACTGCTCGGGTATGGTTGTATGCACGGTAATGGCACAATAAAAGAAAGCAGTGGAACAGCCGAATGAGTTCCTGATGTGTTGATGGCAGGTGGACCGTCACCTAGCCTACGGTACGCCTAGATGGGAAAAACAGTCAACAGAAACAGGCTTTACTGGCACCTGTTTTAAAGATAGTGCTAGCTTTTTTCCTTTCCCAGAAAAGCAGTTGTAAGAATATTAGTCATGGTAAAGAGCTTCAGCAGTAATGTCAATGACAAAATCCAAGTGTCCAAAGGAACCAAACTGGGTCTTACACGAGCTGGCATCTGGCCTGACAAATGCTTATCCAAACCAGCTGAGAAATCCTTCCAATGATGTACTGAAAGGAGTGGTCCCTGCCTCTTCATAACAATTCAAAAGCAATGCAAAATGCCCAGGATCCCTGTGTCATTATATTCTCTAGCAAAGTTGTAGGACCAAATTTTGACTTCACTGAGACCGCTGCTACTCAGAGCTACATCAGTGACATATTTCTCTTTTCTCTTTCTGTATCCTGAGACTATTTTCTTCCCCCAGGCCTAAACACAAGTAACTGAGTCGATTGTCCATCAGCAGTCCTTAGCAAACGTGTCAAAGGATACAGCTCAGAGCAGGAAGGAGCAAAAATCAAAAAGGGAGCTTAATGGAAGAGATTTCTCATCCTGAGAAGAAGGTTCACTTCTGCATTTGCTGAGTGCCTAGGGCTTCATACTGACGTCTTTGGGGTGCTGGTGGGGAACAGCAGCACAGAATACCTTGTGCTAGCAGATCCAGACCCTTGTCCTCAGTCACTGGCCAGAAGCGTACAGAGTCCTGGTTCACTTTGCTCACCTTTAGATTTCCCCAGGACAGCAGCTGGTGCAGTAGTGAGACAGACTTCTACTGAAGTGAAACCCAAGTTTCTAGACATGGATAATGAACACTGTTAATCTGAAAATCAATACAGAGGAGAGAAAGAAGGTGTTCGTACACAAAACAGGGCACAATATAAAGGGATAGGATTTGTTCCTTGCTTGCATTTGCATTAGATCCCAAGATCATGACAAGAGCACTGAATTAATAAAACTCAGATGCAGTAGAGAGACAAAATTGATCTATCTATGGATACTCCTAATTTCCCGCTCCCTGCTGAGAGTTGTAAATAGGAATGGGATTTGACAATTTGCTTCCAATATGGAAAAACAGCAACCTGTAAGCTCCGAAAATAGGTTTCTAAATGACTCTGGAGTAAACATTTGTTGTATGGATGACACTGGCAGTGAGTGAAGTGCTGGTATAAGCAACTGTCTTATTGCTAGAATCAATACCTTACTCCGTTTCTAGACTCTTGTGCTGTGTGCAATCCACGCATACCTCGATGTAGCCCTTATGTGCAAGATCTGGATGGGGTATCTGGTTGGTCTTTGGCTCTACCAGCTAAAGCCACCCTGCCTGCACTCCATCACTAAATCGCCCCACCTTGCTGGTCTCTGTTACACCTCCAGAGCCTATTGCTCTGTAGTGTCTGCTGTTTGTAATGATGCAAAGTCCTTTCTACATGCCCCTTCCTGGCACATCCTTCCTATAATGGGATTCCAAAGATAATATATGAGAGACATTCTGAAGAATTTTTTGTATTTCTAGGAGAACTCCAGCTTTCTTTTAAGTGGCTTGTAAAGTTTATTTCCTTCCATTGCTGTTATTTCTGTTGGTAATTATGTTGCTAGAAAATTAATATAATGGATGCCCATATCATTTTGGAGCTGATCAGAAGTGGTGCTCTACAGCGATGCTTTAGCTACTGGGTAATACTTCTGAAACATTTCTAGTAATAGACAGGATTTGATTTAGCAAAGGATTTACTCTGCTTTACTGCTCTCATTCAGTTTTACATACTGCTAAAACTGAACTGATTTTATTTCTGAACTTTGCTGATCAGGTGCCACTGGAAACTTAATCGCTTTCTGAACAAAGTAAAGGCAGAGCAAATTTGGTAAGGGGGGAAACAGAATGTCAGAGGCTGATTTGATCTATCATAGAATAAAATGGATTATTAAAAATGACTGCTAGGAAGAACAGAGGTAATTGAGTTTGGGATGTAAATCAGGATGATTATTGCAAAAAGTCATGAGTGAAATACGCTGAAAAAGTAACATGCAAAGTGAGAGTGTGTCTGTGGGGTCTGGGTAACCTTGATCAGTGCTGTGGGCTTCTCCCTTTCATGTATAAGTTTACAGAGATTATTCTATTTTCAAACATAAAACTACGGAATAGGTAGAGATGAATACAGAAGAAGGGGAGGCACTATCTCTTGCCTTCTCACGTAACTAATAGGATGATGTTGGTTCATTCTACATAGAAATCCAGTCCTCTATAGACAGGTATTGTTATTGATATTATGTTGGAATTTCTACATGAATGCCTTTTGTCATGACTGCTTCTTTTCTGTATTGTCTCTGAGTACTCAATATTTCAGATTAACTGTGTGTAAATATTTCTTGAAAGCAAATGTCAAAATCATGAGCAGAAATATTATTTGTTGTAAGTTTACATACATCTGCTGGAAGATGGAAATGCTCAGACACTCCTCCAGTCACAGGACACAAATATTATCAATTTTTTGCTTAGTGGCCTACTAAACAAAAATAGCAATTTTGTCATTAAAAAAAATTCCTTTTGAAGAAAAAACACTATTTTTTCTGAATTCCTTCTACTCCTTTTGCAACCTGATTCTAATGATTTACCAAATCCAATATAATACCGTAAGTATCTCTTAGAATAAAGGATATGGACCTATAAAGCAGTATCCACTTTTTATTCCACTTACATTCATTGTATGCTGAGGACCAGGAAACTTTAATCTACTTCTGCCATTTAGTGTACTTCCCACATTTCAGCCTATCTTTAAGTCATAGGAAGCTCTTTGCAAACATATCATCTCTTATACAGAAAAAGAAAAAGTTTGTGGTTTATAGAGCTTTCTATCTAATATTGTTAAGAGAATTTTAACAAGCTCTAGTAAATCTGGATGAACGGGAAATCATCTATGAACATAGAACCAAATAAAACCTGCCCGCCAAATTCCTAGCTGATGGAGATCAGCAGTCTCTGGAGTAGTGCTGTTTTACAACAGCTAATATCTATCCCTGTGCATTCACTTTAATTCCTTGTGTGACTTGTGTAATTTAATATCTGTGAATGTTTAAGTAAATGAATTTTGTCCAAAAGGAAGTTTGCCAAAATGTAAAAATCACACAGCTATTTTCAAGTATCTTTTAATGGGGAATTGCTGCAGCTGCCTTGAAATCACTTTGATTTTCACTTTCTTGTCCATATTGCCTCCGTGTCCAATCAGAGAGAGCATGGACTGTGGGACTAGTCAAAAATCTCATAAGATGCTCGCAGAAAAGTTGCTCTTTGAAATACATTTATGGCGGAAGTTTTGTCAGCTGCTTTCCAGTGTGCAATATATGGACAATAGATATGAATCTACCTGTTGCTGGACAATTCATTTAGGGTAAAGGTCTTTGATGATGCACTACAAAAGGTAGGCCTTCCTCTGGCTTTCTGTATAGCATATATTTCAATCTCGTATGAAGAGGATGAAGGGCCCCAAATAGACCTTCTGTGTCTTTTAGTGGGGTGACTGCCAGCAGCTGGCTGCCTGCACAGGCAAGGATTGGGCTCACTTGTGTGAGCATCTGTATCCAGCAGCCTGCTGTGGATATCTGCACCGCTGTGCTCAGTTAAGTTTGTTGTTACCTCAGGATGTCATTTCAATTTGCTCCTTGCCTGCACACCAGAAAGCAATTCTTTACACCCAGCCTAGCTGGCTGGCCCATCTGGGGCATAAAGCAGGAGCTCCACTTCTGCAGCAGCTCGATTGCCATGTCCTCTGCTCATCTCGCCAGAGCTGGAATATTCTCAAGTGCCCAATTAAGGGAGCTTCTGATGTTGATAGAGAAAAAAATGAAAGGATTCCTCAAATATACTCAGCTCTGAAAGGTTTGCTGTGAAAGTGAATCACCCTGCTTCTGCTCCAAAGTGGAATGAAAACTGAAATGGATACAAGTCCAGAAGGGAAAAGTGAAAGCCAAACAGCAGTGCTCAAATCTGATGTCACCACTTGCCATGTCCTCTGGCCATCAGTGCCCAGATTGCCTCGGAGTCCCAGGCACACACTTGTGTGTACAGTGACATCTAGTGACAAAGAAAATAAAGGAAAAGCTTAGGACATTTGCACAGGAGAGCCATCTAACCAGCTTCAGGTCCAGCTCCAGGACAAATATGCTTGACTTTGGCAGTTCCTGGAGACCAATGTACTTTTTTTCAAAGGTACAGAAATTCCTGCCTTGTCATGTTAATATTTAACCTCCTCGCAGCTGGCTGCAAGTATGGGGGACTAGCCTCACTGTCCTACCTTAATGTTGTGCAAAGATATGTTTCATTCCAGAAAACATTTGTGACAGCATTTGTCAGGATCTTTTTTTCCCCCAAATTATTTCTACTGATACTTTACTCCTGTCAGCTGGACAACTAGACATAGAGAATGAGTTTATTGTTTGAGAAAGGAAGTCTTTCTTAAATCCAGATTGATAAGGAAGGTGTCTTTTAATTGCCCTTTAAAAACTTTTAAGTACTTTTTAGGAAGAGAGTTTTTTTAAGAGCAACTAAAAGACATGCTTTTAATATATATATTTTTTTCTGTGTATACTTGTGGTTGGGATACTCAAGTACTTTGGCATGGGTACCTCTCTGTAACTTATCTGTTTAGATAAACGACACTCCATTTGGCTATAGCAGATGCTTTTCCTGGGGTTACTTGTACCGTGCAAAGCCCATGAAGGCTTCCTTGACTGAACCAGATCCGGAGCACAGTGGTGAATGTGACTGAACATGGGATTGTGTGGAAGAAAGGAAATATAAAGAAATGGCCCACAGCACAGAAAATTCAGTCATGAGATCAGTCAAGAGTTGTTTTGACTTCTTGTTGTTTTTTCTAAGCGGAGCCATGCTGGGTTTTCATGACAGCCAGACTGAGATCAGAGTTTTTCCCTTTCATTTCAATATATATATGGGTGGTTTGCAAGCCTTATTTCTAGAATGTCAAGATACAAAGCTGCCAAGCCTCCATCCGTTGCAAATCAGGGATCTCCTATTGTCTTGAATTTGAAAATCCTGGCTAATTTTAACCTAGAGTGAAAATGTATTGACTTATATAAACAATGGAAAATAGAGGACCCCAGAAGAAAATTGCTTGAGAACATGCTTTATTTTAAATCTAAATGTAGTTCTACCAAGTTCACTGTGATCACTTGACTGTTTAAAGTGAGGTATGTGGTCAAGTGTTTTTCTGCATCGAAGCCATGAGAGCCTAAAGGAGCATGGTGAGGGCACTTGCTGACCAATGTCATTCATTTTGTCAGCATAGGAGTTCAAAAACATAGAGGAGAGTTTTAAAACTCAGTTTAGATATTCACATACATTTTATTAATTTCTCCTGAAGGCATAAGTGAAGAGGGATATGTTTTTCTTTGTATGTACATGAATTGCTGCTTAAATTCTTGGCTCTACATAAGTGATTTTATTAAAATCAAGCATAATGTAGCTTAACGAAATTGTTTCTTAATTATTAAAGCAATTAGAGGGATCTAAGAAAGAACTTATTCCCACTAGGCTAAGCCTGCATATAAAGCCTCCCTTTCAGTTTCCTTTTTCAGTTGTTCCACATTCTTATAAAACGCCTTCTAATCACCCTTTAAGCTCAGGCAAACACAAAGGGGTGAAGTGGTATCAGAAAAAAAAGACCAAACACCACCAGCATGTAGTTACACATAGGCTAGCAGCGATGTGTTCCTGCAGTCACTTTAAGCTGATACAAGTACAGCAAAAGCCTTTTTTCCACCCACACAAGAAGCCTGGAGAGGGAACGGATCCAGCTGAAAGCTAACCCAGTAATACCAACAAAAGTACTTTTAGCCAGATAGCAGTTTTGGCTGTACAGGGTTGATGCAGGAGATGGGCAGGAGACCCGGAGTCCTGCTGGAAGGTACAGCCCAACCTTTTAGTGGCTGCTTGTTCTTCCCAAGGCTAAAAGCATCAATGGAGCCCCATCACAAGGATTTGCCCAATTGCACCCCTTTTTTTCCGTGCCCTAAATTTGTGGCAGCTTTTGGCCTTGTAGGCTTAAGAGAAATAATGCTGGCCATCTCCATCTTCATCAATAAATGCTTTCCAGTTGCCTTCCTTCTCTTTAGTGGAGCATTTCCTCACTGCCGTCCATACTGTAGACTTTGGCCATCACTTGATTTAGTAGTTCTCCTTAATAAGTGCATCCAACACACCTGCTCTGCTGCAGAAGCACTTTACTTGCCTGGAAACAGTAGAGCTGTGGAGTCATTGCAGTTGTGATAAAGCCCCCAAAGGGTCCTATAAAACTAATGGGGTCAAGAGAGTGTCACCCTGTGCAGGTACCCCCGTTCCCAGCATTGTCATTTGTTTCTGTTTAAGTGCTATGTTTAGACTGGTAGCAATTGCTGTAGTTCAATCACTGAAATGTACCTGTGATTAATAATTGCTATAATATAAGATGTGTAAAGTTTTACCACTATGTCCTAGAGGCCTTGTAACAAGAATGACCAGTTTAAAGCTGAAGCCAGGAATGTGGTAATGAGTGCATATAATAGAAATGTTAATTAAAACACTCTAAGGAGAGAGAGGGGAGGGGAAAGCTCTGTGCCTCATGTTATCATGTGATATCCCTGTGCCCATTTGCAGAAAAAGAAAGCCAGGGAAGCAGGAAAAAAACAGGCTCTTCTACTCAGGGTGAAGCCAGTGGCTCTGAGCAGGTTTAGAGCCATCTCTTTGCAGTAAGATGAACTTTCGGTGTGCCACCACAAGTAGGTCTAAGCACAACATGCTACAAATGTCCCAGTGAAAGGCAGCCCCAGGTGACTAGGAGGGCGCAGTTAGGCAGACTCACAAGCTGACGTGGAACAGCAAAAAAGGAAATTTATTGTTAAAAATGAAAATAATGCCTTGGGTTCTTCTCTGACTTGATCTTGTTGCAAACGTTTAATTTCTAAAGGTGTTAGGGATTTTTGCCTAAAAGTTTTCTGGTGATAGAAAATCTGGCAAAAGGAAGGCACTGCATGCCTTTGAGTCCTGGGTGACTGCATGGTATATGTAAGGCCCAGCACCCTCACACATTCCTCAGAGCTGTGTTAGATACACCTCCCTGAGCTGCTCCGGCCAGTTTAGGAGTTTGTGTGTAAGGATCACTTACATGCAGAGAGAGGATTTTGGATATCTGGCATTCATCTGAAAAGCCCTTTGGATTATAGAGGAAGTGCCTTAAGCCCTGGGAGCCTTAAGAAGTTTGTAAACGCTGCCATCATTTTCTTGCTCCAACATGACCCTAGAAGAATGCATTGAGAAAAGCAAGAAGCTGATTTCAGCCACTACAGAAAGCTGGAATCAGTCACAGAAATTTTTCATAACCTATAGAAGTGCAAAGTGTATTCAGAGATAGAAGGGCACTTGAAAGTCTTCAGTTTGACTGACAAGATCACCTCTGAATCTCAATTGCCAGAATTCAAAGAATTTGGGGCCTTTGCAAACATATTTACTTCTCTGACTAGAGAGTGGAGGTACTTGGAAAAATACAGGTTGATGTCTAATTTTAAACGTCTTGATTCTTCCTTTTTTTTCTTTTCTTTTTTTTTTCTTTTACTTTATTTTCTGCTTTCCTATATGAAGAAATGTCCTCCTTTAACCACATTTAATAGAAATGCTTTCCTTAAGCAGGCTCTAGGATACTTCAGGTCAGCGTTAACATAGTTTATCTGTACTTAGTTTGAATCCCATCTCAAAAATGGGCTCAGACTGTCATTCTGACAGCTACCTACACACCAAGTATGTGTTCTCTCCTCCATGTGGTAGGTACCCATTCAGCAGAATTCAGAATCATGGCTCAATTCAACGTATGTACTAATATCCAGTTGCAGTGGATTTCGATATACGCTTAAAGTTACATGTGTAGTTAAATGCTTGGCTGAATCATGACCCGTATAAATTATTCATTTAATTATTCTCTAGTTAGGAGAACTCCAAGTTTTCTGATTGCTTGCAGTTGTGTCTGAAAGTAACTGTTGTGAAGCCAGCCCTTACAGAGAACTGTCTCAGCCAGTTAGTAGCTACTTATCTACTGCCTTTCCCTGTAACATCTGGATCAGTTTCTGGTATTATGCTAAACAAGGGCGAGAATCCTGAAGAATTAAATTAAGGGGAAGTTATAGAAGTTTTCTGGACTGCAGTTTGTTGCCAGGTGACTCATGTTGATGAGAAACAACAACAACAATAGTAATTATGGATACATCCCGAGCCAGGAATTAAAATATATGGAGCCAGATTTACATTCTCAGATGAGGTATACTAAATGATTTGAATCAGAAATTGGATTACTCAAAAGGCAGAGCAGCAAACATCTCAGAATTCATGTTGGGATATACAAAATATTTCTCCTGCACCCCAGAATAACGCAGTGGGATATGAGACTTACATGGGTATGGGGTTCTGTCCTTCATTCTCTTCCCTCACCCGGGATTTTGTAAGCCAGTAACTCTGAGAAACCCGAAAGTGTTTCCTCAGAAAAAGACTGTTCACGTTGTGTGTCTTGAAGAATAAAACATCTACAGTTTTCAACTTGTGCTTACTGATTGCCTGTTAGAGTTTATGCATGAGTGGAGAGCTATAACCTGAAACCCACAGAAATAAAGATACTTAAACCTGGGTTATGTCAGATTAATTTTGGTTAATTTTTGTTCCCTGCCTTAAAAACTCTTCATTTCCCAGTGAAGCATGTAACAGTTCAATTTAGGAACTCCCTAAGCTGGTTAGGAGACAGAGGCTAATGCACAGGTAAGATGTTTTATAGTGTTGGGTACTTGATTTTATAGTACTACTATAAAATCTAAAATCTACTAAAGTGTTTTATATTTTACATTTTTCAAATATAAATATATTATATTTATAGTATTACCATTAAATGCTGAGCTTCCACTGGTTTTATGCTTCATCTGTAGGAGCAGTGGCTGGCAGGATCATTGTGTTTCCTTTTCAGTGGGGCTGCGAGTACAGGTTAGGAATCAGCCTGGACAAATGAAAGGTGCATGGGGCTGGGTTAGCATCCTGCTCTTGCATGTTTGTTCTTGAAAATGAGGAAATTGTACTACACTAAAGTTTCATCTTGATTTTTGGCAGAGACCAACACTGTAGATAATCAGCAGGGATACAGGTAAAAGGCAAATTGGGGCCTGTAACACAGGGGGATTTTTCCTCTTAATTTCCTAGTCTGACGGCCTTGTTGTAATTATGTGCTGATTTATCTTCAGGGAGGAGAATGGATATGTGCCTTCTTTTTATAATAGCTACTAAACCTTGGCCAAACATCTTAATTAGGTCTTCATGTTGCCTCTAAGACTTGGGAATTAACTCTACAGCATCCTTCCCTTAAAAACTGCTTTGTGATGCCAGTGACTTTTCTCAGTTTTCACAAATTTTGCAGTATTTTGGCTGTATTTGCTGTGTGTATATGCCCTATACTGATTCACTATGGGCCAGGTCATGGTCCATTTTAAATAACTCAGTGGTAGATTTGGTTCCATGAAGTAAACTTTTGGCTCTGTTTTAGAAGGAATAACTTTCTTGCAAGACCAGTTTACATCATTCCACTTAAGATAGTATTTCATTATTATTATTTTCTCTGGGTTTTGGATTTTGTTTTCTTTTTTCTTGCCAGTCACTCAATTTATGGATTGTATTTATTATATGTGAGAAAAAACATAATGTGAAGCAATCTGAGGAAGATGTTAGTGAAGAAGTATGTAAGTGAAAATCTTTTAGGCTTGCTATGCTCTCGTGTCTGTAAGGCTGCCCTTTTTCAGAGATCCATGCTGACCAGCTTCTTCCAGAAGCTGATGAGGATACTGAAGAGCATTAAGAAGGAAATAAATGAGGAAAAGATCATACA
The DNA here is from genome assembly GCA_013396635.1 of Penelope pileata. Taxonomy (NCBI): domain Eukaryota; kingdom Metazoa; phylum Chordata; class Aves; order Galliformes; family Cracidae; genus Penelope; species Penelope pileata. The sequence goes on along the minus strand of WBMW01005995.1, from coordinate 81,965 downwards.
GGAGTGCAAATGAAACGTTGCTAAGATGAAGAGGGCTTAGCTGACTTTGGTTTTAGTTTCTTTGAAAAGTAGAAAAACTTGTACAACTCTACAAAGATAGATGTATATTATTTTACTTTATTTCTGCTTTCAAATGTTCTGACAGTGAAATTCAAAATTCTACCCTTTTTGCACTGGAAAAATTATATTACAAACTGCATTCAATGACCTTGTAAAAACTGCTCTCTGTCTTCACTGAAATCTTCACACCTTTCACCGTAGTATCACAGGATTTGCAAAGATGCCGTATCATAAAATAAAAAGCCTTTGCTAATTAAAAAAGACAATCTCTAATATGGCTGAGCTAAGGCTGAGGATTTTTGTGGTCTGAATTCCATGTGATAAACCTTTGCACTTCACATAATTTTGCTGATACAGAGCAACACATATTTGATGTTACAAAATGTCACCCCTTCTCAACCTCTACATGCCAATAAGTTTGATAAGCATCATATTTCAAGCTTTAACAGCCAGTATGTTAATCTTTAAACTCACTGCTTTGACTAAAGTCTTCTAAAGCTTTTCATTGTGATATATACTGATTGCAATTTGGCTAATGTGAGCATGTATGTGCCCAAGCCTGAATTTCTTCCTGACATAAGATTTGCCGGCACTGTCATGTGTTGTTTATGTTATATTTTATTTCCCTAGATGAAAGGATCTGGGCTAGTTCTAGTGTAGATTTGGAAATAGATGGCTCAGTGATTGGGTAGTGTCTTGTTGTTCAACAGTTCCTGAATTCTGATTCTAGCTATAGCATTGAGTGCTGGGTAGCTTTGGGCAATTCATTTAAAACTAATGCATGCACTGCTCAGATGAGTAACGTCATTTAATAATGTAGGTAATACAGGCATGATTGCATGAAGAATTGTTAGTAGATTTCCCTCTGATACAGAGATGTTAAGTCTACTTATCTGTAAAACGTAACCAGTAATAGACTCCAGGGGGGAGGTCGCTAGTTTATGCACATAAATTTAGTAACACTCAAAGTCAGTCTTAAGATTAAAAATTTTTTGTGAACCATATTTACCTGATTTGTTGCCTTGCTTGCTAGAACCTGTAATATTGTCATTTGATTCCTCGAATCTATAAACATGACATCTAACTGCTACTGACCTGCTAAAGAAAATGTAGGTGAAGAAATCTTGTTTTAAGAACCTCTTTGCACTTCCCACAATAACACAAATATCTGAAGTATCACTAACAACATGTAAGTTAGGTTTTATAATTTTACTTTCAAATTCCCCCATATTTTAATGGTAAAGCATAATAATGAGAAGTGTTTTATACTAAGAAATAAAATTGTGCAGCACACTGTTCTGGGACTTGGGATGATATTGCATCTCATTACTGAAATATGTCATAAGCCAATGTAGCCGCAGAGAGCATCCAGAATAATTCACAGCAAATTACTGCCGTAGAGCAGGTCAGGCTTGTGAAGACTCATCTTTCACCTCATCAGTTCTTTGAAAAGATGCTTGTTAAGAGCAGCACAGGTGAAGCTTTATTGATAAAGTACGGGGCATTTTCCTTCTGATCTATTCCCCAGACTGTGTGGAAGAATTGGCGGAGAGGGAGGGTGTGAAAGCTCTCTTATAACTCATGTCATGCATAATTGACATTGCAGCTCATCTTCCCTGAGAAGTTGCCAACTGAGAGAAGGAGATGGCTGTGGAATCCCTGTGCACAGTGATGGCAGTTCAGTTTGAGTTTGTTGGTGTTGTTATGATAGCAGAAGGACAGGAAGATGAAGCTTTAGGACCTTCACAAAAGAGTTGGGAGGCAGGAATGAAAATCTAATAATAATATAGACATGAAGTAAAAAAAGTAAAGTATAGAGGGGAGAGTGGGGAAAAGATTTTCAGTGAAAAAGGAGGTATTGGCTGTGGCACAAGTAACCAACAGGACCCAGAGGATGAGGAGTTCAGCTAATAATTCCTGATGCCTTCCTACCCGCGTATTTCCATTGGTACTTTTGGATGTTGCATGTAAGCTAAATTCCACTGGGACAAATTTATATTCTTGGATCTGCTCTGGCTTTAACAAATAATGTACCTGTCTTTAGTGGTACGTTATAACAGCTGTCAGCAGCTATGGTGTTGGTTTTCCACTCATCTGGCTGAACTTCAGCTCATGTGGAGGAAAGATATTAAGTCTTTCCTGTTCTCTACATATTTGATTTGCCATATGGCAAATTGCAAATCATGTGCAGATGGTGGCTTATAAAAGGAGGTATATAAATCCATTATATTATTTCTTTAAGGTTGTTTCATGTTTTAATCATTCGGTCTTCAGCATTGTCTCTCTCACTGTCCTTAAGGTATGGGAGAGTCATTGACATTTCCTTGTCTGTCATTGTCTGATGGACCAAATTTTCCTTTCTTCAGTGAGACGTGGACAGTTCAAAGTTATCCTCCAGACCACTGCAAAGAGCATGTGAAGGGGGTACAATCTTCATATGTATTTGAGTATGCACACACATATGCACAGAGCATCATATTCTGGCCAGTTCTACAATGGTTTGTGCGAGCATACAGGGCTGCCTGGCAGAAATCACTGCTGTGAGAGAAAGTGGCTATGGCTTCTCAGACTGGTATTGTCAGAGGTAGGGTCATGGCCAGGACACCTAGTAATTGTGCTTGTTCACCCTGTTACCTCAAGAACTTCAACAAATTGGGAATTGTCTGCTAACAGAAGTGGAAGGTGAAACCAGCACTGCCTGCCCTCTCTGTGGGGTGACTGCAATTCATAGGCACATTGCCAAACCCCAGCACTGTGTCTCACTCAAGTTATTTGGGGCTTGGCAGTGTAGTCATAATGTGTATCATTAAATTATTAGTATCTGCTTATTAACGTGGTAGAAGAAACAGCGACAGTTAGTTGAGAACTTCATAAAATGTGTTTCACAAGAAGAGAAAAAAGACACAATCAAATTTCTGTGTTTCTGCTAGAGCTTCTGGTGCCTTTTGGACCTGAAGTTATCTTACCCATTTGCAGTGGAAGTCTGGCAGTTCAACTTCCTTGCTAGATGCACCCCAAACCTGTATATATATCAACCATACTCCATGAGTGGAAAACAAATCTACAGATCTCATAACCCTTTTGTTTGTTATCTAAGCCAGATCAACAAATAGCATGGGAAGGAACACTGATAAGAATGAAATGCACCAAGCCGCTGTGGTGGTTCTCGCTGCTGTGCAGGCAGAGCTCTGCTTCTTAGCAAAAGACAGTGTAGCAAGGTGTCTTCTTATAAAAGGGAGAGTTAAGAGTGTTGAGTAATGCGCCTGTTCAAAGAAAGCAATTAGTAAATGTCTGATAATGGATAATAGCTAACAAGAATTGCATTTTTTTGACTAAATTGTTCAGACAAACACTCACCTCTGGCTTTTCAAAACCAGCTGAATTTATTTTGATTTGACAAAATGATTCCCTTTGAAGTTACAGCTCAGTGTTTTTTGAAGAGGCTGAAAGCTGATGGGTATGAGGGTTCCAAATAATACGCGCTGCATGGATTCCTGGATTGCTTTTGATAAGGTTCTTCACAAAATGTTCTTAAGAGAAACAAAGCATGAAAGGGATACTGCTGGCATGGATACATAACTGGCTGAAAAAGAAGCAGTGAATGGCTGTAATTGAGAGTTCTAGCAGAGGAGGTCTGTAGTGGGGTTGTGCAGGGGTCTGCACTAGAGCAGCATTAAAGTTAGCAAGGAATAGGAAGTACTGTGTAGAGCTGGAGAAGGTTTTTGTGGCAGCAAGTGTCTGGGCACCAGATTGGCAGACAAAGTTCAGCGCAGATAAATATAAAATGGCGCACGCAGGGAGATGCTGTTCGAATGCGATACATGAAATGGTGGGCTCTGAGCTGACCATTACTGCTCTGGAGCAAGTGCTTGGGGCTGTGATAGCTAATTCCATGAACACATCAGCTCAGCTCCTAGCTGCCTTCAGAAAAGGAAAGGAATGGAGTACAAAACCGAAAACATTAGTTTGCCATTAGTTTAGCTACATCTGAAATACAGCCTGCATGTCTGGGACTCTTAGTTCAACAAGAATATAGCAGGACAAACAAGACTGGAGAAAGGCAGCATGTATGATGAAAGTTTTGGAGCAGTTTTCATGTAAGGAAGGACTGAATAAGCCTGGGCTCTGCAGCTTGGAAATCAGACTTTTCGGAGGAGGTAGCAGTCTGGGAAACTCCTTGCCAAAGTGTACTGCAAATGCAAAAACTATACGTGAATTCAAGAGCAGATTGAACAAGTATTTGTAAGACTGATCCTTCGGGGATTCCCACACTGAAAAATCACAGCAGACTTACAAAGCCACCGGGGCTGGAAACAGAGGGAAACAGAAATTCAGCTTCGTGTTTTTACATAACACAAAAATGTTTCCTTGTTACAATAAAACTGGGGAAAATTGCTGTAAGACAAACACAGTATTTTCTCTTGCCTAAAGTGTTTGCTTTTCTTTTAGTTTTGCTCACAGTATTTTGAAAGTTATAGATAAAAAGAATTGATTTTGTTTTGGGATACACTTTTCATTTTGAAAATGGGCAGAGCTGATTTCTTTTCCCTGTCAAAAGTTAGACATTGCCCAGGAGTGGAAAAGCATGAGGAAATCATTAAAAGCAAGGCAACTAGCCTCGTAACCCTGCAGGGCTTTCTGAGAGTACACTTTGGTAGCAGGGTATCTTTGTGTCTGAGTGATGGAAATGGATGCTGGAAACTCCCCAAGGTGCCCATGACCTGCTGCTCCAGGACCTGAGTGAATTGGGAACGTGTTCCCAGTCCATCTCACCCTGTCTTGAGCAGACACGTCTGATTGTGACTTCATTATGGGACAAGGGGATTTTGTCCCTCCTGGAGGTGGGATGTGGCATGTTGGCAGCCCGGTCACAGCTCGCACTCCCCTGGCAGAGGTTGGTCAGGTCGCTGTGCTGTACTCATGCACTGCCGCTGCCAGCAATGCATGTTGCTTTGTCTCAGTGGCAGGTTTGCAGAACCACGATATGGTGGAATTTTCTTGCGGTGACTACAAGGGACAGTCCCAGGAATACGTGTGAAGAACTGGCTAGAGCAACCCATGTTTTAGGGGTGAGGTCCTCACAGTATGAATTTAAGAGGCAAAAATAGGAATTGAGATGTCTGATCTATCTACCAGCTGCACCATGGCTCCCTTGCAGGACCTGTGTGCCTCAGTTTCCTCAGCTGTAGCAGTGTGACAGATGCCTTTCCTCAGCCCCTTACTCTGTTATTTTAGCCTGTGATGTGTTCAGGGTAATGTGTGGGGCCTGGGACATCCTGGTGTAGAGAGCTTTGCTCCTGGCTGGGAACTTGGGGCATAACAGTGAGCAAAATGTTATGTAAATACTGAAGTCAGGAAAAGGTCTTTATTGCATTCATGAGCCTACCCCAGAGGCTTTCTCTTTGGCCTAGATTTGATGAAAGCATTATCATCTGTATTGCACAGAGCTCTGGAGCTGTACGGTAGCTGTGGCTAGAGGGGAAAGAAAAGTCAAAAATAAAAAGAAATCCTAACGCTGCAGTACTAATAGCGGCAAAGCTGGGAGTTGTTCCATGTGCCTGTGGTGCAGAGCGAAGCTGAAGTGCCTGATGTTAGTGGTGGCTCTAAAATAACAGTTTGTTACCTGTAATCCATGCCCAGCATTCAGATCTGCGCCTCCTGGCCCAGCAGACTGAAGCACTCATTATCAAGGGAGATACATGCTTTCTGAAGTTACAGAAATGTGGTAACTTAGAAGGGAAACTGAGCTCACAAAAGCTAATGCCCAGGCCAGGCTGTCACTCACCAGGGCCATGCTCCTGCACAAAGCCCGGACAATAAAGCAGCCTCGTAGGGTGCTGCCATGCATTGCCCTGTGCTGCATCCCTCCATGCTCTCGGAAAAGATGCCTCTGTGCTGCAGGGGAATTTAGAAGGTGGATTTGTGGAACAACAGTAAGCTATACCAGGGACTTCTCAACTGTAATTCAGTTCTTAATTCATTTTTCTCCCAATGCGGCACATATTAGTAGCCAAATGGCATATTCTGCTGAAGGGCATAACAAATATTAAGCAATGATTGGGCTTAAATGTGAACCACAGAATCACAGAATCATTAAGGTTGGAAAAGACCTCTGAGATCATCCAGTCCAACCATCAGCCCATGACCAGCATATCCACTAAACCATGTCCCTCAGTGCCACATCTCCACGTTTCTTGAACACCTCCAGGAACAGTGAGTCTACCACCTCCCTGGGCAGCCTGTTCTAATAAATCTACAAATCCAGGCAGCTAGGCTAGATCTCCTTCCTGCGCTGAAAAAAGAGGAGACATTGTGACTGAGTTTAAAGGAAGGTCGACTTAACTATTCAGGATGGTAGCAGCAGAAGGATTTTCAGCTCTGCCTGCCAACGTCTCCTTGACCCCAAAAATGCAGCTTTGGTGTGTGAATGCCTTTCTTGCTGCGGGGCTGGGGCGATTCTCCGCCTGGGCTGGGCTCACTGTGTGCCTGGCTGAGTGAAGGGACCAAAGCTTTTGTGTGTGTCCCATGTGAAGTTGCCAGCATATAAATTCCCCAAATGAGGTTTTCAACATCTTTTTCAGGCACTGACTGTGGCTTGGTGTGTTCAGGTCAGCATAGGGCTGACCATGTCAAATCCTTGGCTTTGGTTATGAAGGTGTACTTAAAATGTTTGTGATAACCATGCTGGTCTTTGAGTCTCTAACTCCAGCAACAATTTCTCATCAGTTTTCCAGAGGAGTTGGTGGTTTACTCTGGGAAGGGCTGTGGCTTTAAGTGAACAGCAGGTTCTCCTACCTCTTTTAAATTGCCTTTAATTACAAAACTTACTGAGTAGCCAGCAACAGCGGAATCCCCAGGAGTTCCAAATAGCTGCCATGTATCTTTCTCTCACACTCGCAGGGACTTAGGATGTCTGCCAAAGGCACGCAGCTTAAATAAAGAAGCTTAAATGTATTAAATGAATTAAAGTGCCATCAAAGCTTGCAGTGGCCTCTCCTCCAGTCCTTTTGCTTTTTAGTCTTTTTCTCCCTCTCCTAGCTGACTTTGACTTCATGCTCTTTTCTTTTGTCTGTAATCATTTGTTCTTTATTTTTTCTCTCTTGTTCCTTTTGGGAGGAGAAATAGGCAAACTGAGGGCGCCCAACCAGCTACCTGCATGGTGACCATTGATGTTGCTGAGTTTTGTCATGCATACATTTACACTTCTTTGCTTTTCCTCGTTCCCTGCTTTGTTCCTATCCCTCCCTTCACTCACATCTCCATTTCCCATGCTTTATTGTTGCGTATATTTTAAATTGCGCTCTATGCTTTGTCCTGCAGACATTTTTCTCAGTTTAGAGCTGCTAAAGCTGACGTTTGCGGCATGCAGGGTACGTAAGAGTGTGGCTGGTAGGTGCACATGGGTTCCTTCGAACCAGCTATTGGAAACCCCTGTGTGTGTTGGGCTGTAACTGATGGGCCTGGCTTCCCAGGGCTGCCGGTGCTCTTAGCCGTGCTCTGTTGTGTGCAATTACTGTGATTACATGGGCAGTTGCGGTAATTGTGCAGTGTACAGATGACTCATTAGTTCTGCAATTACGCATTTTCCTGAAGAGTTTCTGTGGATGGCGGCCCGCTAATAGTTTGGCAGGCTGAAGTCTGACCTTTACTTGCTTATCATTTTGATATGAGTAGATAAAAAAGGAAGGCAAAGCAGTTCTTTATAACAACAAATCTGAAGCATTTTTGCTCAGATTGCAACTCAGGCCACCAAGAGCTGTCACAGCTGTCCTGCAGAGCAGCTTCACACCAATGTGCAGATAAGAGTGCCGGATACGGCCCCACTGGGAGAGGTATGTGTGCCTCGCTCAGGGCACTTGAGTTGTCCCACGGAACACAGAGGAGCTATTTCTGTTATTAAAGATCAGCAGTGACTTAAGTACCTTACTGAATGGTGGCACCTAAGAGGGGTGACAGATTTTCTTCCTGAAACAGGAGGCTCTCTTATGCTACAGCTGTGGCTGGATATGAAATCACATTTTTCCTTCCTTGCAGGAAGGAATCAGGAGGTGCCCATATTTACCTTCCCAGCTGTTACATTGCAGCAATTCGGAGAAACAGAAAGAAAACCTCAACACAAAGGGTTTCAGAGCCTGTCACCCAGATTTCCCCAATTGCCTGCCTGAGTGCCTCTCCCAGCTCCGTTATGGGAGCTGGAGGGGAGAGATCAGTCAGGTTACAGTCACTTTGAAGTGAAGAACAGACCTGCGCAAAGATGCTCCTTGATCAAAAGGATGCAGTGATAAGATAGGAGCCACCGAAGTCTGGAGAGATGGTCCAGACACCTGTATCCAGATGGGAACAGGGCTGTGTCCCAGTGGATGCAAGGGTTTGTTACTCATCTGATAAGCAGGAAAAATGGAAAACAACTGCATGCACTGATTTTCAGGCACAATACAACTGTAATATTAAGGAGTTTGAGTCAGTCTTTTCCAGAGTGGGATTTCAGCCTGTGGAGAGACAGGGAAGATCTAGTGAGGAGGTGGAAAATAAGCAGCAGTTTGTGAATTGTGTCTGATTCAAGGAAAAAATGAAAACTTGGAAAATTTTTCAAAACTTTTTGCCCTCATTTGAAATGGAGAGGTGAGAAGGTGATGAAGGTTCCTTTCAGGCAAGTTTCCACTTTACATGAGCAGTCGGGAGTATGAGAAGACTAGTACCTTATCTAAGTCAGGTCTGTTGTTTTCAGAATACTGTGCTCAACATTTGCAGGCTTGACAATTTCTGGTCAGGGTTTTTTAGAAGATTTTGAAGGTTTGTCTAGTTATTTTGAGCGTACACAGCGGTCTGGGTCTCGCTTTGGTAGCAGGTTTCAGCTGTCTTTTGTGATGAAGGGTCAATATCTTAATGGTACAACCTGATGAAAAAAAAAGGAAGAAAACGATGTTTTTCATCCTGGTTTTGAAAATTAAAATTCATTTAGGAAACCCAAACAGCTATACTGATATTCTTTGATGTTGTATTTCTTTTCATGCATACATGTGTGTTCCTACGTACATAAAGTTTAATGGTTTTTTGTTTGAAAATTAATCTAAGAAATTCCATAGCATAGCATGAAAAATAAGATATTTGGAAACTAATAGAATCCCCTGCGATTCTCACAATGGAACAAAATTTCATTAACATGAAATACTTCAGAATAGACTGAATTTCGTCTCCTACTGGAAACACTTCTAAGCTTTTCTGACCAGCTTCTATTAACTTATAGCCATTAAAAAATGATCGTATTACACTTTTCCATTTTATAAAGCTTGCAACAACGGGCAGCAATGCCCTATTATTCCAGAATGCAACTATGTGAAGGGAAAGGAAGGAAAATAGAAAGTTGAAAATAATTTATAGATAGAAAACATTTAGCAAATGAAATCTAGATCTATTTATTGAGCAAAAGGTCATTTTATTGTTTCTTTGTATAATGAGAAACCCGGACCAGGGCACCAGCAGAGCCCTCTGGTGGATGCTGCTCTGCACCAGCCATGATGCACTTCCAGCCAAAGTCCAGCTTGAAAGATGGGGAAGAAACATTCTCTGACCCAGTGAAATTAAGGAAACAGCAATTGCTGGAAATTGCCTCTCTTCCAGTTGCCAGAGGAACATCATAAATGGCTTTATAAGATGTTTGGAAGTGAGAATAATAAACTTTGTATATATTTAAGGCAATTTTTTCTACTGTTCCTCCTGCATTTTTAATAGAAATTATTATTATTAGTGTTTCTTAAGCAGCAGAAAGGCTTCTGCATGTTCAGTATGTTATACATGCATAGAAGAAGCATAACAAAACTTTATATATTCATGGATGTAAATAAGATTGAATGGTGATCCATTGATCTCAGTTTTCCATTTCTGGCCATCTAGCATTTATTTCCAATTCGGGTGCTGTATTTCAACAACAAAAAAATGATTTTTAGCAAATTCTCTCTATTCCTTGGGTAAATTATCGTAACTCCTCCATGTTCAACTGGAATGATTTTTTAATCCTTCTAGGTTTTCTTTATTAGAATTTCTGAACGACAGGTTGATCTGCTTTTATGAATGATTCACAATTCCCTGCATACAAATGTGAGCAATCAGGAGCTATTCCCAAAGGTCCTCCATTGCTTCTCTTGTTCCTTCTTGGCTTTAGAAGTCTTCCCTGTCTTCCGAGCCTTTTGTCCATGAGTTCAGCTCCATGTCTCAGTGAGTTTGACCAGAAGTACCAGCCTTTCCCTCATTATCCTCGTCAATAAAGAGACAGAGACTCACCACCTCTGTACAGTAACCTGACTCATTCCAGGCACACAACTGCCTTAATTTCCTTTAAGAAAATATCTGCCCAGGTAAACCAGCTGTGACAGCACCTAAAACTAGTAAGCACTCTGCTCACTTCCTCAGAATCCTTCTCTCTTTCTAGCCTTTTTACCCAGCCTACATTCCCTCTCCATGCTAATTGTTTTGCTGAAAGCAGTGCAAGATAGTTTGCAAAATGAAAAGTTTTTGTCTGCTTCGGGTGTTAGCCTGCCTGTGAATCACAGGGTACTGAGACATTTCCATGGTAGACATATCTTCCCTCCCATCTTTATCCCCATGGATATGTGCTAATCATTTGGTTGTTGAAACCCTGACTTTTCGGCTCCCCCAGTATCAACTGACAAAAGACACACATTAGCATTATCCCAGATTGTGTCTGTCACCCAAGGTCATGCAAGATAAGCCGCCAGCTGTCCGCTCCACCAAGGCACGGTACATTGGACACTAATTAAACTGTATTCAGTGCGGTTCAGAGTGATCCAGGATGCCAAGATGCCTCGGCTGAGTCGTGCAAAATGTATTAGCTCAAATTGCTCTGCCAGTACAAAATGCATTACAGCAGCATCCAAATATTTTCAGAATCCGAGACATGAGGTTTAATAAATTAGAGGATAACCAGATAATTGATTTCTGACATATTAGAGAAGGGATCCAAGTGCCTAAAGGGGTAGGAATTTGACCAAGTGAATGCTTGTTTTTCATGGGTGAAAAGACTGGTTCGTAACAGCCAAAATCTGAACCATCTCTGGATCATAAGAAGCTGAATAGTAATCTAGAATTCTGTAAAATAATTTTCATTTCAGTTAACCAAACACAAAAGCAATTTTCTGTCCTCTTTATTTCTTCTCTTAATTCTTGTAGAAGAATCATATTATTTTTCTGCCTCCAAATGAACAGCAGGCATGGGAAGGGAAAAAAATTACTATTTTTGCCAGGAAATGTCATCTTTGCTGTGGAAATGTTTAAGTTTCTCCATGAAAATGGAATTTCCCTTCAGAAGTAATTTAGCACAGAAAAACGACAGTTTTGTCCAGTGGCTGGAATTATACCCCCTTCCATGCAAAAAGCTTTTTGGCATTAAGTCTTCACCACAGAAAGCTGAACAGGAAACCTGACAGTTGTTCCTGACATGAAAACAACTTCCCGGTTCAAGGAGGGTTTGAGTGCCTGTTCACATCAATCTGTGTCAGGAAGTCTTCAGGGGTTTGATTTTTATTGAGAGCACAAAAAAAAGGGAAATGTTGAACAGGTACAGTCGCTATCCTCATCCCGTAGGCTAGCAAACAATGTATTGATGGGGATGTGCTGGGATCCGCCATGGGGCTGCAGGACGAGAATGTACCCTGCAGTACCCTTCATCTATCAATTATTAACACCATTACAGCTGGCTCCAAAGGCTGCAAGAGATAAAGTCATGCCATAGTAACAGCTGGCATGCAAATGGTCCTTGTCCCCTCAAAACTCAGCAGACCAACGGGGTGGACAAGTGAGAGAATAAAGGAAGTATTACTGTTATCAGTGTGTAGGTGGGAGGAGAGCATCAAAAGCTTCATGGATTTGTCATGAAGGCAGTGTTGGCTGTGAGATCTGGGCTACCAAGGTGGTGCCCAGCTCTGAGGCTGGATTCCTTGTCCTTGACCCCGGGTTTTCTAGTACCGTAAATTCACCTTCCTCCGGAATTGGCCTGAACAACTAAAACATACTTTGTTGTTTTTTTCTGTTTTTTTTTTTTCCCCCCTGAAATTTGTTAACACAATAACTACCTCTGCTATGTTGTCAGTCTCAAGTTTCTTGACCTTCATTTGTTGCCTTCAGAGGAAAAACTCTCAGCTGAAGGAATGAAAGTTTTGGATGTTTCCATACTAAAAAGCTTTCCTGAAATCGAGACCTCATATGATAACACTATAATCTGCACATCCTGATGGTTTTACTCCCTACCTTTTTCCCTGGCCTGTCCAGATGTCCCTGCTTGCTGCTATAAATGAAGGTTATTACTCCCACACCAACATTAGCCATTGATTGAAGTGTGGTTTTTCAAGCTGGAGGGAGGAGGAAATAGCAGAGAGCAATAAAGCCATAGTTCATGGTGTTAAAGCAGCGCAGCATCTCACTAAGAACCAGGTGCGAGCTGAATGGACTGAATAACAGGCCCTAGTTAGCATTTTGTGAGCGCTCTGCTTAATAAAGTTAAGACAGGAGGCTGGCAATCAGCATCATGCACTCACCTAGCACAGCCTGCTCAGAAAATCTGGGATGGAAGCAGCAACAATGTGTCCAAAGCTAAGTCCATGAGCCTTTCAGTCCAAATTCAGCTTTCAAACTTCCAATGTTTTTCAAAGCAGTAAGATTTTCCTCTGGACCTAACTGCACTATAGGAGAAAAAAAATTATGGACTTTTTCTCTGAACTAATCTCATCTGTGCTTTTCAAATTACAGTTTTCTTACATGAAAAAGTAGCTTTTGTGAATCTTTGGCACCTTCTCTATTCAGAAAGGAAGTTCAATGGGAACTTCAGCATTCACATAGAAATAGATGTGCGTAATCATACAGTAACTGACTTTTTTTCCACACTAAACCACAAAGGTTTTAGCACTTCTCACCACTTCAGACCACATTTCAAGCACTGAAGCTGCTGTGGAAAGACTGAGGCTCTGTTTACACGAAGGCAATGAGCTCTGCTATGATTTTATCAAAGTAATAACCTGGGAATGGGGGCCTTCTTTGCTGCACCAGTATAGCTATCCGCGTGCAAGTTTCCTTGTTGGAAGTCATTGTCCTCAGTTTTCAGAGGTACCACTCGTCTGGGGATGTCAGTGAGATGGGAGCCCCACGGCAGCAGGGAGAGAGGTGGAATCAGCTGAGGAACCCCCAACCCCTCAGGAGCTGAGCAGCTCTGCAGGGCAGAGGGCATCAGTGGACCTTGACTCCATTGAGTCCATGAGGTGTTGTGCTTGTAAAGCAGCCATGATGTATTCCAGTTTAGCACTGAAGTCCTTAGAATTTTGTGAACATAAGGCTTGGAGGATGTAAGTTTAAAACTGGCTGAAGCCTCAGCTATTTTACCATTATAAGCCTGAAAGCATCTGTGGCTCAGATCAATCCCCACTGCTGAGGACAGATCCTAAAGCCCAGACTACTCACAAGAACCTGATTTATTATTTCAGTTGTTTTGTCTTTGCGCCTTGTTTCTCAGCGGTTTGTGCTTCATAATCTCATGCGAGAATCGGCTTCTGTATGAGAACAAACTTAATGCTGACCCATACTCACAGATTCTGCAATTTTACTGCTGGAATCTGGCCTCTGTGTTTGCTCAAAAGGATATGAATTTGCTGATATTCTGGGAATATTGTAGAGATAGGAATTTTTATAGGGGTTTGGCGAGAGCTAGGTCTATGCTTCCTGGATGTAGTAAAGATGGCAAAGAGTTTCTGTAAGGCTCTGAGTATCTGAATTCTGGTCCAGACAAATACATCACTGCTGTAGCTATGTCTTGATTTGATATGGTACGGGGCATCTTTTTCCATTTAATGTTGAAACGCAAGTAAGGAAAAAGAGAAAGTAGAATCTCCTCTGTTCTACATCAGTACCACTAGAGATGAACCAGGTTCCTTGGGAGCTCTGCAAGTCCTGAGTGGCATGTGTCAGCTCTATCTTTGTTAGATTTACTCATCTTTAAACACATGATACAGCTGTTTACTCACTCTGATAACAAACACACAGAGAGTCTTAAATCTCAGCCCGGTGCTTGGACTCTCCAGTCCTGCATGCGTTATCTACAGGGAGTCACCTTTTGAGCAAGAAATGCCCCACGTGATGATGATTTCTAAAGTGTCAAGTGATCTTTTCCAAATTGTCACAGAAGGAGCATCCTGGGGCAGGGGATAAGTTTTTTATTTTTTATTCATACTTAGCACCACATATAGCACAGAGCTACCCAAAAAGAAGAGTCTCTGGTCAGTGAGAAACAGGCATTTATCAGAAGACTTTGGGTAGCTGTTCCTGGGTCAGAAGTACAGGAAAGAAGAGGTCAGCATTAGTTCATATTACTTTTGTTCTGGAACTAAGCAGGTACATTCATTCTCCTGCGTCTGATGCTTCCGGCCACGGAACATGGGATTTGCGACTGATGTCACGATGTCACTCAGGCTCTAATTCAGTCATCATTTGGGCAAGTGCAGTCTTACCAAGTGATGCGAAGCTGATGAACCAGCCCTGCTGCAATGCTGATACACGTCTGAGCAGCCAGCTGGTATTAGTTGCAAGTACTTGTGTCAGATGCTAGCCAAAACACGGCTCTCCTTTTGAAACACAGGCTCTGTTTTGTCTTTTGACTGCTCCCAATCAAAAGACAAAATTATATCATATTGCTGTACCACTATGCCATATCTCATAGTAAAGAAATCAAATCACAAGAAGTAAAGAATAAAAACAAAAGGGGAGCATACATCTGCTATACAACTGGGATAGGCATGCATCTTAACTTTGTTCTGAACTTTGTACCATTGAACAAGAGATGATGTGCACCTATGTGCCGAATCTGCAACAAATGGGAAACATGACTTGCTGCCTTATACAATCACCCCGTTACAGACAGTACTTTCCAAGCTCTACAGCTGTTGGTAATGAAATCCGATCATCCAACAATAACCTCATCACTTCCCTGCATGTCCTTTACAGCCTCGCTAGTCCTTGTCCCTTCAGCAGCACCTGCTCCCACAGTCCATACACGTGTGCACCACACCTATCACCAAGACATTCAGGTCAGTCTTGTACAACCTCACACATACTTGTATCTTACAACATATTGTAGCAATTCTCCCAGCCCCTGCTCCTCTCTCCAGCAACGCACGCATGTATTCCCCTGTACTTACTTGCCAAACCAGCCAGGACCACCCTTGTGCCTCTTCACAACCCCTTTGCTGAGTGTTTATAGTTTCTGCATGCAGTTATCCACCCACACAGTGCACAAATTATCTTAAGAAGTATTTTCTGTTAAATGCATCTTGGAGCAATAATCCACTTTAGTTAATTAACCAAGGTAGAAGATAATTACGTAATTTTTTCTTCTGAGGACAGCACTTCTACATGTAGTTGGCCTCTCTTTCTCCGGGATCTGTGTTTATTTTTTCCTGAAAATCCTGGCCAATGCAAAATGAAATTTCCTTCTCTGCTTACAATGTACTTGATTGCAAGCTACCAATGTAACAAGGGGACTTTGTTCCAGGGATCTGTGTAGTTTTATTTCTTTACAAGCTGGCACTAAGCTTGCAGTACAGGGTTAGCATCCAGCAAACTTTCTTGCGAGTGTGTCACTGGGCAGCAGTACTTGATTTACAATTTTGTAATGTAAAGACATTTGGAAGCAATTCTCTGATTTTCGTGAACCCCATCCTCAGGATGATGCCCAGGAAAATAGTTTGGCTGAAGCGTTCAGGGGCACTATGGGATTTACACCATGATTGCCAACTTGGTGCAAATTGAGTGCCTTACTTCATAGGCTCTTTTGAAAATGAATCCCAGCTTCTCGTATCAAACCCCGGGGGAGGATAAAGGCATAGGTACCCTCTGGCTTGCAAAGAAGATGCATGAAATTGGCTTTCAGCCATATTACTACAGCCATATTTCAGCCTGGCATGAGTAAACATCATTTAAATGAAAAAACCTCTTTTGCAGAAGCAGGTGTTGCCAAAATATTAAACTTCTGCCCATACCTTCAAGAAAATTGTCAGTGACCTCTCCAGAGGATAGGGACTGGCTTCAAGCGTGTTTGGGCTACAGTTTGCCAAAAGGAACAGTTAACAAAAAATTAGTTCAATAACAAGTATAAATGGACTAGTAGCAAGTCCTAACTGTAGAAAAGTAAAAAATGTGATATAATATTTACTCCTCCTCTCATGAAGTTTGGAGGCATTAAAAAGTAGATTTTGTCTGATCCTGTTGGTTACTCTTACAAGCAGAGCAAATGAGGACAGAGATTGTATGGACAAAAGGAGCTCTGTGGGTGGCAGAACTCAGACCATGGTCCTAAACAGCAGAAGTTGTTTTGGCAAAGGAACTATTTTACCAGTGTAAGTTACACCTGTATGAAGAGCTACTCACACAGACACGGTGTTTAGAGGTCTGGTTTTGTTTTACCATGTTCCTACCCACTATTGCTTGTTACACAACCCCATGCAGTATAGGCCATTCTTCTAGCCATACTCACCAGCCCCAAAATGGAGCAAGCTACGTGGGTGGAATATGCTTTTATCAGGAACACCGAGACTCTACTTCTGCACAGGCATCCCTCTTGTCTTCTGTCTCCTCTTTAGCTGACACACTTATGTTATCAAAAGGCTGTCATGTACACATAACCACAGAAGGATGCCTCTTGAATCTAGCCTAGAGCTTAGGACTTACAAAATTCTGATGTGTTTCAGAAAACATTGGCAACTTAACTCAAGGTTGACCTGCAGGCTCTGTACTTTCTTTTCAAGCTCGTCCTTCTCTAGGATGTCTACAAAAAAGAATATATTTGGTTTCTCTTCACTGAGTTCAGTAGAGTTTTTCTAGGTGTGCATGATCTACAGCACTGTAAGTTGGAGGAACCTCAGAAACAGTAATACATTTGTTACTCTCCTGCAAGGTTTGGAAGAGCTGCCCTAGTGGGTCAGTCTTACCAGAGTTCTCTCCTTCATTGATGGCCAACAAATACAGAGTGAATCTTTTGTAGTAGATACTTGGGGGATTTTTCAGTAAGCATTTTAGGGGATTGCTGAGACAGAGGTTGCATCGTAATAGCCATCAAAAGCGTCATTTTCTATGAATTTTCCACCTGAATCCTTTTTGGAAAAGTACTTACAGAGTTTTCCAGGGTCACATAGGAAAGTGGTGACAGAGACTTTAATTGAAGTTACATATCTTTCTTCCTGACTGGGAGCATGATCTGTTGCCCTTGAGTCGTGCCTTTGCTTTTGATTTCAAAGCACGTATCTTATGGTTGCATTACTGGATAATTTTTTATTTTTCTGGCCAGAACACAGATTCTGAATTAATCCATTCAAAAGGTGCCATTGCCTCCTGTGGTACTAAACGTGCCAGGTGCCTTCTAAGTTTCCTCTGGTTTCGGTAGAGTAAAACATGGATAGAGTAGCAGGTGCAGAGCAAAAGCAGTGATGAAATGGTTAAAACAATCTTTTAAAGCCTGAAAGATTCTGAAACGTCTTAGAAGTGTTTAAAAGTGAGCACTGTGACTGGTAGAAGAAAAAATAACAAAAAGGAAAAGAAACAGTAAGATTAGTTATTGAAAAAAAAAAAACCCAAATCATTAAAATACAAGGGTAAATTTATAAAAGAAATTACGTGTTAGGCCTTGGAGTTAAATGGTTCATTTCCTGATTCATTAAAACCTTCCTTCCTCCAGAATAACTGGCAATTGCAAAAGTTCTGCCCTAGAGGGATGTTCAGGTAATAAAGGAGAAAGGATCCAGGGACAAGTGAATAAAAGTTACAAGAAAGTCCTCTAAAGCTACTTTGCTTGTTTACACATTCAAAAGGGAGGTTGATTGCTTTGCATTCACAGCTCTGCACACACGCCTACAACGTCTTGTGTCAGACAGTACTGAAGACTGTGTAGAGTGTAGGGAGCAATCAGACTAAATTTTAGTACCCTCAAAAATATGTTATTGGGCCCCAGAACAGATATAAAAAAGAGCATCATGATGGTGCACTCTGTCGCAAGGATCTGAAAGGAATGGCATCACACTGCTGTTTGCTGGTTTTGTATGACTGAGGTTAAATGCCTACTTTTAAAACATTTATCACTCTTACACAGCCCTTTTCATGTGGAAGTTAATCTCAGAGCACTTAGCCAACTAGATACTCACTGTTGTTCCACTTGTGCCTACTGGGAAAGCTGAGGAGCAATACATAGAAGCCATGCAGCTGTGGCGGGTCCAAGAGTACGGTGGGCTACAATACACATTGGTCTAGCAGTACAGTGAGTTATACTTTACATCACTTAACCATCATTAAGATGGCTCGTTAAAAATAAAAACTAGGTTCTTCGTCACCAAAGCAGCATTGCTCACTAATGATTATTCCATGTAAATGGGAAGTGATAATCCATACTTTTTCCATGTTGTGAATCTAGGTTATTAAAGGGATTTAGGCAGCAGCTAAAGTTGAATTAAAACTAATGACAGATTAGTGCCTAAAGGTAGATAAAATTTTGGCCTGGATACTTTCATGGCATTAGAACTCAACTTCTGGGCTTGAGTATCCTTCTTGGCCCACACAGACCAATAATGTTAACATTTAGACTTTGATTTCTCTGTTTTCTTTTCAACTTAAACTCAACTTCTTTAAATGTTCTTAAGATCCATCTGGGAAATGCTGAGAACTGTGGACAAGAACTGTGACATACATATACTTTTGCAGGGTCTGGACCTCTCTGCCTTCAGTGGTCTTTGGCTCAGGCTTGTGAACATTTGTGGAAGACATCCTGCACTAGTCAGGAGAGAATGTTAAACAGATTTCTCTGATTTTCTCAGGGTTCCTGGTTTCTCCGTTGTGTCAGAAAACAAACCTTGAGGCTTCTTGTGCGAGCAATCATTGTGTGGATGGAATGCAAAGCATTTCTAATTTGTGCAAGCAAGCTCAATTGAGTATACTGTATAAACACATACACACAAAAACACCACGTGGAAATAATAAATATGTTTATGATGGAGATCTTTGCTTATTTTATTATTTTAGGATTTTGTCTGGATTTGAAACAATAGTTACAAGAATTATCTTCAGTCTTTTGTTACTAACACACTCATAATACTGACTTCTCCTAATAGGGCAACTGTATTCCTCCTTCTTAAGGTATATCCAATATACCAGCTACTCACACACCAATATGCAAGATTTAGAAAGCTAAACAGCCAACTGAGATCTTGAAAATCCTTCAGTTCTTTTAAACATTGACTGTTGTATTCAGATTTTGATTCAAACAAATTCATATACTTTATGGAGAAGTAGTGTGGAGTATACTGCAGAGAAGTTGTGTGGCTTGAAAAGTTCTTACTTGTGAAGGTAGGTGACAGTTTCTGAAACCGTGCTTCCAGTTTGGAAATGTAGGTTAGTTTAGTGTAGCTCCAAAGGTACATTTGTGTACAAAGGTCCCCAGCCTGTGGCTCAGCAACTCCATGCTCTGGGTGTGAAAGATCCTGCAGCTGATCCTGTGCTGCCCACGCTTACAGTGGCTCTTTCCAGTATTGAGTATTTCTTCCTACCTGAAAAAATAGTTTCCCATGTTCTCCCCATTTGAACATAAGGAGTGACTAAACCTGGCTAACATAACTAAAATTAATTTTCCAGAAAAAATTGCAACACAGTTCTTTCAATTCAATTTTAAAATTTATTTGTTAAAATGCTTACATCTTGAATGTAGTACTTCATTTTGGATTAACTACAACATTTAATTTGCTCTGAAATTAACTTTCATTCTTCCTCTTTCTTTGTTTGCCTCAAATTAAGGAAGAAAATTCTGTATTCCAATGTCAGATTAGCTCAAAACAGTCTGTAATTTGTCAGTAAATGAAAAGAATTGGTTGCTTGCCCATCAATGATAATTGCCTGTTCTGTAAAGTGCTTCAAAAACATTATGAGTGTGGAGGCCTTTACAAAGTGCCAGCAGTTCTGTGATGAAAGAACTGCTGAATTTTTCCAGCTAGTGGGATTTTTCACTAGCACAGATGAGAACAACATGGGTAGCCTCCTTCCTCTTCCTTCCCAAGCTCTCCTGAGCAGGGGAATATGGGAAGAGCAGAGACCTCAATGGGGTTTTCCTAGAGACATATGTTTGAAAGAGATAGGACAATAGAGCTACAGACTGTTTAGAGAGTAATCTGAATGTTGCATGGGAGGTATGAATCAAATGTGTATCTTCTATAAAGTGGATGTACAACTCTCCCGTATAATCTACCTTCTGTATTTGGAAAGCCTTGGAGAGCCTTGGAGACAGAGGATGCTATGCTCTTAACCAGGCACTACTTTCCATCCACACACTAAGCATCCATTAAAGAAACTCCATACAAGGATTGGGGAGAACGATGGAAGTCCATTTTTAGGGATAGGTTTATTTTTATCTTTTTTTTTTTGGAAGANTTTTTTTTTTTTTTTTATATCTCCCTCCAATGAAAGCTGAGAATGACTGAAATAGCACAGTGTATTGGAGTGAAATTTTCCCCAGGAGACTGATTTTATTTTATTTTTATTGCTGAAGAGAGCAGGAATTTATTAAAGCCTAGAAAAGTGGAGGAATTGGAACTTTCCTGCCAAGGTAGATGAATTCCCAAGCTTCTCTAACCACTCCTGAGAAGCTCTTTTACTGACTTTCCCGTGTAGGGGAGAGGCAATATTTTGTCCATATTATCAGCTGACAAATAAAACAACCAAACTCTGAAAAGGGAAGGAGAGGGGAAAATTGCTCAAAAATGTATTTAAAGACATGAGCTTTCCTGTAGAGGAGTTTGTTTGGTGAGAAATGGATCTCTTGCTACAGGCTCCAATTTAAGCTGGCTGACCCAGAAGGAAGAAAGTGCCTGGGAAAGGAGCAAAAGCAAATAAATAAAAAGTAAAAAGCAAATAAAAAATAGGATTTGCCTTTCCTACTTTTCAAAATCATGTGGGTACGATGGGACTTTTCTGTCCTACATCTTAGGGAGCCAAGTTTTGTGCTTGTGCATACCATGTAGCAAAGGGCATAATAGGAGTCCACTTCACAGTGAAGCGTGCATTCCCACTCCTCTCTGGCTGTAGCATACTAATGATAGAAAAGTTAATTAAACCAGACCATCAATGTTTACTACTGGTTCAGAGAATGGAAATTCTTGAGGTTTGCTGGCCCTTGGTGACATGGCAGCGAGCTGGCTGGGTTTATGGCCTCACAGTTACAGCTCACACCTCCACTTCCAATTCTTACTCTCTGGCTTCCCATTTCCTGTATGTTTATACTCCTTTCCTTTCTTTTCCTTCCTCATCCGCTTCCCCATCCATCCATCTCACATCCCTCAGCTTCCTACGTTTGTCTCCCCTGGTTCCTGTTGAACTGCTGTAGCAGCAGTAGTGGCTGTAGTGCTGGTGATGATGGGTATGAGGAGGACAGAGCAAGATAAGCCACAGCTGATGAAATATCCCTCCCCTTTCTAACATACTGGAATGGAGAATTTGCTTGGATTTTAAACAGGAATAGTTTTGGCCTTAAAACAAAGCAGAAATTTCTTATTTATTTGGAATACCTCAGATATAAGGAATTTCCTCTTTCCTCACTATCTGGATCCTCTGTTTTGTCAAAAACATTTAAGAGGCTATTCAGGCGTGTTCAGGTGCCACAAACATTCAAATTCTTTTTATATCAGAGCAGATGGACCTGGTAAAGCCTGCACTGCAGTCAGAAGGTTGGTGGACATTGGCATACCTGCTCTGGCTTTAAACTGCTTTGGTGTGGTGACAGGGGAATTGAGATTCAGGGAGGTGATTGCTGGGAGCTGCAGAGCTTTTGGGCCAAATATTACTCACCCGTGCACAGAGATCCACGCTGACATGGTCACCTCTGAACAAGCTGGATCAGGGATGTCTGTCTGATTTACACTCATGCTTTTGAGTTGCAGTGATCTGCAGAGTTCACAGAGTCAATGTCTGAATAGAAAGGCTGATGAGCACCCAGCCCATTGGGCCACATCATTTCAATTTTTTGCAATGAATGAACTACTGAGGTGGTGATGAATACATTGTTATGGGAGTAACAGCAATAGGGGGAAAATAGCAGTTCTGTGTTTCTCCAGAGGCAAAAATTTTCAACCAGGAGGGTACTGTCAATATCCTGAAAAGTTTTAGGAATTAGGAGTTCAGTTCTTTTATTTGGAGTTCTTGAAGTTGCACAAGTTTCCTTGTCTGGATAAGAAGCAGCGAGGGGTCCTGAACAGGGAATGGATGCAGTCATGACCAGCTTTGCATAAGGAGATGCTGCAAGGCCAGTGGTAATGTTAATCCCCAAGGCAGAGGTAACCAGGGAGCGGCACCCAGACTTGCCTTCTCTCTCTGTTTTCCTGTTACACCAGACTTGCAGAGTGTCACCTCTCTAGAGGTCTGACCTGTGACAGTACATTCAAGCACAGAGAAAATATTCTTTCCAGCCTTTATGGGCTGCTTTGCATGCAGGAGGATGGAGGGACTGGGGGGAAGCATGGCTATGGGCTTTCACTGCCCTCCATTAGGAAGCTTTGGTTCTTTGCCCAGCGGATATAACTGTTTCGTATAAAAATCTATAAAGAAACAAAAGGGAGCTGACATTAGTTGTTTGAGGTTTCAGCAGCCCATCACCTCCCCACAACTGAGCAGTGCCTAATGTATAGATGTTGCTTGGAAGCTAGGCAACCTCCTGCCAGGATAAGACATGAGCCTGTTTCAATATGTGAATGTGCAGGGAGGTGGGAATATTTATATACACCTTACCTTGCGGTTGAGATGGGAAATAAAGTTGCAGTATCTACGTTGCTCCACATTTTTTCCCTCTCAGTCATTTTTCCTTCCTGACTCTGCAGTCATCTTTCCTTCCAAAAATTACATAAGATAAAAAGAGGAAGATAATAAACCACATTCTCATTCTTTTGCTAATATAAAAGCTTGAAAATGACCAAAAAGTATCTACAACTCAAATTAATTTGAAGACAGAAAAGACTAGCCAAGCATCTTCAATGAGATTCAAACTCCCAGTGAACACTGCTTTTTCAGGGAGACACTGATGTCCCCCAGCAGAAACCTCAGCCCAGGAACAGCTTCTCTATAAAGGGTAATGCAGTGAGGAAGAAGGGTGTCCAGCCAGCAGTAAGGATGTGCGTACAAGAATCTGTGCTCCAACTGATTGTCAATCTTGAGTGGAATGGCAAAATAGTGATGAGTGTTGTCATGGAAACTGTCTTTCAGCCATGAAAAATAATTCAAGTAGTATTTTTTTTATTGATGGAAGGAACCCTGGTAAGGTGCTCTTGTAATTCTCAATTCATTTTTAGAAGGAGCGTGCTTTCAGATAGGTATCTCTGAAGTAGAGGTGGAACCAAACTGGAGTTTCTTATCTTCCTGGCTCCCAGAATGATGGGTGGGTTTGTTTTGGCATGCCTGCTCAGATTTGAGCTTGTTTAGAACCTACAATGGGCTTATTCAACTAATAATAATAATAATAACAAAACACGAAGGGGCCTCTTTTTCCTTGCTTTTTGGATGCAGTCCAAAATGGCAGACCTTTTGCAAGACCAGACTGCCTCTAAACGAACTTACGAGATTTCCACTGCTGAGGCTGCATGCTGGCTCAGTTTCTCATGGGATTCTTGTGCTGACCGACCCAAATCTGAGTCTATCAGCCTCAGACCTGAACCTCTGTGCTTTAACCTAGTCCTATTCCAGACAGAAACCAGCACGTTATGATTTTGAGCCATTTTTAGCCTTTTAAAATCCAGCTTAATTTTCAATGTAACAATGCCACAGGCCTTCACTTAGTGAAGATGTTTAAAAGAGTGTCTTAGCTGCATTAATTCAGCAAAGACTTCCAGGCATAGCCTTACATCCAGATTTTGGCATTTGTACTTTCTTACCTGCATGCATGCTCGAATACCTGTGAAAAAGAATAATGTAGGAGGATGACAGCGAAGTAAAAAATGATACCTTGTTTTTCTCCTCAACTAGATTTAATGAAGAAGTCCATGGGATCTTTGCTGTGATTTCATAATAAATGCCAGGAATTAATTTTGTTCTATGTGGGGGTGTGCTTCTTTCTTTGCCCTCCGCCCTCTCCTCTATTATTCCTCTTCCTTTCCATTTTGCAGAAGGAAGTATCAAGGTGAGCATTCCTGCAGCGACTGTTTGGACTTGCCCAAAACGCACACTGCTACCCACACAGCCACCAGGCTCCGGGCCCCCTGCAAGCCTCTGGCAAAGAAGGGCTGTGCCCTTACCCCATCCTTCTGCTCTTTTCCAGGTTCCTGTCCTGCTGTCTGGGTGGAGAGGTTTGGCAGCCTGCCTGGCCAGCCCTGCCAAAGATGACGACCAGCCTCAGCCCAGAGTACTCCCAGCTGCAGGGACAAGGCTGCCCTCTGTGGCATCGACATCAGCACAACTGACAGCTGTCAATGTAAGCCCCCAGGGTGAATGGATACATCACTCCTCTAGATGTACACCAATACCCCTTTCTCATGCCTACCATCTTTTTCCTTTCTTGCATACAGCACCTAGCACCAAGGAGACACTAGGAGTTTCATATAGTTAAAGAACAAATATAATTATAATACATGGACAAAACTCCTTTCTGGTGATGATAAACTTACTGCCCATGAGCAGAAATACCTTTCTGTAACAGGCTGGATAAATAATGCATTTCTTAAAGTTGTTATTATTTGTATCACATGTTCCCGAAACTCCTGACAGAGACCCTGTAATTTCAGGAATTAGTCCAGACACATCATAAAAGCTAGTCTTTCTGTGGTTGATTTCTGGGCAAAAA
>WBMW01005995.1:31659-57019 GCA_013396635.1 Penelope pileata | reverse complement strand
AAAAAAAAAAAAGCAAAACCATCATTGCCAATCTTTGGGTAAAGAGATTTGGATATGTACACAAGGTTATTCACCTCGTCTTTCATTACTAGTTTGTGTGTGGTATTTTCTGATACATAACATTTCTTTTTCAAGATTTGGGAGTACATGGCATCAGAATGGTTTTGCTGGTAAAATCAGACATAGCTGTGGTATTAGGAATTATTCTAGACATAGTTAAGTCTTGCTGTAGCTGTACTTGCTGCAATACACAGCTGGGATGGCTGCATGCCACAAAGGGCAAACAAGAATGGCTTTTCCTTAAAATGAGTATGGAAAGACTCCCATAGGAAATGTTTTTGTTTTGTTTTTTGAAATCTGTGTGTGGCATAGGAAAGGAATGGGTGGAAGAACGATAACAAGAGAGAGCATGTCTGTGAGAGAGATAAGATTGAAAAGGGCTGGTAGGCAAAAGTGCTCAAAGTAGAGTTCATGCTCACAAAATAGTACAGCCTTTAGAAAAGCCAATGTTCATTCAGTCGTGTAACTGGGTACTGATTTCCTGGGAAACACAGCTCTCAAATTTAAAAAAAAAAAAAAGAAATATAAATTAAGTTGTTAAAGTCCCATAATGAAGACTCACCTTTCTCTGTGTAAAAAGCTCTGAAAACAAATGGGCACAGATTGTGGGGCTTTGCTGTGACTCTGGTTTTCCAGTGATTTATCCACAAGCCCTGTCTTGTGCATTCGCTCCAAAACATTGCACTGTCTCTGACAGCAAAGGGGCTCACATGTTCTGCCTACACGATTTCCTTCAACAACCCAGAGAAAAACAGCACGGGTGATGGTTATTGGCTGAATGACCAGCTGGCTATTGAAGCACAGTATGCACACATATATTTGTGTGTGTTTATGTATACATGTATTAAATATAATATGTGCATGCTTTGGGATTGAGTAGACATTCGCCCTTCAGCTCTGCTTTCTATGATTAACCTCAATTAGCATTGCAATTACAAATACCTGGTCAATGTCTCCCTTTGATCTAACCTGCCTGTCACTCAATAGTTTTTTTAACTCCACATTTCCTCTCTGTTTCTTGACATTTGTCATTGTCTTCCTTCTGAATGCCTGCCTTGCTATTCTCAAAAGCTGGCCAAAAAGCACAAGGAGGGTAGATTGTGGTATCAAGTACCACGCTCGAAGCTCAGAGGTAGCTGCCATGTCCTAAAAGGTCTCTTTATTCTTTGCCGGCAGAGCTTTGCCATTGTCCAAATACTGAATATTCACTTCGCTCCCCTTTAGCCTTCATGGAAAAAAAATCCCCTGGAATAATAATAAATTCTTCTCTCTTGCCAGCCTAGCCCGGTGTACATTAATGCACCTTGTAATTACTTGTCTGTACTGGTTTTAGTCCTTTGCCCTTTTTTCTCCTCCTTTTTGTACTTCAGCTTCATCATTGATCCTATTCACTCTGTTCCCAGCACTGAAATCTAAGTCCCAAATGCAAGCAAAAAATACTCAGCCATTCATGACAAATTGAATGGCTCAATTTAAGGGGAAGATAGCACCTCATCTACTGTTACTATTCACTACGATAATCTCCATCACTCGTTCACTGGAGAAAGCAGCGTGTCCTGGGTTCAAGTACAGACTATGCTGATGATGTGTGGCTTGAAAGGACTAGAAGGAGCATTGCTTATGGCAGGGAGTCACCTTTCTGCCTTTGAAGGCTTTTATGTATTCACGTCAATACAATGGTCAACACTACTAAGAGTCCAGGAATGCTATTCTGTTCACCCCCGCCCTGGCAGGGTCCCAACCCTCCTGTAGCAACATGCCAGAAAATAAGCTAAGAAGGCTAAAAGACGGCCAGATCCTCAGCTGGTAGACATGTGCTGCCAGTGTAACCACTTCTAATACAGGACCAAGGAAGATTCAGGGAAAAAAAAACAAGCTTCAGCATTTTAGCAAGTGTTCCAAGGATGGCCTCAGCAGATGCAATGTGTGTGTCCCATGACTGCCCAGTAGCTGATGTCTTTGCCCTTGCTTCCTGGCCAGCTCGAAGGAGCTACACACAGGATGGGACCCATCAGTGGTGCCAACATGGAGTGTCATTATTTCCTGGGCTGATCAAAACTCCTATTGTCAGAAAACTGAGTTTTCACCTGAACAAAGATGTTCACAGGAAAGAGTCCACTCTCCTGAATTGTTTTTGTTTTGTAAACTTTTCATGAGTTAGCTGAAAATCTCAAAAAGTTTTCTCTGAAAAATGAAAAAAAAAAATCAATTAATTGATAAATTCTGTCCATGAGGTTCTGATTTTGGCATTTCTGCACCTAAAAACTTCTCCTTCTGGCAAAATTTAACTAAATGTTTTCAGTCAATAAAAGCATTATTCTATTTTGTTCTTGTTAACAGAAGTTAAAACATTCCGTTTTTTCCACGTACTGTTTATGCAGCTGCATGACCAAACAGTTACTAATACAGGATATGTTTTTGTTTTTCCCTGTTAACTTCATTAGCTCTTGCAGAGTAGACCGCAAATCCCCATTTTCCTGCATTTTGTCAGCAGTGCAACTATGTTGCATTACCAGAAAGTGGGCACAGAGTGGAGATAAAATTATATTGGTTACAAATAGCAGCACACTGATTTCCTGAACTGCAAACAGTTGCAAGAACTATTCCTGTTTGATATGCTTTCACATCACTGACAACTGGAAAGGTCTGTGGTGCTATTATTCCCATTAGGGAAGGTTGTGTCTCGGTGAGGTAAATTCCAGCCTTTCTGCAGAACCAGCTGTGTATAGCCCCCCAGATCACAGATGTTATGTTCTACCCACAATAATTAGGAAGAATAGATCTGCATGCCCGATCTTATCCCTGTTTTTCAGGTGGTAGGGTCTCTCCAGATTTTTTGGTAGATCCTGGGTAGCTGAAAGATTTTTTAGGGGCCTGATATTTTCTTTGCTTTTCCCAGGATAGCAGAATATTAGAAGCAACATCTGCCTGCCAATTACCTGACCACAGCTCCCGTGTAAATGCAATTACGGACACTACAAAGTGTGATGAAACAACTGAGTTGCTGTGCAGAAATAAGTGCCAATGCAGAGCAGAACTCAGTGATGGACCGTCCCCACTGCAGCCCAGTTCCCAGCAGCCAGATCCTTGCTGCACAGCTTCTGCTGGCTGAGCCTGGAGAGCCCTGAGCCGAGCATCTGCTGTGGCCCATAGTGCTCTGAGGCTCTTCAGCAGAAACTCATTTTATGAAGAGTTTTTTGATTGTTTAATGCTATAAGGCTTCACAAAGGACCAGCTTGCAATTCTTGCTTCTCTGAGACACAATGTTTTAAAAAGACTTTGAGCTATAGTGAACCATTTTGTGTAGAGTTTTGACTCCATGTTGCGTCTGACCAGAGAATCCTGGAGTAGACTGACAGCCAAACGACCACTGAAAGTAGGAAAATGGCAGTTTAAAGTTCTGTTTAACCCAGATATGACTTCTTGTAGCTCTTGGCTTCAGCTGAGTTAAACACAGCATGGAAATAATGTTTTTTGAGGTACTTTACTATTTCCAGCCCAAACCAGGAAAAATATATAAACATATATTAAATAAACTTTTCTAAAGATTGAAAAATTTGGTTTTTGGATTATGACCAGTTCATGTCTTCTCTAGACCAACCTTATCCTCTGTGTCTCAGCACCATTATTCCCTGTTTTGCGTAACTCCGAATGACATCAGAAATGTCAGCTGAACAGGAGCAAGAGGCGTGTGGGTCTATATAGATCTCACCACAACAAGCCTGAATTTTTTATTAAAGTCAGGTCTTGATGCCATATCATAAAATTATAATGCACTCCTCAGAAAAACTGTTTCCTTGTTATTGTCTCTTCTTTTCAAACTTGTGGGGTAGATGGGCATTTGTCACATTTGACAGAATTTTTCTACCATAATGAGGGCTGGAAATGTATTTATTTATTGCAGTCATAGCTAAGGTTCTTGCATAAATGTGTCTCTCTTTAGTCATAACAAAATCCTGAGTTGTAATGCCCCATATATATTTGAAGCTAACTTGAGGTTTAACATTTTAATTTTTGCTTATTACAAATCCACTGCTTTTTTTTTTTTCTTGAAAACTCCGATCTTCCTCCTTAGTTCAGAACTAAGATTAAATTATTGTAGCTCCCTCAAAGATAGTTAATGTGCTATTCCTATCTAAAGAACTGAGTCTGGAAGCCAAAGCATTAACACTGAATTACAGAAGACATTCCTCAACATTAGGCCCTGGTTCACTCTGCAGCTTTATGAAAACGGGGAGGAGAATAGGTGCCTTTTGAAGGAGGTGACCAGATTTCCTTTGATCTGCTTTTAAGAGCACAAAACTTGGTCTAAAGGCCATCCTCAGGCATCACAGACATGACCAAGGAAATACAGCTTCAAAGGGTGTAGGAGATAAAATTATAGCATTGTTTCATCTCCCTGTGTACTGAGTTACACGGGAATGGTTTGCTAAAACTCATTTTATGTCATCTTTATATTAAAAATAAATACAAGAGTTGGATTATTTAGCAAACTAATTGAGGAATTTTCTTTTGGGCAATTCCTGTGTATACTATGTTTTCTCTTCAGGTCTTTTTTGAACTTGAGACAGAGTACTGTAGATTCTTGACTACAGAGCCTGGAATGACTCTCTTCTAATCTTGAGGGCTGGTCTCAAGGCCCCCTCAAAGCACCCAACGCAGCTCTTGCACTGAGCACGCTAACGAGTGGTGGACACGATGCCTATCTTTTAGGAAGACAGCCAGCTTGATGGATGGACTCAGACTGAAGGACATTCCACAGCATCCCTGATAATCCGTTCTAATTTGGTCATAGGTGGGGCTGTTAATATTCAGCTAAATTGGCTAGTCTAGCATTAAGATGCATTATCTTTGTATCTAAACAAAGTTGTTGACATTGTAGTGCTGCTAAGCTAGCAAGACACCCTTCAACAGGGAAGAAAGTTATCATACCTGAAAGACTTCACTAATTTGAGTATTGAAAGTCAATCCAAACATAAAAACATTAAGAAGAATTTCCCTGATTTGTAGAGAAACCCTTCTTGCAACCCCATTGTGGAACTCATAGGATCTTCTACATGCCACGATCAGTTTTATTTCATAACATTGGGAGATTATTTTTCTTATTAATCTTCATGTATTGTCTTCTCAAGTGGATTGGACATGGATTGAAACAGCTGCTTTAATGACTTTAGTTTTATAAAATTCTGATATTTTTCATCTGCAAAATCTTTTCTGTTAGTGTTGCCATCTTTGTCATCACAGTGGTTTTGTCCAATAACTCCTAGTATTGTACCATTCATTAGACTCAAAGGAGCTGCAGCAAGCTGCTTTAGCACACTGTGCCTTTTGTAAACAAAAAGCTAGGGTCTCAGCTGGTGTGTGCTGAGTTAGAAACAATTAGAAATGCTTTAATTGAAGTAATAGAGCTACCTAGACTCATCATATCTGAAAACCCAGCATAGACTGAGCAGAACTTGCAGTTAACAGGGCTCAACTGCTGATTTTGGCTCTTGTGCGGACTGGGAAAATTGGGTATTTTTAAACAATATCCCTCTCAGTGTTGCAAGCTGGTCAAATGCTGTCCTGCTTTTATGATCTAACTGGGAGGAACATACAAAAGCCCTAGAAAAAGAGTTACTGTTGAGGTCACATTTTCATACCCACATTATTGAACTATAGCTTTGAAAGACAAAAGAGCAGGCGATGTCCTAACATGCATTTGTTGCTTAATGATTGTGTTGTCGGTCTGGAGAGGGCGGAGTGGTAGGTTGCTTAACAGTTTTACATTTTCCCATGGTATAATGCTGGTGATATGGTTAGCTATAATTAAAGGGTTATATAAATGAGCCATTGGGAAACAAATTAATTTATTTCCTTGGTGGGGCTAGTTATGTAATTTGGGGCTTACACATTGAACTGCTTTCCCTTTGAAGCACTCAGCCCCCCCAGACCTGGTCCTCCTCTCCCGATTGTTTTAAAATAATTTCAAAACATGTCAAAGGAATGCCGATTTTAAATACGCTGCAGCTTGAACTTCCTTGAAGCAGCAATGCCCTTAATGAGAAAAAGCTGGAGAGCAGAGTGAGACCTGGCTTGTAAAACAGCTTTATGGTATGTTTATTACTTTATCAGAAAAAGTCTCTGAACAGACAGAGCAGAGCAGTGCGCAGCACGGGGAGCTGTCGGGGCCAGCGGGCTGCTGCTTAGAGCAGCATGAACCCACTGCCTGCCCCTTGGGAGTGGGAAGAGCAGGCAGGTCTCATCTGGGGCTGCTTTCCTGACTTGGGTGGTGCTCAGGGCTTTTGTACGTACCCAGGATCTGGCCCAATCTTGAGGACAGCAATAGGAAGGTTAGGCTGGTTCCTACCCCAGTCAGAGAAAATACCCTTTTCCAAGGATATAATAAGTTGTTATTGAAAGTCCAGCTTTAAAAAACAAAGCGTAACACTAGGTTTTCCTCTCATAAACTCTTATGCCTGTGCTTCTTTTATGAGCTTCTAAGTAACATCATTAAACTACATCCCATTCACCGAGCAAATCTGTCTTTTTTTTTTTTTTTTTGCATTCTCTTCCTAGATATGCAAAGCCTCAAGTGTTAGAAATTTGAAAACAAATTCCTAAAGTTTAATTTTGCACACAAAGCTGTAGTACAGAAAAAAAACAATTTCCACAGATGCTGTTTGTACTAAAGGCTATATGTGTTTCCTGTAATAGACACCATTTTGGCTTCACAAGAAAATAAAAAGGGAAAAAGTATCATTAAAATGTCTTGACATAAAGACCATGGCTACACTTCAGAAAACTCTTCCTGGCCCCAGCTGTGAGAGTCAAACAAGCTTCACCAACAGAAGGGAAATGTACTTCTTTGATATTTCTAGTGTTGAACGAAAACACACAAAGCCTCAGACTGGAGCATGCTTTCCTCCTCTGACATACACACCTCATGGCAAAAGGTCTCAGCACTAACCTCTTGGACTTGAGGCAGTGGAGGGGAAAGGCAGTGCTGGTTTCTCTTCGTTGTAGAAGATTTTAAGAGTTTTATTCCAAGTCCCAGCTGACTAAAATAATTTCCTTTTAAGCTTTTGCTTAATGTAATGCAGTAACTTCACAGCATGTGCCTCAGGAATGAACAGCAACCAAAACTGCTGATCGTGTTTATCTTACACTACAGGGAAGGCACTGATCAAAGCAATGCATATTTTAATCACAGCTCTTCCCAAAGTGGCAGCTTCCACTGCCAGCACACTGCCAGCGTGCCTCTGCTAACGCTGCACAAAGGAGAAAGAAAAACATTCCTCCACTCCTACCAGTCAGTGACAGTCTGAAGGCAGATTTGAAGCCATCCAGGAACTTCACATCACTGATGTGGATATCACGTTGAAGTTTAGGCTAAGGTCAGACCAGGGCCCAAAGTGCATTTCTCTTTCTTATGGATTTTCAAGGGAGTGAGTCTGGATGCTTGCTCATTGGGTGTATGTTATTATAGCAGTTTGAAGATGAATGGCTTTGGTTTTCAAATTCTAATCGGACTGTGAAGAGGAAGAGGAAATTATTGTGAATTAATTTATAGCACCCTTTTGAGCTGGGCTCTTCTTGAGGGGTTCGCTTTGCTGCGAGAGCTTCCTCTTGTTTGCAGTCAGCACTGGATTAGGCACTGTGTATGCCGAGTAAGAGGTGTGAAATTCAGGTCCCGACTCTCCTATGACTTTGCAGCACAACCAGGCACACCTCTCTGCTGTCTAGACTTGCCTGGCCCAGAAATTGCCTTGACCAGATCTCAGGAAAGAAGATTTTTGGTCATTTCTCCACAGTCCTCTTCTCAAGCTGAGCCTATGTATCCCCATGCTTCCCTTGCTTGGATTTCCAAAAGAGAATATACAGAAAATAAGCAGAGTGTCAGTAGTGGAGCAGGGAGAATGACAAACTTTGAGGCATTTGAGGGGATCAGATTAGGGCTTGTGAAATCAGAAGTGGTGGTTTCCTATAAAACCTGCAAGTAAATTCATACAAATTACTTAAAATTTCTGTCCTTGATGCTCAAAATTACCTAAACAGCTGCATCAATCCATTTCACCTCAAGAAAGAACTTTAATGATAGTTAACTTCAATCATGCACTTCTGTCCCAATTATGCTAATAGCTCTCAAGTACATACTTGAGCATTTTGCTGACTAATGTTCTTCTGAGCTGCAGCTGCAGTGTCTCCCATTTCCAGGGATGCTGCGCTTCCCCTGGAGGAGGAGAGCAAGTAAACGTGGCTGAGTAGCAGCTACGGAATTGTTTCCATTCATTAAATTCCGTTTGGTCCTTTCAAGAAACAGACCTTCTCTTGAGATCCAGGAGCATCTCTTTTTCTCTTTTTTCTTAAATAAAACAAAATTATTTTTAAATAAGTCAGTGAGTTGGGTTTTCTACTGTTTTTTACTGATTAAAAAAAAAGGCAAAAACAGAACAAAACACCTTTTGATTGGGCAACAGATTGTGGACCTTTGGTTGAAAAAATGAAATGTTAAGTTGCTGCTGCAAGAAAAAAACTCTAAAAATGCTAAACATTCTTTTTGTTTACATTTTGAAATTTAAACTGACTTTAATGCTTTGATTGTAAAACCTGGAAACTGAGACTGCTCTTTGTCTTAGACCTTGTGGGCCATGTTTCAGCACAAGCTCAATCTTACTGCTGACTTTTGGGCCTCTAAAGATGCTGCTGTGCTTGGACTCCTCATGACTCTTCTCTTACAAGAAGAGTAGCATTGTAAGCCATACATGCAACCTGTTTTTCTAGTTGGTATTGAGAATCTACTTGTAAAAGAAGGGCCAAAAACATGTTGATCAAGGTTCTATTAGTTTACATAGCTGATTAAAGCTCGAGGCACTGTGTCTTTGTTGAAATAGTATCCACTATCCATCACAACAGCCCGTCTAAGCCGTGGGGTAAATCATCCTTTTGGCAGCCATGTTCTTAAAGCTGAGCCTCACACTGGAGTGAGAAAATAAACTGAAGACTCTTTGAGGAAATTTTTGAAGACTGTATGTAAACTTAATATCTTTATTATTTCTTGCTACAGCTGGCTGGGTCTCCAGTTTTATGTCTGTTGGAACAACAGCACCAGCAAGTTAGCTGCTGCTGATTCCTCCTGCTGCACAGGAGGAGCCTGCTGGGGCAGTGGGCGGCAGTGTGGGCTATCTTGGCAATTCCCAACGAGATCTGAACTTTTGATCTTCTGACCTTTGTAAGGGGGCAGTTTTAAAATTCACAGCAAATACTGCACACCTATTAGCCACAGACAGATGTGACAGTGACACAGATGAGCCATTGCCTTTCTAGGAGGTAATTATCATGTGCCTTTCATTGTGAGGGTGGCACACAACAGGAGAAGGTGCACCCTCCCTCAGGAAATGTTAGCCATGCAAGATGGGTTATCAGCAGTAAGCAAAACTCCATCTGTGAAGGGCAAGTAGGGAAAAACTGAAACAAGGCAAAGAGGAAAGCAGACGATTATTCAAGCTGCCTCAAAGAGCTCCTCTGAATGCTCAGTGCAGGAGAGAGGAAATTGGTACTGATTATAGCAAAGTCTTTGGCTTCCTGTAGTGCTTGGCACTCCTTAATATTTGTGGATGGCTTTGAATTGCTGTCCTCCATTTCTGCATTAAAGAGTTAATAGGTTGAATATTGTTAGATTTGGTCAGTTGGACATTATTCTTTTTAACATGCCCAACTCCTTTTCTTACTCAGATAACATTTTGCTTTCAGATGCTACTCCAGCAGAAGTACACAGACAAACGATGCTTGCTATGGGGGCACATCAGCCTCAGCAGGCCCTGCATGAATCAGCTGTGAGCACCAGGGTTGCACAACCTTGCACAAAAGAGAAGTGGACTCTGGGCATGGAGATCTGCACAAGAAAATGCTGTCCTGATATGCCACAGGTGAGAGAAGCCCAGCACCTGGTAAATGTTATTACAGTGGAGACCTGGCAGAAGTTGTCATACCTTGTAAATAACTTCTTCTTGTGACAGAGTCAGGTAAAAAGCTAGGGCCTAAGTCTTCAGACGCGTCTAGTGGTTCTGAATGCTGCAATGTTTTGAAATTAATTTTCCAGATGTGGTGAGCCACACAAAGCTGAAATAACCTTTCCTCTTTATTTCCTTGAATATGTTACAGGTCTTCCTTCTTTGTTTCCTTGAATCGTATCAAGAATTCCAGCCTGGCCACACTGGTTTTATGCTAATGGATGCCTAGAAAAATATACAAGCACTAAGAAAGTATTAAGCTTTTCTTATTTCTACATCAAACATATGTTAAAGTCACAGTTATAAGTATCTGATCCGTTCTGTCCTGCCCTGCCTGTATTTCCAGGAGAATTCCACACCAAGTAAAACATTGATTTATTTAAAATGCAGCTAATGAGTTTTCTTTGTCTTCTCTCTCATGATGAAAAATCCCACCTGATCCCTAATGAACAAATTGATTTATCAAAAGTATAGCTAATGAGCTCCCTTTGTCCTTTCCTCCCAGCTGCAGAATCCCACCTGATCCCAGATTATCACATTGATTTGATCACATGGGCAAAGCACTGCCTATATCCAGTGGCATTCCTGCCTCATGCAGGCTGAGCAGTTAGGAAGCATCACACAGAACGAGGGGAGCAGAGCAGGACTTGCATGCCAGAGCTTATTCACCACGGGCTCAATCTCTTGTAAACAGTTTGTGGCAAGCCTAGCAGAGTTTGAAAGTGTATATGTGTGCATAATAAGATCTCACAAATACCAATCATCAACAAGATCTGCCCTTGGACTTGCACTGATATGAGCATATCTGCAGGCAACACAAGGCCGTTATGTCTTGGTATGTAAACACTGAGGTATCCTTGGCCCTCTTCCCTGTGGTTTTGTGCAAAAACAAGCTGTGGGTCACTCATTATTGACAGTCTCTGCAGAGATAGGAACTGAAAAATAATGGGCTATTTTAGACAACGCAAGACAGAAGGACATGGTCCCTGGCAATGAAGACAAGTGGTCACAGGTTACATGAATTTCTGTCATTAAAAAGAATAGCAAAGAAATATTTCAGATTGGTGTGTCAGCTAGATGACCTCCTTGTAGCATTGTGCAGGTAGCAAGGCCCCATGCCATGCTGCTAGCTGCTCCAACATGCTTTTCCTTTTTCCACTGATCAGGCCCTTTTGTGAGAAAAAAAAAAGTAAAATCACAGTGAATTCAAGAGGAAAGAAAGTTCTCGAGGCTACTTGTCCCTTCCCCTACAGATCTTGTCCCCAAGACTGACAAGACACCCACACGAGCACTGATAAACCTATAATTTCTTGGAGCTCTTTCTGACTGGCCTGCTGCAGGTTCCCCTCACTAGCATTATGCTCAGCAGTCACACTTCAGAGTGACCTGAACGAGCCCCAGAGCCTCTGCAACGGAAAGATCTGAAGTAGCCTGAGGTAGAAGAGCTGGGGTATCAGCCAGCCTTACAGGAGGGCTCTCATGTGTTGGTGTGGGCCTGCGTTAATGCTCACAGTGCTCCAGCAGTCCTTGAGGAGAGCTGGTGCTCTCCCTAAGGCAGCAATACTCTGCTTTCTTCTCCCAGTCCCTGACTCAGGTTTCCAGAGCAAAGTTGTAGCATGTCTGGCTCCATGACTTAATTGAGTGGTAAGCCCTTTATTTCACTTGGCCAGCATCTCCTCTCGCTATTGTAATAGTGATATCTCTTTGTTAATGCTATCGACCTTCTAATATCTTCCTCCCAGTCTCCTAGACCCTCACAGGTTTATTTCTTTAATATTTGTAGCTGTACTGCTGCAAGCAGTTGTGTCTCTTTCTACACGTATCAGGAAAAAATGCCACAGTCTGAATATAAATGAAGGAAAAGGACAGAAATACCAAACTGAAATATATTATTTTCATCTAATTAGTCACATTTGTTAGCACAGTTTGGAGCAGGTAATGAACCTTGTTTTATTTCTAAGCCTGGATAAGTATGGCATTAGCTGCTGCTTGGTCCTTCAATTTTATTTTTCCTACCCCTTCTCTGAAAACAATGTGCATGCATCATAGGTCAGCTAGGACAGGAAAATGCATTTCCCATTTCATAGGGGAATTCAGACACCTGAATTCCCCGTACATTTGTGTCACGTCACTGGGGCCTGGCCTCCATCTGCCTGTGTGCCATCATGTATGGTTCCCAGCCAGCAATTCTGGCAGGTAGCTTTTTCAATGGAAAAAAGTGGTGAAACTAAGTGTTGCCTTTGTATGTAATAACCCACAGTTAGTCAACACAGAGACCTGGGAGCCCCGGATCTGAGGCTTCCTCGCCTCAGGCGTTCAAACCCACATCGCGTACCAGGCTGTGGGCTAGGCCAGGACGGGGTTTTTTCCAGCTCCATCATGAACTGTGCCACTGTGCTGAAAGAGGTGAGCAGAGCCAAAAGGGAAAAGTAATCATGGGTGATGAGGGATGCTGTCTGGGAAAGGAGGTACAGGAGACACCTTGTTTTGGTTTCCTCTCTCAGACTGTTTGCATATTGTGCTTGAAGATGATTACACTTGAAATCCATAATCATTTTCTGGAGAAGGAACCTTTCCTCTCCAGACAACTAGAGTCATTCCCAGATTCCCTTCCCCCCTCTGTGAAACCTTATGAAAATCCCAGGTGCCACCACCAGAAACAACCTGTATGCAGGCAACATGGGCCCTCTCAGGTGCCTGAATTTTCACCCCAATCTCTTTTACTGGGTGTGATACATTCATCTGTCATCCTGACTAACAAAGAATAATTTCACGTTAATTAAAAAAAATCCCTAAAAGCGTGAAAGAAGCTGTTTCTATGAAAATTTCTGTTTCATCAGTTGGTCTCCACTTCCCTTGACTTCTGTCACTGTGTTCATCTCAAAGAAATGAATTACACAGAAAATGTTGAAGAAAACACATTTCTGCCAAGACAGCCACTTCAGGTATTATCTTACTAATCTTAACTGACATTTCCTTATTTGTCTCTTTTATTCTTCCTCACTGCAGTTCTGCCCTGTCGTTTTTCTAAATTCCAGGTGATGAGCCCAGAAAAAGGCACTGTTTATTATCTGAAGAACCACATCTTACTAGAATATTGCTTCAGGGGCGTTTGGCATTATAATATCAATGAGATATTGTCCAGAGGAAACCATAAATAATAACCAGTAGCTTCAGAGTAATGAAGGCTTGAATTTCTTTTTACTTTTGTTTCAAACAGCTCAGCTCCAAGAATATGTTGTCTTTAACAAATGAACAATTTTTTAACACCAACCTCTTTTCTCAGCCACGGTCAGTATCTGATGCTTTACAGGAAAGTACATCCCTGTTCCATTGGCAGCGTGTATCTAGGTGGTACTGCAAATCCCAACAGTGGCAAAAGTTGTCTTTCTTCACACTGCAGTGGATTACAACCAAAAGCTGTTTCTTCTTCTCTTTTTGCTTAGCCCTAGAGTAAGATAATACTTTCAGAAAAACTTTTCTACCTGAGAAAGTACTTCTTGTAAAAACTTGTTTTAACACACCTTATCTCTTTTTTTTTTTCTTTTCCTTAATGAAAAAAGAAATGGAAATAAAGTCTTCAGTCTGATTTCACTTTACTTATAAATTGAATCTTAGTACCTGAACTGCATTGTTATGTCATGGACAAAAACTTTACCCAGATTTTCACATGAGATATGAACATTCACAATTTCAATAATGTCCATATTTCAGTTTTTGTTGTTGGTTGAGCCTCCCTAGAAATCAAACAAAGAAAAGCATTTTTCAACCAGTTTATTTGGCCTCAACAACACTGCAACAACTCTGTAGAAAATGGCCAGTTATATTCCCAGCCCTCAGAGCTTACTCACTGGGAGCCAAATACACTTCAGTTCCAGAGAGTTAAATTGCTCAAAGGCCTGGAGACATTTGGAAGAGGGAGTTAACCTATGCTGAACAAATCCTTTATGTTACCACATCAGCAGTGATGAAAGCATGCAGGCAAAGCTGCACTTAGCAAATTGTTATGCTGTAGAAGTTACCTTTTTTGGATCCACCATTTGCTTTGTTTAAGCAGGCAACATATTCTTCTTGTCTTTGGAAGATCCAAAAAGAAAGGCTCTTTGTTTCATTGTTAACACTTTCTTTGAGCTCACTGAAACTGTTTTGAATATGAAGGATGTTCTTCTGTGTAATCATTGGATATTGTTCCAAACAGCTGCACCTGAATACCATATATAAGAGTAAGTTTCACACACCTACCGGAAACAGGGACAAGGAAATTCTGTTTGCACTGGTAGAAGTAATTTGTGCATCTTCAAAGCTTGCAGAAGTGCCTTCCTCTTTTGTATAAATTGACTATACTTAGAAGCAGGTGTATCAAAGCTGAAAAAGCTACCTTTGAGGGAAAAAAAAGCACATGAAGTTTAGCTGGTAATAGTTTACTTGGATACTTAATCTTTGTATCTCTGTTCAACGCTTGCCTTCAAGGTCAACTTTCTCTTTCAAATGTATTTTTCTATTGCACAGGCATTGGTATGAGCTCTGTCCCTGTGGTGTCTGAATGCTTAACAATATTTTTAGGAAGTATTCTCAGTTTCCAGGTGGGGAAACAGACCATGGTTGTGTGGATACCTTTTCCAACGTTGACCAGGAGATCTGTGGTACAGCTAGGAATTCTGCTCTTTGGAAGTGCACTTTCTAGTAAAACACTTAAAACTACCTTCTGTAATGTCAAGGTATGGAAGAGAGAAATCTCTGCCATCTCATGATTCAGACATATTATGAAATTATGGGAAAACTGTAAATATGCATGCAGAAGCTTTTATTTTCTGTGCTCAGCTCCATCAGGACTGTAGACTCACAAAACACCTATATCTATGTCACACCTTTGGAACAGTGGTTATTTGGTAGATGTTATCTATTTGTCTTCCACTCAATGTCAGTAAAGTATTTCAAGATCCTCAGATACAAATTACGTCTGTCAAAGTATAATGAATAAGCTTCTCTAGTATAAAGGATATTAGCTTTCACTAAATTAACTGGAAAAAAAAATGGTTTATCATTGATATACTAAATAGAGGCACATCATAATTTGCATCCACTGCTACAAATTGATTTTCCATCTCAGATTTCTCTGGCAAACCAAATGAATATGGGGTCATAATTGCCAAACCAAGGGCTTCCTGGTGGTGTCTTCTCTAAAGAACCGACAAATCTACATGGCCCTCTTACAGAGAGTTCAGATTTGTGAGACAAACTTCTGGACCTCCTCTGTCATGAGCCTTGACTTCTGGCCTTCAACCTTAGTAAGAAACAAAACTTTCTTCCTCAGCAAATCTTATAAATGAAACCCAAAGAGTTAAGAGATGTGTTTCATGAGAAAGTAAAGACCCATTTTAACAGGATTTGTTAGCTGCTAGCCTTTTCAGTTGTCAAAGAGTGAGAAAATCACATCTCTCTCCAGAGAACCACAGGGACATTTGCTGGTGGTAGATATGCCCTGACATTGCTTACCAGCCTGGCAAAGGGCTGCTCTAGCACACTTATTCTTGAGGGACATCAGAAAGCAAGTAGGGAAACTTGTGCTTTTTATCAGCAGGAAAAGATGTTTCTTCATAATCAGAGGGTAGAAACCAATTCCATTATACTCTCTTTTCATGTTTGAGCAGAGAATTGACAAAGGATTGAATTTGCCTCAGAGCAGTTAAAACAAAACCAAAAACTCAAGAGGTCTACTCCACAGGCATTTTCCTGGCATTCTCTGACATGCAGATGACTGATAATATCGCCATAACAGCTGTTATCTCAAATGTCTGCCTCCAGGCAAATTAAAACTAAAGAAAAGCCAAAATACTTGTAGATATGAATAAAGAAAGCATTTTCCAGTCATTTACTGGCCCTGGATAGCTTGCTGTCAGAGGTAAAATGAAGCCTGTGTGCTTAATAAGAAAATTATAGGGCTATCATTTTTACAGCTTGTATGTGTAAAGTGTTGAGAACAACTCCACTGCCAGGACTAAAACCAAAAGGATTGTTGTTTTAACCAGACTCTGAAGCATCCTTTCTCAAGGACTTGCCTGAGCCTTGCTGCCAGAGGGCAACAAGAGCAGGGCTGCTCCCAGATGGGGTCCGAGGTGGGGCCCAAGGGAGACCTCTGTGCAAGTAGTACCTGAGTACAGCAGTCCCAGACATGGTCAGCAGATAAAGTAGGGCTGGAGTCCACTCAGGAGATCCAGCCAGGACCAGCAGGAGATGGTGCTTGGGAGTTTTGGCAGGCTCCAGCTGTCCTCTCTGGCCTCTTGGACATGATCCTGTGATGCAAAGTTTCTCAGCTGGTAGATGCTGCTTGAACAGATTCCTCCCAGGCAGCTTCCACAGTGACATGCTGATTTTGTCACGGGAGCCACGTAACTAGGTGATGTACCCTAAAGGGCCAAAATATATATGCTTCAGGGTCACAAACAGGACTGATCAGACCAGCATGTGTGCAGTTTACATGCTGGCTAACTTGGAGAGCAGATGGAGAACCTGTGCACTTTTATGCTAGTTGGGAAGGAACATTTTTTCTGATGATGTAGGGGAAAAACAATTCATCCAAGAGAGAACAGTAAGCTTCTGAGCTGATCTTCTAGCTCATGGAGAAGGGTTTTCCACTCAGTAATTAAGTACCATCAAGTCTGCAACTGTTTGTTTGCTCCATCCACAGACCCTTGGAGTGTCCAGTCTGTGAAATGCATAAAGCACCATTCATTAAAAGCTTACTGGACCAGACTGAAGTCAAAGCCACTGAGCGCTCTTGTCAGATCTGTTAGGGAATTACAGTGAGTAGTGATAACTGGGTTGCTAGAGGGGTGGGTGAGAGATTAAGGGCTATTGCTTTCGGTGTCCTACGAATATGTTGACCCATGCCAGAGAAAACCCACAAGTCTGTAGGAGGTTCCCATTCTAGAATACACCATATCTCAGTAAAAGCCTCTCTTTATAAAAAATAACTCCCTACTGAATGGTTATCCATTTAAATTGTGTCCACATGTAACAAGCCTGGCTTTTGCATATTTCTGACAACTCTGGAAGTAGAATTACCACAGAAATCTGTAGTATTTTAGTGGGATGGGGGTACTAGTAACTGTAAAGTTTATATTGAAAATCCATATGTCTTCCGATTTGAATGCAGTTGGCCAAGAAAGCCACATGGGCCCCAGGAAGAGAAGCACCAGGGGAAGAAGAAGAGAAGGTCATCTTGGTTTTGTTGGAGAGGAAAAATGAAAGCTTTACAGGTGTTCTGGGAATAGGAACATCACCGTTTCACTGTTGTCAGATGTCTGTGTCTGAGATGTTCATTTCAATATTCAAACCTTTAGCATTGCAGAGTGTTAACCTTGGGAGAAAAGACATCTGGGAAAGGCTATGAGTTGTCAAGACTGAAGATTAAATTCAAGAAGCAGTATAGATAAGACAGCAGCAAGGAAGTTAGGAAATCCTGCTTCTGCTCCTGCTTCTGCCAGTGGCTTTGAATATGTCACTTTTCTTCTGTCTTTCTCAAGCCCTTAGCATCTGGTCTGCATTTGTAGCAGATCTT
This sequence comes from Penelope pileata, assembly GCA_013396635.1. Lineage (NCBI taxonomy): Eukaryota > Metazoa > Chordata > Aves > Galliformes > Cracidae > Penelope > Penelope pileata. The sequence continues at coordinate 39,406 of WBMW01005995.1, read as the reverse complement.
CCCACTCAGGGTGTATCTCCATGAGCCTCTTCACAGGATCACAGAATATTAGTGTGTGGAGTGTGCTTTGGAAGTGGACTTCCCATCACCTCTGCTTAGTATGTCTGGGTTCACAGGCAGAGCAGGGCAAGATGGGCAGATGGGAACAGCCCTAAGCAGTGGTCATCTGCATAGAGATGGAGACAGGACAAAGTGGAGTTGGAGAACCCTAGCAAATGCTCACAGAAAGCTGAGTGTAGCCAGAGTGATGTGGCACACTTGTGTGTCTCTGAAGCCTATTTGAGAACCAGAGGAGACCCAAGTGGTGTGAGATGGCAGCCAGGGGACCTGCCCCAGGAACCACCCGTGGAGCATCACCTCATCCAGCCCTTTCCTGCAATGGGTCCCTTGAGTCTTGCTGGGAAGGAGCACTTCAGTGAACGGCATTTCCAGGAATTACATTTTTCAAAGCTAAAGTTGTTTCTCGGCTCCAAGAGTTAAAAATTCTTCACTCTAATTCCTGGAAAGTGCTCCAGTCTAAAAAATCCTGGTGGTACTTACAGGCACAAGAAAACAACCATGGTGGAGGTTGTGCAAAACAAACAAAGAACTTGGAGAAGATCTAAATTCAGGACTTTGAAATTCTGGACATTGCTGGCATTTTGTAAAAATGCCATGGCAGCATTTCATGCAAAAACATTTGTGAAACTTTGGGTAAACTTAGGCCGTTTGACTCTTTTGGTTGGAAATAATACAAAACTCTGTGGTTCTTCCTTTTCATCCACCAAAATTAAAAAAACAATTGTACTACATTCCTTGTAAGTATTAGGAACTGCATTTGTCTAAGTGAGGCTCGAGTAAGACTTAAGTAGAACTGTAAAAAATTCTGCTTTCTCCTATTGATGATTTTTGAAATGTATTCAGTTTAGTATGCATCTCAGCTGTATTCCTGTGGTGACTTCTGGCACATATTGAAACTTATGAGTTTGCAACCAGAACAAATAGAGAATTTTAAAATATATTTTGCTGATTATTATGGGAAGCACGTTTTTTAGGGTTCGATTTGCCAAACCTCTCTCTTTGCTGTTATTTTCAGGGGGAGCCTGAAATATCTGTGGCATAATACTGGAAGTGGTAATTAGTTGCAGAATACCTTTCAAGATGCTCTTCCAGGTTAAGGTCATTTGGGAGCAAAGCCATTGGGATAGTTCATTGTAGCATATGTAAAACACTAACAGGAAGAGTAAAAGAACGCTTTTTTCTCAACATCTCTATTATTTTAGTACACAGCACCTGTACAGAGCCGTGGGGGCTTGCACAACTCGTAATGTATTGATCAAAAACTCTGTGCTGGCTGAAGGGAACTTAGGTCCCACAGCAGTTTGTGGATCTGGGCCAGTTCACACTGCATTTTCTTGAAAATGAAGCTCTCAGTGCTAAAAGATAGAATAAGTTGCCCTGAAAAGTTTGTTATTTTCAGAAACAACAATATTCACTAATCAACAACAGCCAGCTCCCTTTTGCTTGCCCCCAAATCCTTGTCCTTACCATCTCTGTGAGACCATAAATCAATCTGCAACATGGCCAGAAGATTAAAAATAATCCAGGCTCTCACAGAATGCAGAGACACGTTGCTCGTTCCAGAATTGAGAGGTCCTCAGGGAAATGTTGCTTTAAAGTTAAACCAAGATAACTTTAGCATGAGTGTCACGCCAGTGTTGATTGTGCTGTGTCCAGGAAGTGATTCCTCAGGAATCAGTTTCCTGAAGTTTCACAGATACTGCCAAAGGAATTTTTAGAAAAGAACAGAAGTAGGCTTAGCACTGAAGTCCTTCCTTTGCATTGCAGTATTCCCAGTCACTTGCTGGATAAATGAGTGGCAGCCACATCAACTATAGAAGCAGAAATTTTGTTTGATGTTGGCTTTGCACACCATGGTATAATATTTCCACGCTACCCAAGGAGGTTCTGTTAATTTCATGTAACAATTTATCTGCCAGAATATCAATGCAATGGGGATCTTCATTTTTGACATTTACTGTTGTCTCTTCAGATGGGACAGATCAATTCATTGAGCAATTTACAGCTGTGCCATTAATGCTCAGCCAAACACCAGTGCTCTAGGATTCAAACAGCCCAAAGGAGTCAACCTGCTGAGTTTCACAGCATCCACCATCTTCCTCAAGTGATCTTCATGGTGCAGCCTTGCTCACCAGCAAATGGGTACATACGCAGTACGAAGAAGCTGCTTTTGGCACCAGAGATTTTTGTACTGCCCTTGGGGTACCACGACCCTGGACTGTGCTGTGCAGCGCATAAAGGGTCATGTAAAGCCTCAGGTGTACACTGGGTAAAGAGGGATGCCCAGAGAAGAGACAGTATGATTGCAAAGACCCTGTTGAGTCATTCAGACCTTCCTCATATCTCTGTCACAGCAGCTTTTGGCATCAGCATAACCTTCTTTGAATCCAGTTTCTGTCCACATCTAAGATGAGGAGGTAGTGATCCCTGGTCTTCTAAGAAAGCAAGCAAGAATTTGAGGCACTACTTTGCAGTTAAAGACTAATATTTAATTACAAATATTGTAAAAAATAAAAAAATTGAAAGCGAATTCAGCTTCTCATCTAAATACTGCTTCCAAAAATGTACACACGTATCCAGCTAGCACAATCATCCATTTGCACTGAAAACCTTCAGACACTGTTTTCCTTCTTCCAGATGACTTTCATAGCCCACTTGGGAAATAAATTACTGGGCAGTGCTAGAGTTACCAAACCTACATACACTCATAAAAAGTTCAAACCAAAGTGTGATCATCAGGTGCTTACAGGTCAGTAATCACACTCTTAATTTTCAGAAATAATTGAGACGAGATGGTATTATCTGGAGGAAAAAGTCCTTCTTTTTCCTTTCCAAATATCCCATTATAAGCTGGTAATAAATATAAAAAATAAGGACTCAGCTGAATGTTTATTGAAGGCAATAGAAAGTCCTTCCTTAATCCCAGAACATTTTGGTGGGAAGCCCTTCAAACCTTTCAGTTCAGAAAAGCACCTATGTCATAAGTGCTTTATGAGGTCCCGGTTATATTGCCCCATTTTTGTAGACGTAGCTACATCCTTGAAGTTAATAATAAGCTTAACTACTTTGCAGAATACGGATGTGCTGAGAGCCAAATATAAGCATAAGATATGTCAGGCAAGGCCTGAATATCTACCAGACCACACTGTTTGCCACACACAGACCTTTTGCCAGTTAAGCTATGGATATTGTTTTGATTTTTGCAAAAAGTGTCTTCCAGCATGTTCTTCGATAAACGTTGTTAACAGCAGATCCCTGGGCAGCATGGTGTTGTAGGAAGTGATATGTTCATGTAGCTCTCCCCGTTTGTTCTCAGATCGTGCTGCTGCTGTGCATCTGAGCCCCAGTCGTACAAACAAAATGTTGCACTGGTTCCAACAGTCATGACAACAAAGGAAGGCGTAAAGCTGAAGTCTGCTCCTGACAGCTTTTGTTTTCATATTTTTTTTTCTTTGCAGCTGAGGAGTCTAAGCATGTTTCAGCAGTTCTGCACTCCCAGCACACAAAGCCATCTGCAGTGGCTGGTATCAGCCGAAGCAGCCTCTCATGACTGGCTTTCCGACGGGAGTTTCTCATAGCACGACCAAGCGCCCTTCCAGCAGATCACAGGTGTTCTCCACATGGCATGCACAGGTGAGAGCATGACTTTGCCAAACCCTGACGAAGTTTGGTAGCTGAAGTACAAAATCCAAGTTTGGCCTGAGATCTGAATCTGGCACTCAGCTTTATCCACTGCTCCAAGCCAAATCAAACTGCAGCACGTCATGAAATCCAAATATCGCTGTGCTCTGGGTCGCTTAAGATCTGGATCCAACTACAACCTCTGATGAGGAAGCTCCTCTCTATGCATGGTGCTGATGTACAACGTATTCCCTCATTATGTTGTAGCACTCTGAGAGACGTTCAAACAACTGAAAGTTTGTACCTTAAAATCTATAGGGGAGAAGCTAACATGCTGAGAAGGCTTTGGGATACACTGAAATTGCTGCTCCGTGTAGTGTAGAAAAATTGAAACAAGAAAGATTTATGGGTGGTTCAAGTTCTGAGGCAAAGCCCCTCCTCCATCTTTCTGGCTCCTTCAATCTCTTATTACTAGTATTGGAGCTGCCAGGCATGTAGAGTGGTTCATTCAGCCCACCTGTGCTTTTTGAGTTTAAAAAAAAAAAAAAAAAAAGGAAAGGATGTGTTCCATATTCCTCAGGAAGTGCTCCTCAGTGCAGAGCCAGCTCTGCGGCAGCCCCACGAGCTCTCGCAAGACTGCAGCATGCCAGCCCCAGCCATCCTGCTGCCCCAGCCATCCTTCCCTCGCGTTCTCACTTGCACTTTTTTATTTTAATAGGGAAGGATTTGAATTTCTGTTCTAGTGCGTTTGGCACTGCAGGTCGCAGTCCTTTGACATGGAAAAAAGCTCATCTTTCAAACGCCTGTGGCACTTTCTGTGAAAGGTGATTTTTAAAAAGCCATTTTATTTTGCTTCCTGGCAGTGATATCAAAGGAACAATCAGTGCCTGACTTGGAGCCAACAATTTATTTCCATTATAATAAACAGAAAACAATGGCATGCTGCCTTATTAGTTATTCACTTTCCAAGTCAACAAACTCAGAGGGCTGGGATGCGATCTAACCAGAGATATGCTTTGATGTTTTCAGTTTGGAGAATTGGTCTTGTAGCCAAAATGCTGAGTGATGCCAGCTCTTGGGGGAAGGAAGAAGGGAAGGAGGAACAGAGGGAAGGGAGAGAACCTCTGAGAGCACAAGGCATGGGGAAGGGTGGGAAAGTGTGTCATGGTGGTGGGTGGGTATAAAGACACTGGAGTGTGATTGTAGTACTGGGAGACTGACATAAGACATGGTATATGCAAAGAGCAGAGGTTGTATTGATTTTGGTGTTGTTTCTTTGATTTTCACCCATTGAGGATCTAGTTCAGTACACACTCAAGATCTGTTACTGTACTACAGAAGAATAGAGCCACTTGTGTGGTGCTTGCAGTGTGTGTTGCAGAGCCTAATGGAGCCAAACCAAACCAGATGTTCACAGCAGCTCTGGGTACTTGCCCTTCTCTCCCAGGAGCAAGCTTGTGTCTTTCAGCATTGTCACAAAAACAGTGCTTCACAGGGACTGCTGCTGAGAAAATGAGTTCCAGTATTTGTCACTGCACTGTGTTGTTTTAGCAGTGATTTCATATTGGTGTAGCATTTCAGGAGGGGAAACTCCTCAGTGGAAAAGTAGGAGTAAAAGTGCTTTGAAGTGTTTTGTTCTATATGCCTGTTGGGACAGGAGAGCTAAGGAAAACTATCTCGCAAATTGAGCTCTTGTAGGTAAGGATAAACATGGAAGGTAAATATCTGCTACTTCTCCTCATAGAAAATTCTGATCAACCTTTTCTTTTTTTTTTTTTTTGGCATCATGATGCCAACAAGCAGTGAAAAATTAAAAACTCCCTATTGCCTAGAATACATTTCATCAAAGTTCCTGGAACAATCAAAATTTCTGTTTTTTTTTTTTTTTTTAACAAAGCAGAAAGCCTGAAAGTGGTGCAAAGCAATTGATCGTTCCTTGGTTATTAATCACATCTCTTGTGGACAAGCCACCCTAACCTTTTTGGATTCTTCTCTGATAAATATGCAAACACATTAAAAATACATTTTTTCCCATGTAATTGATTCTGTAAACTGCTCAAGTGATTTATAACAGTAACCAAATAAATAGAGACAACAGAGGCTGTTTGCCTTCGTGGAGAACTGCCTGTGCGTTGTCGGAAGATACATACATGCTGCTCACCTACCTGTAGGTTGTAATTTTAGGGAATTTCTGTAGAGATTTTATTTTTTCAAACTGAAGAAATCTTAAACTTTTTCAGAGCCGAAAGAAAACTTGCCATCCTTAGGAGGAGCAAGACAAGCTGCAGCCTGCTTTAGAAAAGGTGATCATAAACCATTATCTATGAGGTAACCAAATACAGTGCAGGAAAACAGAAATACCTGTTAGGAACAAATGTCTCCTCTGAGCAAAGACGTTTAGTAATACTTTTGTGGCTGTCAGACTGCCTTTTAATAGCCAAACCTGCACATATCATGGAGGAGAGAATCTGAAGCAGGTGATAATGCAGAAAGGAGGACTTAACACTTCATTTGGTGACAAGAATCTGTGTGATGATGATGATTTTCAGAGAGTAAAAATATCTTATTGGATGTGAGCCTCAGAGAGTTTCTTGAACTGACACTTTTCAAAGATATCTGCCCGTAATGACCGACAGTGGCAGCAGCAGTAATCATACACCATGCACAGGTCAATTATCAATGCAGAATAGTGCTTTCGATTTGTGTGAGCAGCTTCCTCTCCTTTGAACCCTCTTGTTGCCAGATGCTCAGTCACAGTCTGGCCCTCATTCTTCCAGTCCTCCCATAAATGGAAACAAATTTCCACCAGGAGCTTCCTTGAGGGCATGAGGAAATTAGAGAAAGAATAGACCTGGAGTTCTCTCATGTAGCTAAAAGGCCTCCAGTCAGACACTGCAGCCAATTTCTCTTTCCTGCGGTCTGTTGCAACATGATCAGCTTTTTTCCTAGCTGAGAAGTTCTGGTTTCTTGCTTTATACCAGCTGATCTCCCTTCAGTAGTGAAGCACTTGATACCAAGCCTTGATCCTCCTACTCACAGTAACCCCAGAAAATGGGCTGCACTTCTTGCCCTTCTGCATTTTCGTGGTTGCCTTCTGGACAGCTATAGGTGATGTTGAAATTCTTTCAACAGAGATACACACTTATCCTCCCTTCTCTCTAATGAGTGCTGTTTCTGTCTTGTGCATACTCATTATTTCACCCCATCAGCTCAGTCTTTCTGCAGGCCCCCAGTCATTTCTCAAGCCATAAGCCCATACACTTGTAGCCATAAAGTCCCAGAGCGTGTTATGCTCCAGCATGAAGTCATTTCAGGTCAGTGATGGCTGCAGCCAGCCTGGATGCTCCCTCTTCTCTTCTTAAATGAGGCTAGGTGTCATCCAGTGAGCAGTTACAGTGAGGAAGCTGCAGCTGGAGCCATGACATAGTGTGAAGGAGAAAACACCTAGCTAAATTAATTCCAGTGAAGAATAAGTTTGGTGTGTTGTAGGGCAATAGAAGCCATCCCTAATGTCTTTGTCTTTTTATTTGTCCTTGCTGTGGATGCAGTAAATATTCGTATTAATACAGAGAGTGCAAAGCCCTTGCTGGGGTAGGTACCAGTGCCCGTCCCCTAAAATCTTGCAGAATGGATGACAAATGGCAAGGGAGGAATATTGTTCCTTCCACCCCACAGTCAAGGAGGGCCAAGCAGCAAAGCCTTCTGGTGAGGTCCTCAGGTCCATGCAGATGATCTGCTGCAGAAATAGGAACTGAGAACAAGTCCTGTGAATCTTTAACTTCTGCGCATCCTTTTGATGCAGAGTCAAATCTTACTCCTATGGACCCCCACAGAAGGCAGTGTAACTATGCACGGGCAAATGAGAGAGACATTGCCTGCTCTTTTTTCAGTCACGTCAGATTTCCCTGAAATCTGTTTTATCTAACTGCCAGACAAAGCTTCTCAAATCTATAGCCAGCGTTATTCGGTCAGGGCATAGGGGTGAAATGCTCAGCATTAAACAGAGATTCCTTGGAGTATCTTTAAGATCTTGGACCACATAAAGCAGTCCCCTCTCATTAAAAAA
>WBMW01005995.1:0-31643 GCA_013396635.1 Penelope pileata | reverse complement strand
AAAAAAAAAGCACACAAACTTACCATTGTTGAGTGTTTCTTTAATAGAATCAGAAACAAATTTGTGACCTTGTGGCCCAGAGGTGGGAACACCATCTATAAACTTGCCCAGACATAGAAATGCATTCTGCCTGTCAGTAGGAGTTTGCCATTGAACATGTATATAAAAAAAGCTGGTGTTACATTAAGTTAACATTTTTTAAATGCCACAGCTCACTTTATATGCTGTAAACCTTGTTAATGTTGCTAACAAGAAAGTTAAAAACTCAAAGCTATAAAAATAGGAATGCCACTGCTAACTAAATAAATGTATGTGAGAACCAAATATTCTGATACAAGTTCTGGAACAGCCCGTGTGTCCAGGGAGGGAGAAAGAAAAAAGCATGAACCTAAATTGCTACTGATGTTATAAAAGTTCCCTATAGTCAGCAAAATCATCTCTCATTGAGTGTTTGACTTCATTTTGAGTGGTTCTTGAGAATTCAAAGCCGTGGACGAAGTGGCCGGTCCTTTCCGATGACAGGGAAGGCGGCCGGGGGACTGTGCCAGCCCAGGAGGCTGGATGGGCAACGAGGGAGGGAGGTTTCTTTCTGTCTGACTCAACAACAGATCGTTAATGTTTCCTTCAAAACAGGCCACCTACATACTCTGGCCTCTGCTGTTGGCTCCAGGTCCAAGTTAATAGACCCAGTTTGTGTCTGTTATACATGATCTGGGATGCATAGTGAATCTTTTTGACAGCCTGGACTCTGTGGAGGTTCAGGGGCTGGAACTTCTTGGGATTACTTTTGGCAAATTTATATTCAAACAACATATATGTGGAGTTGTTTATTGATACAGCATTTAAACTCTGTGATGTGAGAGCTGAGATCTACTCCTCATGTTGGGCCTGCTGAAATCAATTTCTTGGAGACTCTGCAATCTGCTTAGCACTGACAGTTCATTTTGCATCTTCTAGCCTTTGCTAGTGAAAAGCAACCTTTTTCTTTTCCCAGTTCACTTCCTCTGGGAAATTATGAATGAAAGACTTTAACAGATGTGATATTTATTCATGATGGGACTTTGTTTACAGCTTTCAGCAACACAGAAGAATATACACTTATGTATATAAATACAGTCAGAGACATACAGTGAAGACAAATGGGAGATAGATTGAGAGAGGTGTTAACCTCACCTTCCTGTGAATGCAGAGTTCAGCTTTTTCATGAGTTCTGTGATGTCTTTTTACCCCATTGGTGTTCACAGTGCAATATGTTATCAGACAGATGTGAAGGAAACTTACATTTACTTAAGCATTGGTTTCCCAATCCCAACACAAAACTTTGTTTATCGAAGCCCTATGTACAGCAGATTAGCTGCAAAGAGAGATAAACTGTTCTCCTGATGGCATAACCCCACAAACAACAAACACACCCTCACTCCCTCATCCACCTGCTATCTGGGTGGCAGGAAGGTTGGGTAGGGGGCATTAAGCTGAAAAACAGTTTAGGGTAACCTAAGAGTTGTTTCTTCCTTTGACACAATGAACGTTATGGTGTTAGAGATGTCAGGAAGGTATTTGGGATGTGAAACATTTGTAAGTTTTGTTATACACTGTGTGATCATGTCCACAGCTGTAAATAATGTTGGCAGCGCTTGATGTGCAACCGTGTGGTTGAAGTGGGCATGGAAGCAAGATGTGCCAACTGCAGGCTGTTGTGCACGTCTGTGGAATGCTTATGGAAGCACATGGTCATAGCTGTTATAAACCAAACTGGTTGCTTGGCTTCTCGGTGTTCTACTATGCTTGAAGTCACCTCCGTGTAAGTAAACGTTGGGAAAACTCAGTGAAGACTTTGTGGGGTTTTCATTTCTTCTTTGCATATTTATTCCCTTTTCCTTTCTGACATTGGAAAGGCCATATCTGAGGTAGTTAGAATCCAGCAAGGTCTGAATTTTGCTTCATAAAAAGATCAGCTTTAGAGGCCAAATTTAGGAACTTTCATCAAGGTTCAACTTAGAAAGGACTGGAAGGAGTATATGTGAGCTCTGAGAATACATATACATGTGTGCTTGCTGTGGGAGGGCAACTATTTCTGCCTAGGTCATTTATTGATGACACAAAATGCTCACTTGACGTCAAATCTTGAAAAAATTTCAGGTTTCAGCATCTTCCAGGGGATTAGTAAGATCAGAGGTAGCTCAGCAGCTTGTGGAGTAAGGGTCTGGTTGGCTATTAAATGTTCAGGCTTTCAAATGTCACCATCATAAGCTTCGTCTGGGCTGACTCTATGTCACTTGGCAGTGCTTGGATTCTTCTCTGCCTTTAGCAGTTAATTGTAAGGACTTTTCTAAGCTTGCACTCTCCCTTCCCCTCTACATTCCATTAAGTGCTTTTTTAATGCGGTGAGGGCTAGCAATTTACCTTATGTCTTATGCTACGATAATTTTGGTTTTGTCCCTTATGTAGATAATTTTCATCCAGGTCATTTGCCAAACTTCATTGTTTTTGTTCAGACACACCAACTCTCCCATCAGGGAGAATACAGAGCCAAGTCTTCCAGCATGGCATAACTAAAGGGAAGAGCCTATGGGGTTTTGAAGAGGATTTGTCACTAGCCCCTAGCAATGATTAAAAACAAAATAAAACAGAACAGAAAAAACTCTCCTCATGTACATACAGTTATGTTTCCTGCTCAGCTCTTGATTGCTGTAGCCACCTATGGGTCAGAAATGAGGAATGGTTGGAGGACAGTGAGAAGCAGTGTGCAGAGAGCTCCATGTTCATTTTGTCTTAAACACAGTCAAAAGAGTACATTTTAAAACCTCTGTACATTTATTCAACTTTCCTTCTGCAATTGCAGGAAAAAGTACTTACAGACGCTATCCTGCTTCTTATGAAGAAAAAAGTAACCTTCTTCAGAGCTATAGTAAAGCCTAAACATTTTCAGGAGGTGATTCTCTTTCTTATATAGAGATTATGTGCGTGATTAACAACTGATAAGTGATTAAATTAATTAATGACTGAAACTAATAGTCTAATTGGTAAGAGGGGGGTGATACATTAGGGCTATATTCTTGAGGAATGAGGAAGGTAGGTAATCCAAATGAGCAACATATTCATTTATTGTGTAGCTAATAACAAAACATTTACAAACAACAGCCAAAAAAAGGAAAGCGAAAAAGACTCCACCTGTTTTGTTTAGTCCTCTTGAATTTCAGTGAAATTTTATGAAACTGTTTGGTCTATTTGAAATGGCAACTCAGTTGTCTACAAGACTCGATATATTATGTTCACAGGAGAAAAATTGGTGGGATTTTTAGCAAGAATATTTAATTTTCAAGGGATATGGATTACAGTTTTGTGAGAAGTTTTCCCTTTTATCCCCTCCTCAATCTCAGTCCTCATTGCAGTTTATTAAGCTACATTTCCAGGATGACATGCTGAGATACTGATTTTTTTGTAAGACTACACTCAAAATTGCACTGAAATTGGATGCTGCATGGGAACCATCATAATCAGGATTTCACCACTGAAGCCCAGGAACAATTTTGCAGAGGGTCATGTTGCATCTTGTCTTTCTTGACTTGGCTTTCAAAAATTAACAATCATCTATTTATATATGAATTTAAAATCAAAGCACAAACACTCTGTGCTTTGATTTAAAGCACTTACATTTTTCTCTTCACCTCAAACATGGACTGTGTTCAGCATTCTCATTTAAATGTACACCAGCTTAAGCCCTGGAAAAGATGTTTTCTTCAGCAGTCAAATAAGCTCTCTGTTCGTGCTGCTAGATTTGTGACATGAGAAACCAGATGAGATACAAGGATTGCAAACTGTTGAATTGTTGTCACTGTCAGCCCTCCCAAGCGAGGAACCAAGGCGAGATGTGAGACCTGAACTTTTCGGTGGTATGTGTAGACAGTCTTTTCATCTACGTTCCCTCTCTTCTTTGCCTCAGGAGTTTTCCAGTTGGGTTAGGCCATACCAAGTATTCCTGCATGTATGGGTTTCTCTCTGTAGATTTTTGCCTCTTCAGGCTGAAGTGTGGATGTAAAATTTTTACATTAGAATAATGTCTGTTCTTAAATATCACAGGGCAAAAATCTAGGGAAAGAGAAGAGAGGAAATCAAGAATTTTTCTGGTTGAGTTGTATATCTCAGCACTCAGTAAATTTGTTTTTCTGATAAATATCATTCCGACTTCAGACACAAATCAGTTTGCAAGCAAATTTGATACTAAATGGGATTTTCTTGTGCATTGCAAGAGAGCCTGTGAAATGTTTTTGGGTATAAAGCCAAGATGCTTCATTTTGTTTGGAAATTCTGACCAGTGGCATACTGAATGTTCTCCAGGTGTTGCAGCCTTGAGTAACAATCCCATTAACTGCTAATTTATAGTGGTTATTAGCCAGGAGGTAGCAGAGTAAAGGGCGGAGTCTGTGACTGTCCCTGTAGCTCAGTAGCATTTTTTTGGTATGTACGGATCAGCAATGGCTTGGATCTTACTCAGTCCTTGTAATGTTGCAGTCTCCAGCTTGCTATTTTTTCCAGTACAAATAATAAATGTGAATATGATGCCCAGATCCTTTCTGGGGAATTTTAGAAACATCAGTCAAAATTTACAGATGTGAGCACCTTCGGTGTGGCTTACCCCAGCAATGAATTAATTATTATTCTGGAATCTCCAGAAACCATGTCTCTTACCTTGATTCCCCCCCGCCCCTCTATTCAAATACTTGTGCTTTACAATATTTGGTAGCAAATTTTCTTCTGGTTATAATTTAGGAACCTTTACTAGACTGATCTCATCTGTAGATCAGACATCCCTCTTCATGCCACCTTCATTCTGAGTCAGTTCTGAGAGCCATGAAGGACTTCATTTCAGCAGGTGAAGTAGTCTTGGGACAAAACTCAAGATCTGTAGGCAAAGAAATGGTGAAAGAAGGCAAGATTTTTGTATCAACAGATTTCTTCAGTCATCTACCAGCATTGTCCAGGGCAGAGGCTAGCACTTAGGAAGTCATTTCCATATAGACTGAGACCAAAGTTATCCATGGCCAGAGAAACAATATGAAAAACTCTCCTAGTTAGAGTTGATCTACTGATGTGGCTTTCTTCTGTACCAAGCTCATGGAATTTGGTATCTTCACAGTATGCTGAAAGGTAAATAGAAAACACTAGTTAATGCTTAATCAAGCTATTTTTCTGATTCAGCGGATGTTCAGTTACTGAAATCCAATGATATGTTATATTAGCAGCAATATATTTGTGTGTGAATGTGTAGAGACATTGTGCTCAGCAGAAGGGCTCTTTGGGTGGAAGGAGAGGAAAGCCTACTGTGTATAATCCTGGCAAACTTCCATAACTGGCTCACCCTGACTGGATAAGATTTGTTATTTGTAGAGTGGTGGCTGCCTGGAGAAATGCTGCAGCAGCAAGCTTAGCCTGTGTGTCTAGCAGCAGCCTTTATTAATTGCAGCAGTGGGTGGAAAATGCATTAGCCTCATATATTACTACTGAGGGGTTGACAGCATCCATTCTCACTGGATTTCTATATGCTCCATATTCCTATATGGAATTCTGTTCAAATTCTTCTTTTTCAATTTTTTCTCTTGAGACTTGGCTTGTGGCACCCTTGTTTCCTGCGTCCTTTGCTAGTCCAGGTAGGGGTTGGAAGAACCCTGCTACCAGCTTAACGTCCTTCATGATGCCACAAGCTTGGTGCGGGTTCTTTTTCAGTAGTCACTAAGTGGCTGCCCTTTTGCCTGATTTCTGGAAAAAAAAAAAAAAAGGAAAAAGGAGAAAATGAGAATTACCAGTGAAAGGAAAATAGCATTATTCTCCATAGAATATTTGAAGAAGTTCTTACCTTCCTCCATCTTATCTTCCATTGAGATAGCTGGAAATCTCCCTCTGTTTCAGTACTGCCTGAGCAGTTCTACAGAAGCGTCTGCTTGCTGAAGATATAGGAAACAGCATAACCCGCCAGTGCCTTTTTTATACAGCTGCCTATATCTGTTCTCAGCAGAAATGTTGGTGGCTAATGTGCTAACATTTTCTTGGCATTTGCCAATGTGAGTATGCAGGTGATGTTACAACGGGCAGGGACAGGTGGCAGAAGGAATAATTGAAAGAAATAATTCTGGCAGCCCCAGCTGCCTGCGTCATGAAGTCTGCTCCTCCAGCAGAACTCATTGGGATGGATGGGAACTATCCATGGAATAACAAAGCTCAGCACTGACATCCCCAGGGAGAAGTTGTTCGTGTTGCATACCTATGAGGCATTCGTACAGCATTATTCTGTGCGTAGTGAATCCTCCTGCTGTCTGCTGTTACTGGTAACAGTTGATTGTACAGTAATTGACTTAGACATGCTGTGGGTAAGATCACACCCTACTGGTTTTGAAGGCAGAAATGTCCTCTGCCCTGTGCAAACCTACAGATAGGGTGTTTTGATAAGTATAGCTGAGCTTGTATTGCCTTTGAAGACAAGGATCTACATTTTTTCTTTATTATCTCTGAAAGTACACAGAAAAAGCACCAGAAGTCACAAAACATGTAAAGCCGGAGAAACCTCGCCTCTGTTTTTGGCAGCTCTTAAGTCTGTCACAAACGTGCAACAACCAGTGTTATTCTGCAAGTGTGGGTGGGAATTGTGCTCATGAGAGATAAATCTTAACTTTGGTCTAAACACGGCCTGAAAGGCTTCTGGATTTTCTTATTTTGGGGGAGAAACTCGAATACAGGAGCTTTAAGCTCCCGAGTTTTGGGAGATAATTTCAAAATTAATTTTGTCATCTTATAACTCCCTCCTGTGAGATGTCCAATACGTGGGGTGGTGAGTGAGAGTAAAAATCAGATTAAATACATGCAAAATGTACTTAACTTGAAAACAAACTCTTGCACTTCAGATGTTGGACTCTGATACGAACTCATATAGTAACACTGGTAAAGAAATCCCAAGTTCATTTCAGCAAACATTTGGGATGGTTTGCAAAGCATTAGTTTGTAGCTTGACCCTCCAAGTAATATTTCTACTTCCAGTGGTGCCATGTGCCATTTCTTAGGGCAGGAAATTTGACTCTTATCTTCAGAGGCTTAATCAGGAATTTGGTTTAAGAGAAGGCTGTGCAGGTTCTCCTGCCAGCATTACTCGCTCTGTTTTATGAGTGTGTGAGATGACCTGTGTGTCTTCACACGGGCTGTTTGCAGCATGACTGCAAAGATAAATGGAACATGGCTAAAGCTGTTAAATTCCAGTATTCCCTCATTGCACAGGAAGTCATGAACTCTGCTGAAGAAAATAAGTTGGAAAGAAATGTGGTCTGAAGTACACTTCTAATAGGGGCATATCATAATTTCAAGAAATATCGTCCATTATGAGTGTTTATGGAACTGCCTCTGTTCATGAAAACTGAGCTGAAATTTTGAATCATTCTATTAATGCTATCTGAAACAAAATGTCTCTATTTAAAATATTTATGGTTTGTTCCTTTTGGTTTCAGATAAGTAAAAACTTTATTTCATGGAATTCAAAGCTAATGTACGTAAAAAAGACTAAGAAAGAAAAGCCCTCCTCTGAACTTTAATTTTTTTTTTTAGCATCTCTCTCCTCCAGTTTCGAGAGAGGAAATTCTGTAAACCAAATCTGAACTCAGGAAAGGGAGGTACTAGCAAACTTGCTGTGCCAAAGGAAAACACAAAAGGTAAAATATAGGATAATCCAGAAGACTCCCCCCAGTCACACATCTTCATTGGAAGCCGCAGCTCTTGTCCAGAGCACAGGAGATTAATGCAATGCAGAACACTCTTGCCAAAAGAGCAGAAATTGCTAGGAGCTTTTACAGATGAGCATTTTAAAAAACTGCTAATATGAAATGTTCTCTTTGTATCAAAGCATCAATGGGTGGAGTGTTTCCTTTGCTTTTTCACAGATAAACTATTTGTTTCTTACAGTGACTCACTCAGAGATTAGCATTTCAAGAACTGAGCCAAGGTGGAAGAATTTTTTCTTCCTTCTCTAATTCATCTGCTAAACATGCTTATTTCCAGACAACTTGTACGTTGAGTAGTATTTACTGTACTTCATTACTACATTCTGCTTGGTTTTCTTTTTCTTTTCTTTTTTTTTTTTTCGTGGTTTTTTGGTTGTTTTGTGGGATTATTTTGCAGCTCAGCCTCTGGCAAGTGATTAAATGTTTTAAGTGACACCTAGTGCCCTGTTAAGTTGCGAAGTCCTGCAATAGCATCTGGAAATGATATCTTCTCTTTAGGTGGATTCTTGGAAGAGAATTTAACTGTAATTCCCCCATTACCTTCCTTCCCAGTCTTATCTTCCCTCCTTCAAGAGCTGACAGGGAAAAATAAAGACAAGGTATGAGATAATTGATATAAAGCCTGTGTACATGTAAATCTAGGTTACTGTATATAAAAGGAAGAAAAACAAAATCAGAACAGCACTGGGACTTACGGGATGGGAAACATGGAAGGTTTTTGTTCCATCTTGCATTTGAAGCATGTAACACGAAAATTGCACTTGATAGGAATCTAGATACAGGCAATGAAAAACAGTGATGTACAGCTCTGTTCTATGGGTGAGAAGTGAAGCGTTAGTGAATAATTTTTGCCACCTTTGAAAGGCATTAACTTCATTAACATCCTGCAGACAAAGACTGTATGTAGCACAGTCAACCTATAGACAAAAGCTTCAGAAAGGAGTTAATGTTATACGAAAGATCAAAATAACACTTCCATGTTTATACTTCAGAGTTAGCCATTAAAGTTTGTCAGCATGTTTTGCGTGGGTTGGGATAATGATTTCTTCAAGACTGTTACAGTTGCTGGGAAAAGCAGTGCTTCTCATGTGAGTTTTGTCACTAAAGTTATGCAACTGAAAATGCCTGGAGAAATTATTGGTTGTAGATAGCTGTATTTGGTGATGTGGGCCAGTTAAGAAAAGACTCAATAATTCACATTCTCTTTGTAATATATTATTTACTATACCTTAAACCCATACAAAGGTAGAACAGCTGACATGGCTGGAAGCCATTAGGATCCCACCTCTGATATTGCAGTAAGGATTTATGTAGAATCCCTCGCATCTGAAACAGAAAACACATGGCTTCACATCAGCGCATGGGGCAGCAGCCCTCTGCTCACAGAGGGTGCTGGGGTGTAACAGTGTTTGAGTGTCTTCTTATGGTGTTGCAGGGAACAGTGCCAGGTTGTTTAGACTTCTCACTTGATCTAAATTATTCTTCAGCCTTATGACCTGCATTGTCTTACTACAGGGGTAGTAAACCCCAAACATGCAGACCCCAGCATTAGCATAGCCAAGCTCCGTGTAAAAAACTCACAGTAAATCAGCCTCACTGCAGCCAAACCACATGTAAAAGCAAGCTGTGAAACAGACTCAACACTGCCAAACCACATGTAAAAACATGCTGAAAACCACCCTCCGCATAGCCAAATTATGTATAAATCGGTGACGAACAACAGTCAAGGGCTGCGTGTTTATTGCAACAACTCAAGGCTGTGGAGAACCCCTCGCACCACTCACCTTCTCTCCCACTCAATGCCCAAGCAACTCCATCCCACGATGGAGTACAAGTCCACTCCCAAGGCTGCAGTTACCAGGTAGAAGTGGCTTCAGAAGGAACAAACGCGGCACAGAGGATTTGAGATCAGCCTGCTCCATATTCGAAGACAGTGAGCAAAAGAATCAAGCCCAGAAAGAGCAGAAGGATAATTGTTTTTGTCTAGTTCAGATAGAACTGATATTGCTGAGTTACTCCCTCTAATACATCCTATTAACCTTTCTGACTACAAAGAGAGAATCAGTCTGCCAAGGGACAGAAAGAAACATCTGGCTTTTGTGATTAATCTTTCCAGCTAGAAATGAGTGAGATACAATTAAAAATCCCATTTTCACCTTCAAAAAGTAATCTTAAAAGTTTTTATTAGAAGAGAGGGAAAACTGCAAGAGTTGAGCTACCAATTCACTGATGCTTCACAACTTAAAACACAGAGAGCTTGTAAAGGGCTTTGTGAGACATTTCTTGTATTATCATTGCAGGCCTTCTTTTTTTTTTTTTTTTTTTTTTTTTTTTTGTGAAATAGCATTCTGGGGCTTTACAGCCTTTTTCTCACAATAAAGGAGCTCATAATCATTACCTGCATTGTGCAGCCATCGAATCTGTAACAGGGAGACATGAAGTGACTTGTCCAGCGTTGTGCGGGAGGTCAATGGCAGACCTGGTGCAGAACCCACATCTTCTGAGCCCACATTTCCAGCTTTTAAATACTTTTCTCAGTTATCCAAAGAGGGCTCGTGTCAGAAAAGGTTGCTCACAAAAGCTGGTAGAAACACATTTAAAGGTGTGCTCAACCAGCGAGCTGGTCTTGCTTTCCTCTCGCACTGTTTTGTTAGAACATGTTGTTGTTTAACATGCCATTAGGGAGTTTGGGAACTGGCTTCTGTGGGATAATCCAGGATTCCCGGCCTTTGACACACAGTGTGCCTGTTGAAATCGGGGGTCACGGCTTCCCCAGGTGCAGTGCAGAAAAGTTTGACTGGTTTGGGGTGAAGAAATTTCAGTACATACAAAGTGAGGATTTAGCAAGGAGACCAAACACATAGTCAGTATAAAGGGTGACATTAATCTGTTAAAATCTCATTTACATTTAAAAATTAAATTCTTTAATTAATAGAATTTTCTTGATCTATTTCCAGCTGAGCAGTCTGGCAAGATGTCAACACACATTTTGCTAAGTTCTCTAAATGCAGTATTGATGACTTCTGTTACTCATTCCAGGCTCCTTTGCAGTCGCGCCTCATTGAACGTTACCAATATTTGCAATAGAGAAGTGTGGGGCCAGACTGGTATGGAGCAGCACGGGGTTAAGGCAAGGTGTGTGGCTTCTTGCCCGCTGCATGGCTGATGCTTCCCCACTCTAATCACCAATGTTAGCTATTACCAGGTGAAAAGGGATCAAGAGCAAGTCTCTGAGCATGTTTTACTATGGAAAAAGGGCACAGGTTCAGGCCTGTGAACAGCTGACAGGATAACTCTGCCCTGATGTTCCCAGCTTATGCTATTCAGCTCACTAAGTCCCTCTTTCACCCCTCAGTGCACTGACCATAACAGCAGCAATCACATCACCAGCCAGCGTTACCTGGCTGCTCCCCCAGGGCAACGCCAGCCCAAATGGATGAGCGTGCTGGGGTCAGCTCTCCACACTGCATGTCCCATCATTGGGAAAGACCTGAGCATCTCGTCGTCATTGGGAGGAGCTGACATTTCAAAGCAGAACAGAAACTCCCTGCAATATGTTAAAAACCTTCATTAAAATGCTTCGTATTGTCTCTAAGAAGTACCAGGTAGTGTATTTAATGTGACATACTCGACTCACACAAAGTATTTTCTCAGGACTGTACTAATGATAGTAAAAATGCTCAAAGGAATATATGAACTAAAACAGTCCCACATCTCAAAAGTGATCTCGTGAGCCCTGTAACATTACAATCACAGCATGGCAATGAGTCTGGCTAGAGGGGAAGAAATGGAGTAGGGGAATAAGGGAGGGAGGGGAACCACTGCTATACAGCATGGAGATCCTGAACGTCAGTTTTGCTATTGACTTCAATTTTTTAAATCCTTTGAAGAACAAAAGTAAATGAATGAATGAAAAAATATAAGTGAAAGACTTGTTTTTCATCAGTGATTATGCACTTATATTCTGTTCGTTGTTTTTATTCTATTTTGCTGTTCTTTTTTCTGTCTATATGCTTTTACATCTCATTATCTGATGTACTTTAACAAAATATGTGAACTTAAGAGCAAAAAGCCAAACAAAGCCTACACTTGCTCATGCCAAATCTTATCTTTTGAAGATAGAAGGTTAATCATGTACACAGCCACAGTGTGGTTAAAAATAATCCTTCTGTCTCTTTGAAAATTATACTTTATAATCAGCTTTTAATTAGCTCCACCATCACCAAATCAATATGTATATGTATATGTTATGTATATTCTTCTACTTTACAAAGCTAGAGGCTCTGCAGATCACGAGGCAGATTCATATCTCCCAGCATGCTTGTCACTTCAGTACTCCATCAAATCTCTGTGGATGGAATCAGTTTTTCCCGCTTGGAATCCAGTGGGAAAATCTTTCCTGGATTTCAGCAAACGCCCCAAGCCAGAGACTGATTTGGCAAGGTCAGACTGAAAGCATCTCTCCACACTTACTTAGAGCAAGGCACAGCTCAAACCCTGCTTTGTCCAGCTGTCAGAAGCCTGAAGTGGGAAGTTAGTTCAGCCACAAAGACATAGATCGATCAACTAGAAACATATCCATCGGAACTTGGGAGCTGAGGTGTCTCGGGATCCTCCTCTCTAGGCTTTTCAGCAACCATTCCTGCCAGAAATACTACAAACACCCATTCTTTTCTTAGCCCCTTCAGTATCTAGGAGGACTCAGTTTGACAGCTCCTGCTTCTGGATTCCTGCACTGCTGCTTGTATGCTCTTGAGATAGCAGTCAGTGGGGGCAGGACCTGTTAAATGCTCAGACACCAGGAGAAATGGGATCAGAAATGCTTCCTCTTCAGAGGGAGCTGGGAAAGGAAATTTAATTGAACTGCTCTACCCCTCTCAGGAGTCCAGGAGGGAAAACACATGGGGATTACTAAGGACTTTAGAGCCATATAATTTCAGAGTTCAGAGCCACTGTGTCTGTAAAATACACTTTTGTCTCGCCCTGCTTGCCTTGAACAGGCTCAGGAATTCAGCCTGTGATCTCCCCACATCTTCCACAGTGGGAAGGAAATCTGAAAGAGAAGGAGCACAGCCTGAGCTTCTCTTCTTGGGCGAGAGTCACAGAGCCAGTGCTGGGGAAAAGATACTTCCTGATGCATGAGCTGAAAAGATGGAGGCAGGGATGCAATAAATATGAAAATCCAAAAAACATGATTGCAGACTAGCTACAGGAGGATAACAATATGGAAGAAAATTCCCGTTCCCTTCTAGCCCCTCATAAATCCTGGAAGTGCTGGCACAATTCAGCCTTCTACTTAGATGAGGAGAGGCTCACAGAATTTGTTCATCTATAATCAGGCACAAGAATAGAACAAGTATAAGGGCTGATTAGGGGTTTCCTCCACAGTTTAAAATAATCCTAACTTCATCATTGACCTTGATGCAGAGAATTTCTTTCACCTTAAGCCCTCCAATTTCTCAGCCAGTCATTAATCCTTAGGATGTGCCCCTTGTTTTCATCCTTATTGGACAATCCAACTCATTTCTTGGCTGCCTGTGGGGCAGATAACATCAAAATATTAGTTCTCAGGAAAACTGGGTGACTTGGCTTACGAAAGGAAGAAGATACTGAAGTTAAAGAGCAGTGCTTATGTAAAGTACTGACACTAATTATCTTTGTTTCCTTTTTAATCTTTTGTGTTCTTTCATACAGAATTATCATATTTCCAGAAATATTTAATGACTCCATTCTTATTCTTGAATGGCTTTATTTCTAAGTCTCCAGCTTTTATTCCGGGTGCTCCTGAAAACAATTGAACCCCAGCCTGTCAACTCCTTGGAGATTGCTTTATTTTGTGTGCTTTAGCAACATGTGTTCTGGAAAGATCATCGCTGGGCCCACGAGAGATAGGGAGAGGCTTGAAAGTGGTACTTCATTGTGGTATTTTTATAGTATTCCCCAATGGTATGTTTGCAGCAGTTAGGGGGAAAAAAAAAGTAATAAAGAAATGTACATCAATCAAAGCAGCTAATCAGAACAAAATGCTGATTTCTGTCTCCTGTTCTGTTTCTTCTTGGATGGAGAATAGTTGCTGATATGTATGCTGGTCTTCTAATCCTTTAATGGGGGCACAGGCTTTTTGAAGACTCCCTCTCAGAGGTGCTATTACCAAATATATGCTTCTAATTTAACTTCTCATGCCATATTACAGTAGCCTGAAGCAATTGTAGGTGTTGGGTTTGTGAGAAAAGCCCAGTGTTGATGTTTATCAGATGACCTTTTAAAGGGTAATGTGGGGGTTATCCATTGGCATAATTAAGACCATGTGTAGATCACTTTTCCCAGGCATTTCTTACTGCTTTTCAAAATCCCATCTATTTTTACCCAAATTCAGTCAGGTACCTTTCATCTCTGGTATGTTTATGGGCATTACAAAATGAGACTGAAAGTGCTTGTTCTTTTGGAGCAATTTCTATTTGAAAAGTGAGAAAAGCTTGAATGCATGAATATATATTGTCAGCACATTGCTGTTACAGATACCAATACACTTCCACTTTCTTTTATTTTTGAACATTTCGGATTTATGCAGCTGTTTATCCTTTTCCTTCTCCTCTCTGTTGTACCTATCTCCCTGCAAGCTTTTCTTGAAACCCTACAGAGAAAGGGATTTTTCTTTGTGAAATGCAGATCCTAGTGCTGAATCTAGGCATCAAAACCCAAGGCTTGGTCCAGACAAACAGTCCTTGTGCTCAATCTTGGGTCCCGTGTCAGAAGTGTGACATACGGCTTTGGTGCTGAGTGTTCAGACAGTGACATTGCAGTGATGTATTGCTATGGATCTGCTGAGATCTGGGACTTTGGCTGAATCCATTATCCCTGTTACAGAAGAGAAGGGCAGAAGATGGACCTGCCCCAGAGCTGTGTATCTGAGAGCATCCTTTTTGCTACTTTGGAAGTTAAGCATTTCCCTGACAGTTCATCGCCTTGGTAGAGTCCTTGCTGAAGACCAGCTGATAGTGTTTCCTGCAAGTCTTTGAAAAGGTGTTATTACTAAATATTTTTGCTTTTTCTTTCAAAAATCTCTGTATCTTTGAGTCTCTGCACCATTAGCAGTGGTTGGAGAAAGAGGTGGCATGGAAAGCTTTCCTGCAGAGCTCAATACAGAGCTACAAAGGCCAAAACAGCACTTAGATGTTATCTAAGGCTTTATTCACAATAACTCTGAACTCTTTTTGAATACCTTACAAACTCTCTAGATGCAAAGACTAGGCTTTAAGGAACCTTTTCAGCAGATCAGAACCTTCTCACTTGTGTCTGTATAACTAGTCCTTATGATGCAGTATGTTGAGGTAAGGTTACAGCAAGGACTGCCTAAAACAAATGCATTTCCATGCAGTTAATGTTGAGCACCTGATGATATTTTGAGTTTTTGATGCCCAAAGTTGAAGTTCATTATTGGGAAATCTTAACTACTCCTGAAGTGCTAAGACAGATTTAGGTGGTACAGGGAAGCATGAAGTGGAGAAACTTGGACCCAAAGGTTATGGCAGCTACTGCTGCCTTTCTCACAAAGAAGGGAGAAAGAGCGTGTGGTACCACAAAAAGTACTACTAGTCCAGAAAAGATTTTCTTTCCTGCTGACTGATGTCTGATTTTTTGTCTAATTATAAGATACATTTTAAAGCTTGACTTACATGACAAATTACTGTAGTTTACTTACTGTATTCATGAAGAATATTCTGATCCTGTGGCATCAGATATCAAAATATGGGGAGCTCGTGGCTTCATTCCACTTGAAATGCTATGTCTTAACATCAAAGCACAAAGCACTTGCTTCCCTGGTGTTAGGATGCCTCTGTCAGAGCTCTGAAGGTGCCAAGAGGCTGTAATGACCCTACTCAGCCCCACCAGGGCCCCCACAGCCCTGCCCACAGCCCAAGGCCCCATTGTCACCCAGGACCATCTCATAAACACGTCATTTCACTACTGCCCACTGCCAAATCTCAGGCTCAGTATACAGAGGGCTCACTCACACCCAAACTTCTGTACATCAGCCAGGCAGTGTACTAGCTGCTCACATAAGCCCTGAGCATGGCAAAGGCAAAATAATGACCTCTTTACCTTTCTTTCCTCATGGGTAAAGCGAGGGGCACAGCTGGCATGTCCTGCAGGCTGAGAACATGCACATGGGCAGTCACCACCCTGCAGCCAACATGCACTTGCATGTTGAGCCACAGGAATCTGGTTGTCAGGCAGAGCTTTTCATTGGCTTGTACTATAGAGACAAAATGCTGCCCCCGCTGAAACCAGTGGCAAAGCTCCGATTGGCTTTTCCATGGCCAGCATCTCGCCCTTCTGGTTGCTGCTTTCAGAGAGCTTTGGAATGTTGGGGGGACTCTGTGGCAGTGCAATAACCACGGGGGCCAGCAGTCAGTTCTTGCACTTCCCACTGCTGTCACAATGGCTCCTTATCCTCGAAAGCGTTACACAGGTTGGGGTTGTACTGGGCAGCTTTTATAGATCTCCATTATATTCAAATAGCATGGGAATGGCTTGCCCATAAATTCTTGTAATAACTGCTATGAATAATGCTATCTAGCCTGTGGTACTGCTCTCCCTGCTTTTCTTCTCCAGTAGCTTGCAAAAGCAATCAACATCAAATTTAGGGTGGATTTAGCAAGGGGATTTTGGACTTCTTAATGTGAAAGACAGCTTTGAAATCTCAATCTTAGCAAACAGCAGCTAATAATAATGATAACAATAATAGAGATAAGCTGATTCATGTCTCCCCACCCAAAATATTTATACAATGAATTAGTTAATGGTTTTTTATCTGCTTCTGATGGGTGGGTTGCTAGCTTTCACGTTGCAGCAGACCTGGGGGAGCTCATGTGCAGTCTGATGCCAAGAATATGTGTTATTTCATATTCTGTTATTTGCTTTGAGTTTAAGGTGGTGAGAGGAAATTCTCCTGCAATCAGCTGTAAGTGGTTTCACAGTGAGCAAGCCTTTTCAGTGCTTGAACACCTCGCATTAAAGGAGGGAAAAAAATCCCTTTATCTGCTTTTTGTAGTTCAGTCATTTACCATGTATCCTGATAGAAGCCTTTTAAAAAAAAATCCAACAGCCCAAACATTAGAGCATACAAAAATTAATTCCTGTGTCATTTTATCTGTCTAATTGGGCCTAAAAATAGCCTGTGGGAAGGAGGACCAGAAGCCTTGAGTGTCTGAGGCAATTTGTATCAATTATTTCCCAATGCACCAGTCACAAGCGAAAGCCCTTGCCTGAGTGCCTCCATTAGCCAGGTGTCAGAGCTCTCTGTTTTCATTTCAGGCTTTTTGCTGGGAACAGGGTGTGTGCAGGCTGAAAAGCACTGAGGAGGAACTGGGGCCATGGCTGATCCAGGAGGGTGCCCAGAGCAGCTCTGCGAGCGAGTTAGTGCCCTCGCTTCTCTGTCATCACCAGTCCCTGAGTGCAATCACCACCCACCAACAATTCCTCCAGATAAGACCGAGCCAGCTGGGAGAAGAAATCCTTTGATATTTCCCTGCCTCGCTGAGTAAGTATGCTATAACAATAATTCTTTGAACTTTAACAGCACCTTCTCATACCAGGGTCTGAGTGCTCTACAAACATTAATTCCCTAAGCCTCATATCACCTATTTGAGGAAACTGTTTTGTATTGTACTTCTTCTATAGGCCAGATCCTCCAAAGAGTTCAGCACCCATTTTGTCTACACTAGAGAACTTGCTTTCTTTGCATGAAGTAACTGTTAGTATCTTGGTTGTCACTTCAGGCACGCATGCCCAACATTGGTAGGGTCTGCACAACCTCTGCCCCCAAATGTTTAGGTCCTGGACTTCTGCTGCTGTGCCCCCATAAAGTTGAAACTCTTGTAAACTGCTTGTCTCCTGTTTATAGCCCACAGGGAGCTTCATGAGCTCCTGATGAGAATTTTGTTGAACAAAGCAAAGCTTTGTCAAAATGCCACTGGCCTTCCCGTTGTCCCTAGCCATATTGTTGGCTAACATTGTATGCTACATGAAAAGTAGATATATTTGTTTTGTTCATCGTCAGAACTGTTTTGTATGATGCTATTATGTTTGGAAACAGAACAAGACTATACTTGTCACAGTTACATACAAACATACAACAGATAATGTAGAAAGAGAGATGTTACATTGCAGACAGGCATTGTATTTTGATTTGTAAAGCATGCAACGGAATTCAACTTTGATTTTCATCTTCTTTCTACTTTCTCAGTGAGAGAATACAGTCAAAGTCAGTTCTGGAGTTGATCTATCTATGGAAAGTTGATTTTAAACTACTGCCAAATGTCAGTGAAGAATTACAGTTAAGGTTTCCACACACAGAATAACATTGTCTTATAGGGAGGACAGGCTAAGAGAGCACTCTGCAGCCCGCAGTACAATTTATGTGCCTTCCAGTTACTGGTCCCTTCAGGGAGGTTACACATTTTCATTTCAATGCAGACACCATCCATATAGCATTCAGTCTTCATCTCTGCCCCCTTTCCCACAGCTGGCCAGAGCATCCAGAGGGCAGAGCGTTCGAGGCATTACATGGGTTAGAACATTTGAGTTGTCCTACACAAGTGGAACAATCCACTGATGCCTTCACCTCTCATTTCTATTGATGCTACTGAAAATCAATTAATTCATTTGTCTTGTTTAACTTTGAGACACTGTAACTGTGTTGGTTGAGCATGGGAAACGCAGTCATTAGCTGTTCCTGTTGCTGAAGTATGCCAAAGCCTTTGGTCATTCAAATCCCATGAATTCAAGGCATAGAATTCATAGGCTTGTTGCAGTGATCCTTATCTCTTAAAATCTAGATGTAAACTTCAAACATACAGTTGCTTATCTGAGCCAAACTTCTAATCTTTTGAAATCTGCCCATCAGAAATTGTAAGTGCAGAGTGGAAAAAAAGAGGAAATGCAGAGTGATGGCCAAGCTAAAATTTGTCAAATATATCATCTCTTCAAGTAAGGCAGGACTAATGTGGAAAATGGGAGGCAGCATGATGACTACTTCTTCTTCCTTTAATGTGTATCCTTGGGAAAAGAGAAAGACACACCAAAGACTAAAGAAAAAAAAAAAAAAGAAGAAGTATTAGAACTGTTTAAACAGCCTTTGAACTGTTGGAAAGATGCGCCCTCCAAATCACTTTCTTAACTTTTCCTGTAATTCAACAGCTACATTTCTCACAGCTCATGTCTCAGAGTGGACCAGCAAAGGTGACTGGGCACGTAAGAATAACACTGGGCTGGTATATAAGGAAGGTGCTAATCTTTTGCCATGTATGTTATCACTTTGGAGATAATCTCTAATTTTGAAAAGATAGTCATTCATTTTACAACAATCTGAAGACCAAACTTTCTGTGAAGCTCTAAACAGTGTATAGTTTATCTTTAGGTCTCACAAAAATCCTCTTAATTGAGATGAAAGAAACTCAAATAATGTAAATCAACATAGCCCTACTTCCTTGCAACTCAGACTATGGCTGAGCACAGAGTACTCCAGTGCACATCAGTCTCCTTTAACTGAGCTTCTCTGCCATTGACACCGAACGGCGATCGACCTCCCTCCAGACAGCCACTCCATCAATAAGGGAACCAAAGGTGAAATGATAGAAATCAATCTGCCTCTTATTAGTGAGATGAACAGAACTGTGCTGGGGAGAGAGTTCGATGGAAGGGTGAGAAGATGTGTTAAGAGTTAGATAAGAGGAATTGAAGGAGGAAGTTAGTATTTTTCAGATAGTTCAGAATAAACTTTGGAGTGCTTTTGGATAAGTGTCTCACATGCACGGTGTTACATACATTCTGAGTATATACATTTCTAGATAACAGGGGTTCAGGGAAGATGTCTAGTGTCAGACTGAAGTGAGGCAGGTGCTTTTGTGTTTTCAGAGATTTCATAAAGTATAGCTTTAAAATAAGACAGGTACATTTTTCATAGAATGAACAGTCGAATATATAGGCGTACTGAAATGGAGTCCCTGAGCTTGCACAAGTATTCTACAGAGAGGAGATATTTGTGTGTTAATACTTGTTTGTGTTCAGACATGCACAAATGCACACAAATAGCACGCCTATAATTGAACCAGCTATAAATATTTATTTTCCTTTTTATTTCCAGTTAGCATACTCCTGTATTTGCAGCCCAAATTATTTGCTAGGGGCAAAAAGTGATTTTTCTGTTAGCAGAAATGAAGTGACAAGGAAATTTTTCACTCTGGACTCAACGACAAGGATATTAGTGAAGTAGCTCTGGAGCTGCTAGAGGGGCACAAATAGGGTATGGCTGTGCTACTGGGGAGCCATTTTTCTCAGGCTGAGCACCTTGCATTTTTCAAAACACAAATATGATTTTGCTGCTTCTGGGACATGGGCCAGCTCATTTAAATGCGGCGCTCGAGAGATGGAGAAAAGGCAATTTGCCACAACACCTTTTCCATCTTGCAGCCTAGCTCACTGCTGCAGTTACAGATGGCCAACATTTGTGTCTTAAACATTTATCTTACAAAACATAGATTTCCATATAGAAAGTATTTAGTGGTGCAAAATATTTGCCTTAAATTTAAATTTTCATCTTGTTTCAATTTTTAGAAAACATTTTGGAATTTCAGATGTTGTTTTTTCTGCTTTTCGTCACCTTCTTTCTGTCTCATGCTCTGTTTCTGAATACAGAAGATGTCTGCCAAGGTTGGAGGATCCTGAGTGGCGGTTTCATTTTATCTTTTTGTTATATTATGATTATTTAAAGCTTTACCTATGCTGTTAGTAGACTGCATTCAGACTTTAACACAGGTTCTCAGCATCCTACCACCATGAAGTAAATAATTGGCAATTAAAAAATTGCATTAAAATCAGCTTCCTTTTTCTTTTACCTATTCTGTCAGTTTTGTGAGGCTTACAAAATTACATAATAGATATAAAAATAGGTAAGCATTTTTTTTTAAATTTAGACATTGGTGTTTTTCTTGCAGACACTGGCAGATGGGAATGAGTAGCAGAAAAGAAAGAGAAGTCAAAAATTTTGCATATATTTTGGGCAAAAGAATGCAGGTTGTCCCAGTTTGAACCGTGTGAAATATGAATGGCTTCAAAATGAAACAACTCCTTGAACGACTCCACTAATTATCTCTGTGCCTTGTGCATGCATGTCAAGAGCAGGGGCTTGACAGGCTTTGACTGAAGAGCAGGGTTTCAAGTTCAGAAAAAAAATCAGGAACCTCATCTATTCAGAGTTGGGCCACATTCCATGTCAGACCAAACTGAGTGGCTTTCAAATCCATGGTGAACTGGCATTTCTGAGAGTGTTTAATTTTGAATACAACAGCACATGCTGCTGCTGAAATAAAGCCCAGTCCCTGGGAGCTCCATCCTCCCAGACCTGCAGCAGCCCTCAAGGACTCGAGTTGTAAATGTTTTGCTGCTGAGTGCGTTTGAGACACACTGGTTTGTCTTCTGGCAGAATTCATTGCTGGGCTCAGTGGCAGCGTTGAGAATTCAAGACACCGTGCTCCTACAGTGGAGTATATTTTACAACTTAGCTTTGCTTTCTCAGAAAAGGCTAATTCACAGAATCACAGAATCATTGTGATTGGAAAAGACCTCTAAGACCACTGAGTCCAACTGTGAGCCCACCCCCACCATGACCAGCAAACCATGTCCCTCAGTGCCACATCTCCACATTTCTCGAACACCTCCAGGGATGGTGACTCCACCACGTCCTTGGGCAGCCTGTGCCACTGCCTGACCACTCTTTCTGAGAAGAAATTTTTCCTAATATCCAACCTGAATCTTTCCTGGCCTGTCCTAGAGTGGCTGGACTATGTTTCTGGAGGTTTAGAGTAGTAAAAACATTTACTTGAAAATGGCATTGGAGATTTTCATTAATTTCCAGGCTTACACTGCTTTTGCTTTGTAAATTCATCGCGATGCAATCTTGTTCAGCTCCTGCAGAGATACTGGGATAAAAGGGACTGATTCTGAGTGTCCTTCCAAAAGGTCTGTTATATTAAGGAAAAACCTTGCTAAGAGCATGCACCCCATGGTGAGTATGTATTCCCATCAGGCAACCCTGCAGAGAAGTGCTGTTCAGACTCGCAAGCTGACATCAAGTTTTTAATGTGGCCTTACCGTGATACATAGAGATGAAGTTTTCTGAACTGGGAGCAGCTCTAGCAGGCTGCTCTTGCATTTCTTACCATCCAAATGATTTAGACTGTGTGAATACGGTGACTAATGGCTGCATTTGCCACCTTTGTATAATTTGTGGGTACTGTGAGCTAGTGACACTTTCTTGGCCATCCATTTGGGGACCCAAAAGTCTGACAGCAGTCAGCCCCTTCCATGCTCCCCGCAGCAACCAGAGGGCACCCGGGCTTGGCCGTGCGGGAGGAAGCGAGAACAATCGGCAGGGAAACACAACCCAAAATAACCAGCTGGCCTCCGCAGCAAAAGGTCACTGCTTGAAAGCTGCTGTCTGAGAGCAGGGGGGTGAAAAAGAGCGAGCAAGCGAGGGAGACTCAATGCCTCCATGGTTCCAAAGAATTCCTTTTTTGTAAGCAAAACAATACTGGAGAACAATGCAAATATTTGCAGTGCTTTCGAGGCAGTAGATATTTTTTTTCCTTATAGAAAGTAAATGGGAACTGCTCCCATAAACAATAGGCATTGGCCACAGAAGAAAGTGTGAGCTTTTGCAGAGTTTTAAAAATAACCAAAAGTAAGGAGCGTATTGGCAAAGCATTCTGTTTTCTCAGAATAGCAGGGAAAATGCAATGCAGCCTCAACATTTGAGGAAGAGAAAGGCTACGAAAGCAGATTGGGAGACATAATGTGGTAAACTTCGAATATGCCAGATTTTGTTTTAGAAGCCAGTGTTTGGTGTTTGGTTACCTCGTGATGGGAACAGGAATATGGATTGCAGACTTTGCCAGCTCTTTCCCCAAACATTTAAAATCTTTCAAAATATTGTTCTTCAGTCAACCAGTTTATTCCAACTAATTATACTGACAAGTACTGAGTCTCAATTCAGTTTGGTGCTTAAAGCTGCCCAAACCTGAATATTCCTGAATTCCAGGCAAAATTGTAGCTTGCTCCTGAAACAGGATGCAAGAGCACAGCACAAATAATAAAAACAAGAACCAATGCAACAACCTCAGCAGCTTTAACTTCTTAAATACACTTCGCTTTATCTAGCACTAAAAAAAAAAAAAAAAAAAACTCTGTTAGTGGTGTTACCTGATTCCTGACCTCTCTAATTACACCAGCACTAATGTTACAGCAGCTGCAGTTTTGCTGCTGGAGAGGGCTCTTGTACTCGTAAAACTCATTTGATTTTCTGAATGAAAATAAGCTGCCCAGTATGCCCCAAAACGCAGCAGTAAAACACTGGCTGCAGTAAAGAGGATTTGGTGCTTTCAAATAGCATTTTTGTTCTTTTAGCATAGGTGAGTCTGCAATGAGGTAATAGTCACAAAAATGTCAATGTTACAGCCAAAAAGCCCTTATCTGATATTTGCGGAGAAACAGGAGACACCGATATTTTTGTGCTGGCTATCTGGCTTGACAAATGCAAGTTTAATTACTTTGCATAGGTTTGATTTGGATGAAGTGGTTGTATGATTGTTTCTTTCCTTGTCCCATTGGAAATACAGCATTGCTGGGAAACAGCTGAAGTTTATAGGTGTCTCAATATTAGTGTTCACCTTTCCCATCCCTTGCTGCTGCCCATCAGCATGAACATTTTAGTTTTCCTTTGGCTTTTGCATATGAGCTTCTTTGAAGTTCAGCATGACTTAGAATGACTCCTGGGATATATGTTTTGTCTTGTAAAGTTTCCTGGCAAACTGCTCGCCTGCACCAGCTGAAACTGACGGCATCTGGCCATCTGAGCCTACTCCATCCAGCTTTACTCCAAACAGAGATGACTGTAAATAGGTTTCTTTAAAGTAAACCTCAGGGAACCAGGTAACTGAAGGGATTCACAGCCTCTGAGGGCACGTTATACTCCACACCTGACATAAATCCTGGATGTGGCTGTGACCAGTCTCCTGCACAGCAGTCCTTGCCTTCAGAATCAGACCCTGTTCCCTTCAGGACAGCACAGGGGAGTTGCCCCAAGGTCTCTCCCTTCGGTTTCTGTGGATGTGTGCACACCTGCAGCCCTCCTCCTTACTCAGCAGCAGAGAAGCTGGACTCTATTTCTGTTAACAGAAAATTTGGGTAGAACTGCTCTATTGAAATTTGTGATTCAAGTGCAGGCTTCAGCAGCAGTGTAAACGCTTCACTCAATCTCTCCCAAGCTGGCACAGCACCAAAGACTGCCCAGCTGATAATGGATGTTCACAGCCTCTGCTGAGGACCAGGTGAGCACCTTCTCACAGCTCAAATGGAGATTGGGCCAACCACTGACACATGAAATGGTCTTCCCCAGCTTTGTGGTGAGGCAAACGGTCCAGAGTCTCGTGGGGTATGACTGCATGCTTGATGTGATCAGAAAGGCTAACAATCTTGCACATTCAGAGATAGAATACCACTGCTCTCACCTGAACAAGAGCGGTTACAGAGACCTGGCTGCTAGGATTTAAGGTAGCTTTGGTAACTAACTGCAAAAGTAGGATAAAGAGCACCATTCTCTTTATGTAAGACATGACCCAGGGCACCATGCCAGGCTATCGCTGCCAGGGTTGGAAGTATTCAGCATTTTGTATGTCATGACGGAAAATTTTGAAGAAGAGATTTCAGTACCCATGAACAACTGGTATTTTGTACCCTGCTATCACAGTAACCTGTACTCCTTTCCTCCTCACTTCTGTATGCATGATACTGAAAAGCAGCAGGGACAAGCTGATTTGCACCGGGGGAGTTGTGGCAGACAGCACAGCTTGCATGGATATCTCAGCAACCAGTACGCAAGCTCTAGCAAGACCCAAGGTCTGTATGCACCAGGGCCTCTCAGAAATGTACTGTAAGGTTTGAGACCTAAGGGACCCAGCAGTGTCAGCTCTGAAAACAGCAATGGTTTTCAACAACCTCCTCTTCTGTCTGCACTTCCAACGCTCAGTCAGTCTAATTACTTCTGGGTTCTTGCCCATCACGTTATGAAATGCTTCAGAGGTTAAAGGAGGAAAAAAAAATCAAACCATGGTCCAAACCTCAGGAGGAAGAAGGCATCTGTCAGGACAAGCTCTTACCAGAAATGGTATAAAGAATCCTTTTTTAACTGAATCTTTCAAGTCTGTAACTAGTTCAAAGACACCTCACAGTCCTTCTCATTAGAAGAGCAGAAGAACAAGTGAAAAGCCTTCAGCCTAACCAATTAAAAGCAGTAGCTGTGTGTGCTGTGGTGTGGCAGGAATTTGTATGTTTGAATTATTCTTTTTGCATCTACCAATGGTAGAAGAAAGTTCCTTCCAAGGTGATAATTCTGTCCCTGTTTTGAAATGTGAACAAAGGGGAACTTTCTCCACTGGATTTGGATTTATTCCCATCATTTGTAAACAGTGTTAACATGAAGATAATTCATGACACACTCACTCACTAAATGTGTTATCATGAGTGACAAAAGATCTTAAGAGCTCTCAGAAGGCAGTTTGCTCTTTAACATAATGATTTCTTGAAGGTAT
This sequence comes from Penelope pileata, assembly GCA_013396635.1. NCBI lineage: Eukaryota > Metazoa > Chordata > Aves > Galliformes > Cracidae > Penelope > Penelope pileata. The sequence continues at coordinate 6,235 of WBMW01005995.1, read as the reverse complement.
ATTCTTGCAGAATATGTTCTTGAAGAATGTGAGAGCAGAAAAGAATTAAAATAGCACTGCAGCCCCCTCTGTAGAACATGCCTAGAGAAGTGGGACACAGCTAGCTGTGGCATTCACCTGCAGCACAGCCGCTGGCACCAGCGAAGTGAAGAGGATGGAGCATTGCAGCAGCCCTTGCATTGACAAACATGGTAATAATGACAATAAACATCACCTTTTTCCTGAGAACAGAGATAGGGCTGGTGACAACAAATAACCTGCAGGATGCCAAGGAGGGTCTTGATATCTCCTACAGCCAGGTCTCCTGAACCACAGCCGACGCAATGCATGAGTATAGCTGTGTTGCCAAATTGCTAGCGGGGGTCCCACTGAAACACGGCTTTGGCTGCTGCTCCTGTGCATTCCTTCCCTGCTCATCCCTTGTGCGATCTCTGCAGGGGTTTTGTTACAAATTAATTCTTTCCACTTTCTGAAAATTTCCAGTGAATATCAGTTGACATTCACAGCCTCTCCAGTGCTCCCCAAGCTTCATGCTACACCTGAATATTTTCTATGCCTGAATTTGGCCTGTACTTCAGCTTAAGGGGAAAGCTAGACATTGCTGAAGTTTTGGAGAAAGACTGGAGCCTTCAGCTGTAAATTTTTCTTGTGTTGTATGCCTTCAAGGCCCATTCACATTTTACCTTGCAAATGCCAAAACAACGCTGCTGTTTATTAATAACAACGGTATAACAAGAGCTGCTTTTTTGATGAAACGCTGCTCAGATGCTCAGTATTTTTTGTGATTTGTGTTTCTGTTCCAAACCTAATCTCCCTTTGCACTACTTATTATTTTTCAAAAGGATATACAACAGGTAAATTGTGCTCGTTCAGGGAGAGCCATGTTTTTAGACTGTTTAAAATGCAGAGGATGTCTTTTAAGGCCCTGCAAGCCCAATTAGATGAAAAACCAAGCACCCTAGGGTTTGCACTGCAGTTAGCTGCAATGCTGATTCCCTCTGCACTCAGTGGGCATGGTGCTGGGAATGGAAGAAACACATCTGAGGAAGGTGCAGGAAGCCTGCAGATTCCTGCCTTGCTACAGACCGGTCTGCTGTTGCCATCTGCTGGATAAACCCTCCTGTGTTCAAATCTGGTGATGAAGAGAGTGTTCTTATTAAGGAAACACTTTTTGTGCTTCTGCAGCCCACTTCTATGGGATCATATATAACTTCCTTCTCCCTTGGGTAGATTTTACTTGCAGTAGCAGTCTTAAAAAAATAATTTCAGTTTCTTAAAGATCCTGCAGCTAATCATTCTGTAAAATGTAAAAGCATATAATATTTTGGAAGAGGTAAAATCTTATGCTTGCAACCAGCCTTAAGACAGACAGGTTGCTGTTTGCCATAGGCATCCCTACCACCATGTCATCGGGTCCAGTTGAAGCTACCAGGTGTAATTCCCATGGTGTTAAATTCATTGCTGGTGGCTGATCACCTCCAGCTTGCAGGATTGCATGGATCTGAGCTGGTGCTAACAATGGCAGAAAGGTTTTAAAAATGTCTTTGCTGTTGACAGGATTTTAAAATCTCATACTCAAAGCAGAAGTCAATGGGGTGCGAATGCACCCACACCGAAGCTGAGAATTTCTGGACCTGTGACTGCTCTGTCTCTAAGCTCCACTTATCCTGTCCATTAACAGTCCTGCAACATGCCTTTGAATAGCAGAACAAGGAGTATTTAAGACTCTGGCTGGAGATGCCATGGGTTTTTTCAGGTAGCACAGGGAATTATCACTGCCTCTTGACCAGGTGGTGGAGGTTTGAAGGCAAGACATGTTGGCCCAGAGCCGAGACAGCTTCTGGTTGGCCCAGCACGGGGACAGAGATATCTCCTATCTTCTACAAAGCAATTACTTAAACATCCTCTGTCAACCCCTATGCTCGCCTTCACTGGCAGAGCTGAGCATCTTCATTTATGCTGATCCACGGGTTTCAAACTAGCATATGCAGACCCCAAGCGTCCACTGTGGCTTGTAGGTCTCCTCACATAAAACAGCAGACCCGACAGCCTCTCTGCGCCATGCCCTTATTCTATTGATCCCGATTCTTTTTTTCCTCTACTGCTACTTCTCTTGTAGATATCAAACACTGCATCAACACTTGTTATTTGATCCTGCCAAGAAAGCTAATGAATAGGCACTCACTGCTCAGTTCAGAAGAAGTGCCTGTGACCTATTCTACCTTCCATGCAAGGACTATTTTAATCAATTACCCATCCACAGAGCTCTTAAGCTACATCTTCAGGGCATTTCTCTTCAGATGCCTATCTTGACATAGCTAAGATGCATAGGGAAAGCTTAGAAGCATCATCCTGTCTGCTGTTCTCAATCCCCTACTTTGTGCCGGGATAACAAGATGCTCAAATGGATTCTGACAGGCTTTCAAACATCGTCTCTCCGAGCAGGCCTGTTTCTCCTGGTTAAAGGTTAAAGGAGGCTTCCAACACAGAGCTACTGGGCGTTTGTGTAGAAAGTGGCCTGCCAGCTTCTGTGAGTAGAAAGTCTCTCAGGAGTTTATTGTGCCACTGATTAGCACTCCCCGTCTAAATCTTGGTGCTGCCATGTTTGCTAAATATGATGGGACAATCTAACAATGCTCTTCAAGCTAATTGTGTGCCTTGTTTGATATATCAGAGCATTACTGCAAAGAGATCAACTGGTACAAACCTACTAGAGCAAATTAATCCTGGATACACTTGAGAAGGAATGGCTCTTTCCTCAGCACTGTTGTCTGCATTGATTTATCTAACTAGATTTTTGTCATCTATATAAACTGCACCTGGCGTTTTGATCCCATCACAGCAAATCTAACTGTTCTTGTGCATGAGCAACAGCAGCAGAGCTACAAGCAAGGGTTTAGATGTGCAATCAAATATCATTTCCACTTAACAAGATGTAGCTGTTTCGCCAAGCAAGCTGCATGGAGACCGCATAAAAAAATACATGATTTCCTGATATATATATATTAGGTCTGCACTTTCAGCATGCCATTCTCATTGCTTGATACCCTTTAACACCTGTTATGATGGACATGAGCCTCTGCATGCACTCTTCCCACCACATCTGCCCATCTCTACTCCTACTGCTGACTAATGGTTTTGGCTCAAAGTGACCTCTGAAAAGGTGTAATCTTTGAGCCCAGGAATAAGAACTGGATTCTCTACAAAGACACAATATTAGGAAAAACTTCTTGGCAGAAAGAGTGGTAAGACACTGGAACAGGCTGCCCAGAGAGGTGGTGGAATCAATCACCGTCCCTGGAGGTGCTCAGGAAACGTGTGGATGAGGTACTAAGGGACATGGTTTAGTGTTTTAACGGGTAATCCTGGTGTTAGGTGGATGGTTGCACTAGATGATCTTGGAGGTCTTTTCCAACCTTGATGATTCTTTGTTCTATGACATCTGTCATCTGAAAGAAGAGGATGGAAACAATCATACTTTGTTCCCCCCCAAAATGCAGGACCCGCGCTCCAGCCGTGTTCTACTTTCCAGCATGGCAGTGCTGGCCCAGCCAGGTTAAAGAGCTTCAGACACCGTGTTCCTGCAGGTTCTAATTTCCTGTAGATTCTTACGCTGAAAGTCAGGGGAATAAAAATGTGTGGATGTAAAATAATTTAAAAGGGTCAGCAAACTGTTGCAAGTTTGTGTTTGCTGCTAAGATTTGGTCCCAGACCCACTGACTGCCTGACACAATGCACTTGTCCAAGGGGACCCTGATTCAAGTGCCATAGGCAATAATGCTAAGCAAACAATCTAGAATGCTTTTGGTAATGCTTAAAATATTCAACTAATTTATTTGGATGCTACATGATTGGGTTTCAATATCATTGTGCAAAAGCGACAGCGCTTCTGCTTTAAGGTTCACCATGCCCAAGGAAGGCACTCGGAGGCGAGCTCAGATTCATCAGTTTAATAGCGGGGTACTCACGATACCGGGGCAGCTGCCGGGCAGTCTGTGTCCATAGGGGTGCCAGGGATGGCTGGCCAGCAACGGGTCAGCAGCAGGGTTCGGCCAGAGCAGGAGAGGGAGAGAGACCCCCCCCGTGGTATCGTGGCCATTTATAGAATAGCGGGGGATGAACACAGATCTGGGTAAACAAGGTCATTCACACACAACAAGGGTACTTGCTTACAGCTACAGGGACAGCTACAGAGCACTTTTCTCACAAACAAGTTTACAGCTAGCTACATGCAGGTGCACAGGCCTAGGCAGTGTACTTGTGTTCTCAGGCTAACACTAGCCCTTTCTCAGGGGCTAGTCCCCTGTTCAGGCGTGATCTGTAACTTTCCATACAAATATTTATGTTCCTTTTTGGAAATCTTACAATCTATTTATTCTCAAGGTTCAACTTCCCTGTNCAGAAGTAACGAGGCCACCCCATTTTGGCCCCACTTGTACCTCCCATGGCCATTCTACTGTGTGTATACAAGGTTCAAGGTCAACAGGGGCAAGGAGCAGTAAGTTGTTCATGGTGCCAATGTGTGGCTTCCTAAGTTTTTTGGTCCCCCTTATCTATATCCCAAGTGGATAGGCCCAAGTAACTTGTAGCATGTGTAAAACACTGAGTCAGCCATCTTGAGGCCTTTCATTTAATTCTCTTAATACCTCATGTAGCCGTTTTGTCCACCCCTTCATGGATTGAGTGTCAGTCCGAAGTGCTGTCTTCAAAATGACATTATAATGTTGTATAAGATCTGCTCCGATGGGATTATATGCTAAGTGGAAACGCCAGTCAATGTTATCATCTTCAGTCCATTTCTGTACAAGCGTGCTGGTGAAATGTGACCCCTGATCACTTTTGATGACTTGCAGGGCCTCATATCGGTCATGCGTGAATAGTCCGGCTCTTGCTGGCCCACTATTCAATCTGGAGTGTGAGCCCTCAATAGATTGCCCAACTGTCCATACAAATATATAAAACACCATCACCTTGCTCTTGCATGATAACCGTCCATACAGTCCGTAACTCAGCCCACTGGATACTTTGTCCCCTTCTTCAAACCAGATCATTTCAGTGGATGGTTGGTATGCAGCTGCGTGTCAGTAGGACAGGTTTCTTCTGCTGGACCCGTCAGTGTATCATGTAACCTCTGGAATGGAGTATTTACCTTCTTGTACAGGACTTCTTCCTGGCAGAGGAATTGTAGTAGCTTCTGGAGAGTTCTTGTGGTAAACTATTGGACCTGATATTTTCTGTAATTCTTCTTTTAATGGAGAGGAGGACAAGTGACTATGTTGACTCAAATAGGTGACCCAGCATGCTACTATTTGAGATTAGGCTGCCCCTTTCTTAGGAATATGCATCAGGTGTCTCACCCACCCCTGGACAAGTAGTGACGATTGTACTATAACTTCAGCTGTCTGTGTTATCTGTCATACATATCTCTCTTCTGCTCCATGCCAGACCTGGGACCAAAACACTATCAGAGTGCTGATAGAGCCCTGTTGTTGCCATAATCCCCACATCTGCCCCCACCAACTTTTTTTGTTTTTTAAACAACCAATACAAAAATCTTAAAATCTATGCTACATGTGGTATAAAGGACTGACAGAATCCCAATATACCTAAACTTTTTTTTCTTTTTTTTTTCTTTTTTTTAAACAACCAGTACAAAGATCTTAAAATCTGTGCTACATGTGGTATAAACGACGGTCAGAATCGCAATATACCTAAACTTTTTTTTTTTTTGCTAGCTGTTTTAACCATATCAGATAGAATTTGCCTTACCCAACCAGGTAATACCCAAAACTCTAACAGATAATCCAGGTGCTTGTGCCTTCTGAGGACTGATGGCCTATCCTTCTGTAAACAAGAAAATAAAGAGCCTACAACATTCTCTAGTGCAGTTAGAGATGTGGAGGTAAGCATTACTTCATCAATATAGTGATTCAACTTCACATCCGGTGATCTTTCCCACTTAGCCAAGTCCTGATCTATAACAGTATCTGAGCCCCAAAGATTACCATAAACAATCATTGTTTCTTCACCAATACCATCAAAAGCCATAAGTCGCTACATATTTTGTCAAGACCGATGAATGATTAATTCAATATAAGGCCTCTGGGTCCCTCAGGGATGTCCTTACCCTGCATGGACCTTGACCCCATCTCTTTCCTTCAAGTCATCCCAACCCATCTTGTGCCTTTTGGGGGGGTGTCAGGTATCACAGAATCTCAGAATTACACAGAATCAC
>WBMW01005994.1:630926-648017 GCA_013396635.1 Penelope pileata | reverse complement strand
AACAGTGTCACCCATACCAGCCTATGGGAGCTCTCATCCCACTGAGACCAGGATGGCGGGACAGAAGTCCTTCTTGTGCCAGCAGAGTGATCCTCTCCAAAAGTTTTGATGTTACAGTGATGCTTAGCAGTATTACAGTTCTATTTTTGGCGGCACTGTAGTGAAAGATTAAAATACCCTGGCTTGGCTTTTGCAGCAGGTTGAGTGCCCTCTGCTTATGCTGGCGTGAATGACTGATGGACATGTTTGGTGCTGCTGTGTGTAGAGCTGGCAGTTCTGATGAAGCACTGAAGTCAAACAGAAAACTGTGGCTCTAGGAAATGGCAATAGACTTAGTTCAGCGTATTTGGACTGAAGCAGAGCTGGCACGTTTGGCGAGAAAGAAAGATTGCCCAGATGAGGCTCTGATTACGTATTTAACAGACGCTGCTTTTAAAGCCAGTTCTCCTCTTGAGTTTGTGATCAATTCAAATTCTGTGGATTAGAGAAATATGAGCCAACGTGTCACAGCAGAGAACAAAAAGATCGATGACAAGCACTCACATCAGACACTACTGGATGACTGAGAGTATGACATCAAAGATGAAAATAGATGCTTAACTGTGGATGGTATTAAAACTGGGATTATCAGCAGGTTTGCTCTTTGCAATGGACTGTGTGTGGGTCTCAGTTATATTATCTAGCAAAGTGGCAAAAAGCTTTCCAAATTGTGATGTTTCTGATTCTTTTTGTCTTAACACATGCTGGATATTAAAAAAAAAAAAAAAACATCTCAAGGCTGTTCTCGATTTATCCCAGACCAGTTTGTTTTTGCAACACAGCTACATGTAAGAATTTTAGCTATGTTATGCCAGAAGGGGAGCCAGGACAAGCCACAGCACCGCTACTCATAAGGGACATAAACTTCAAGCATGTGAGGAGCATATCACCACATTAGCTGGGACACCTTACTGCCTGCATTAAGGAGATCAGATAATGTTTGTTTCCTTGCACTCTCAGGAGCGGTGGGACAGCTTGGACTTGCTGAAATCAGCATTCTGGCTTGGAACTGGTACATTTTTAAGTGTCACTGGTCTTCTTCAGAGCATGCTCTTACTGAGTGCCAGTGGCCTGTTCAGTGTAGGGACACCTTGTCCCTCCGTTTGTGAGCCCTTCCGAGCTGTGCCAGAGTGGAGGCCAGATTCTGTCTGAATGATTTCCTCGGGTTTGAAGTATTTCCAGGATACTCCCTCCTGAACAGTTTGTTAGAGGTCCTTCTGCTTTCTTGGCTTGGAGAGTTGTTTTACTGTCTTGGATGAAGGCTTTCTTGGTGCTGTATTCTCAAGTCCAAGTGCCCCTTTCACTTGGCTTTGTTTCCTTTTTCTTAATGACATTTTTCCTTTTTTTCCCTGTCGCGGTTTACACTTGTACCTTCACTGGGCAGGCTTACAGCTATGTGAACTCATGTCCCCTGCTCACAATGTCCCCTGCTATTCCAAATTTTCTCTTCTGGTAGATGTCAATTACATTAGAGCTTTAAAGGCAGAAAGAAAAGAGACTAAAATGGGTTTATTCTTTATTTGCTTGTTCGTGATGTAAACAAGTTAGACTTTTTGCTTTCTTTTTGCATTAAAGATTAAGGCCCCTCTTGAAAACCCTGGACTGCTCATCTGATGATTTTTTCAGTCCATGTAGCAGCTGTGTTTACTGTTTAATTTTTGTCGTGTTCTAACCTAAGCAGGGACGCTTACCAAGCAGCACACTCGGGGCAGGGAGCAGGACGAGGGGGGTGCTCTAGGGGAAGGCGGAGCTGAGGTGACCCCAGCATGGCCAGGCACTGCCCTCCCGGTCCAAGCTCTGCTCTCTCCCTGCTGGCTACAGCTCAGACCTTTGTGTGTCCAACTTTAGCAGGATGCAACTTTAGAGAGCAGTCTCAGTACCCAAAACCCGATGAAAGTAAGCAGCCAGTATTTGCTTTTGAAAGCATACTCCCAGCCTTCTCTCTAGCTGAATTCCATGCTGTTTACTTGTACTATTGTAACACAACTCATCTCTATCGCAGAGACGATGTCTGGGACAGGATGAGTTAATGATTGAATGCAGCTTTGCCCTGGCAGCCCAGTAGTGCTTTTTGTCAGGCTGTGGTCCTTCTTCACTGCCCACATTCCATTTTGGCTCATTGTGTAATGATTTATCAGAGCCAGCCAAAGGAGGTGATTGTGACAAATGCTTGTAAGTACTCTGAAAATAATCTTCAGGGAACGGATAAAACAAACAATACAAGAAGGAAAGCAGAGGACCGCAGATCCCTGTCTGGCTGACCGCAGCCAGTGGGTGAGATGAGGTTAATTCTGCCACAGGATGCACTGCACAAAGCCATTTGGCCATTAACATCTGCCCTACACTGAATACATCGCTTGTTTTTTGTTAGTGTTTGGAACTAATTCCAGACTTTTTAATTTAGCTTTTCCACTCTGAAGAATGATAAACATTTTGGCTGCCTATAATACTTCTATTCCAAACCACTTCCTTGCCTCTTTCCCAGGGAAAAAAAATAATATTTATGTGTGTCTTTGAGCCAGATCAGTGACTATTCTAGTGCGGGTTGTAATAGCACATCAGTAGAGCAGCAGAACATAGCTGGCCTGTGTCTGCAGTGCCAGGATTGGGTTGGCTTTGCTGTCTGCTGGTAGTGCAGCCCCTGCCCTCTGGAGCTGACCTGTGGGAGCTGCTGGGGGCTGGCTACCCTCTGGCTGCTGGATCCCGCAGATGGCCTGGTCTTCCTGCCCTGAGAGCGAAGAGCAGGCAGCCCTCATGGGGGAGATTTTGCAGCAAGGTTGTAATGACTGCAGGATAAAAAAGATGAAGTCCCCAGGGGGACAAAGTGTGAAAAAACAAGTCGCTTTTTTGATTTCGTTGCTTGAAGTTAGTGGGCATCAACTTGATGAAGACTGAAATTGGCATTCTTTTAGCGAGTTTTAAGTGCCATAACCCTAAAGTGACAACTTGCTACAGGGTAGCACCTGTTTCTCTCCAGCACCCCCTGCATGTTCTAGCAACTAGAGCTCCCAAATACCATCTTCTCCTCCTTAGAGCTGGTCTTCTCCTGGGGGAAACTCAGAAGAAAAAGATTAGCAGCACCTCAGTATCTCCTGTTGGGGATGGCTCTCAGTGTTAACAGATCCCCTCCGTAAGTAGGGGAACTCAGGCAGTGCGTGTTTCAGTGTCTGCACTTGTTTAAGCTCGCAGTAGGCCAGTCTCAAAGTGCAAGCAGGATTGGGGAGTATTAGAGGTGTTTGTGCAGAAATCCAGATCAATGAGTGACACTGCCTTCTTGTGCTGTGGAGGGTGTCTGCCTCCACGTAACTAAGGTTTCAGCAGCTCAGAGATGTGTTTGCAGCCAAATCACAAACATTATCTGAACTTCCAGTAAAAATCTGTATTCGTACTCTTTGAATATTAATATCCACAGCATGAATCTTAAAGGTTTCATTTTTTTTTATTATTATTTTTTTCGATAAGTAGGAACATACAGGAGAATGCAGGAACAATGAAGCCAGGGAGAGATTCCGTCTGAATTACTTTTGTCTCTGTGAGCTTAACCTCAGCTGCACTGAGGTACAGAACAGCAGTGTAACTGAAACAGCTGAGCATAGCTGCCATCACACCTGCCAATGAAGGCTCACAAATGTTGGACCTCATCAACGGAAAACGTTGGTAGGAGCAGTTCCTATTTGCAGCTTTTTACTGATTACCCAAAGTGAACAAGAGATATTCCTGAATCTCTTCTACCTGAATAAGCCAAAAAATTGCTTCTTGTTCAAAGACATAAAAGCAAACAAACAAAAAAAAATAACAAGGCTTGGCCAGATGTGAGGAAAACCCTTACAGGGACACAATATTTTTTTTTTCAGCAGCACACTAGGAAATAGCAGAACTGTCCTCATGGTGATGTTGGATTCTATCATCAGTTAGAGGAACTCACAGCCTCTACACCCCCCCAGTCTGCATGATCATAGTCCTATACACACATTTTTAAACAAATAGCATTTTTCCATTCCAAATGCTTCCTGGAATGGGATGCCTTCAAGGAAACAGTGTATGAGTCACCCTCAAGAGACGTGCAGTTGAGGCACCTCCTTTGGAACAAAGTCATGTACGTTCAGCTGAAACATCCAATTATCAACACTATTATGTTACTTACATAATTGCCCAATGGCCTTAGAAGCAACCTGTTTTTTTTAATGACAGTAAGAATTAGTGTTGACTTGTTGGTGTTAGAAGTTAGAATAACATCACACGAAGATTAAAATGCCATTTCAGTGATAGTTTGTTCTGGATTATGTTAAGAAAAGAAGCATGAGCCTGTGATCATTTAAAGCTCGTAAAACTTTTATGCCTTGTTAAACACTTCATGTTTGAATGTCTGAATGTAAAAGATACTGAGGGTTGGTTCTAGTGGGAACTTCAAGGTGGATGGAGAGCTCACTGTGGATTTTGGTCTATAAGACAGCAGCACTCAAATTCCTGTGCACTGTTTTGTACTGTGTCCATTTCTGTATTATGAAAATACTGCTTTAGATTTTCACAAATTTCCGTTCATACATGGGCTTATTGCTGGCTGTATTTCTTAGCCCCTTGGTGCTAGATTCTAGGTAATGCAAGGAGAGAATGGTTTGAGAAGAGATAAGTGTATGCCAGAGCTTGCTTGATGCAGGTGGGGGATGGAGGGTCTCACAAATTATAAATAAGGGGTTATGGTCTGTTTAGGAGGAGCAGAATCCTTTCGCGTTGCCTGATGCATGAAATTCGGGGAGTATGGAATCCACACGCCCAGCCAGCAGGCTTTCTGCTCAGCTGTAATAGTCTGCCATTCCATCCTACCTACCTTTACAGGTCCCATTGCTCTTCATCGCTTCATTGCTGGGACAGCATGTACGTGCCATATGGAGCTAGCATGAGCATAAAGGCTAAGCCTGGTTTCACCCCCTGCCCTGAGAACTCACACAGCCTTGGGCAAGTAACAAGGGCTGAGGAAGTGAGGAGACTATACAAAAAAAACCTGAATCATTTTGGTACCTGCTTGAAGAAAATAAAGTAAAAATAAAGCCTCTCTAGCTGGCGTTGTGGAGATGTTTCACAGCTCAGGTGTGGGAGACATCAGAGCCTGGGAGCAGCCTGCACTCTGATCGACTGCCGACGGGGCAGTGAGCCTTCATGCTCCGAGAGCCACTGGGAGTAATGAGCTCTGGGGAGTCATCTCAGAATGACACCGATGTATTTGTCATGTTCACTTGACTAAATATTTGTTTTGTGGCTAGGAAGAAGCTGGTTTTGAAAGAAACGATAATTAATGATGATTAAAGGAAGCCTCTCTGCAGTTGACTGTAACCAACCCTTTTAGGTTCCAGCACATTTAGCCGTATGTAAAGAGTCTCTGCTGTCGGGACAAACACGGCTTAAAAGCATAAAACAACAATTAAAGATAGCCTGGATCTAACAAGCTACCAGAGTCCATGTGCCTACATACCCCAAAAAGGCACCAAAGAGTCCTTGCAACAGCAGCCAGGAGGTGGGCTGGCCTGGCCTCTGCTGCTTTCTGAGCAGATTGTCGAGGTCATGGGGCTGCTATGTTTCACCGAGCCTTCCAGTGACAACAGTAACTCCCCATTTCTTTGTCCTGAATATTTTATGCTTTTCCTTTTCAATGTTCTTCCTCTTGGACCCTCTTGGAGCTCTTAACTATCCCACCTTGCAACACCTCCGTGATTTTACCTTCCATTACTTTGCCTGGGCCTTCTCACAGCTTTGGCCACAGCCTTGCAATCCTCTCAGAAGTGTGAGCCAAGGTTATGCAGCTGGGCTGTATCAGAGTCAGACCTTGGCACACAGACAGCAAAACCCATGCTGTCTGGGGGGGTGGCAGAGGAGGTGACAGAGAGCAGGCTGCAGGCCGCATGAGGTAGGGGTTGCAGGATGTGCTGGCCACAAGCCCGGGCAGTGTTAAGTGAGTGCATGTTGCAGGGATGCTGGGAACAGCACTGCTGCTTTCAACAGTGTCTGCTGTTGCCACTTTAGAAAATAATCTGAAATCCAAACAATTTAATAAAAATCTTTGTGAATACGTAAAGGTCAGACACACTACAGTATCTCACTTGGTCAGTCATGGCAACGTGTCGGTCTTTCCCCGGTAGCACACACACAACTGCATGGAGGTAACGGAACAGTCCCTGGTTTCCAGCGGGCAGAGAGAGGGCTGTGACACAGTTTCCAGCCCACTTTTATCTGAAATAAACAATGCTTCTTCCTACCCCTCTGCTGCCCACAAACTGTACAATTGTCAGATCCAAGGCCAAATTCATGTTGGTGTGAACAGCTGCAAATCCGCTGACGTCAGCAGAGATGTAAGGGCTCAGTAAAACAGCAGGTCCAGCTCGGGGTGGTATTTTGGATGAATTCCAGAGGAATGATTGTGCTCAATCCATCTGACATTCTCCTGAGGTTTTCTTGAGGTGGATGAGTTTTCCCTGTCCTGTGNTTGAGACAAGAGAGTTCTCACAGCAAACTTTGAGACAAAAGGTTCCAAAACAGTCTCTTACAGAGGGCTGTGACACAGTTTCCAGCCCACTTTTATCTGAAATAAACAATGCTTCTTCCTACCCCTCTGCTGCCCACAAACCGTACAACTGTCAGATCCAAGGCCAAATTCATGTTGGTGTGAACAGCTGCAAATCTGCTGACGTCAGCAGAGATGTAAGGGCTCAGTAAAACAGCAGGTCCAGATCGGGGTGGTATTTTGGATGAATTCCAGAGGAATGATTGTGCTCAATCCATCTGACATTCTCCTGAGGTTTTCTTGAGGTGGATGAGTTTTCCCTGTCCTGTGCAGAGCCGGTGTGTGCTGTCAAGAGGCTGTGGTACCGCAGTGCCGTGCAAGCGATGCTCGCAGCTCTCTGCCTCAGGAAGCAGGTTAGAGACAGGATGAGCCAACCACGTAGAAATGAGACTGTAAAAGGTGAAATGGGGCTTTGGGTCTTGATGGCCTGAGAAACACAATGCTCCACAGTGCAGGAACTGTGAAACATAACAGAGAGGCTCAGGAGATGTAATAAAACTCTTAACACTGGGATGCAACATTTCAATGAAAAGTACATGTCTGAATCATGGAGAGAAAACAAGTTGTGTACAGGCTGAATTCTGGGTGTCCCATCTCTCTGGCTTAGCTTGAGGCTGTGGGAAGAGCAAACAACGAGCACACACTTTTGGTTCCCACACGAGGTCAGCCAGGCTCACAGTGAGAGATAATGGACAAAGCCAGCATGCTCAGGGACCTTACATGCAGTCTCCAGGGAGAAACAAACGTCAGTCTGAGACCTTGATGATCAAAAGGAGTCAAAACATTTATAGACCCTTTGAGAAGAGGCAGAAGGAGAAGCTCGCCTCTCAGGAGCTCCCTGTGGAGACAAACTGGCAGAAGCAGGAGGGTGGTTGCAAAGGGAATTTAAATAAATCCAATCCTCCTAGATCAGGAGGATGACAAAGCTAACAACTGCACATGTGGACAGTTTCACTGTTTTAGAAATACACTTTATCTAAAGGCTTTCATATGCAAGTAAAAATAATAGTGTTTAAGCTGGCCATTCATTACCACTGTCATTGATACTGGAGAAAACAGCAATAGTTATGCATGAAGGACTATGGGAGTCACAATTAATCACCTGGAAAGTGGAGACAGGGCCCTGGCTGAAAGCAGAAGCATTGTATTTCAGCACAAAAAAAAAAAAAAAAGATAGCTAGAGGCTGAAGATGTGGGAAGAAACCTGCTGAGACGGAAGAGAGAGGCAGTCTTCAGGTACGGCATTGCTAAGAAGCCCCTTTTTATTCAAAAACAAACTTGGAGAATTTTCTTTCCTTTTGTGTCTTATTTTTACTCCATATCTGTGACTTTACCTTTTTTCTGTCTCCTCCTTTATGATGTACCTAATCCTGCAAAAAGGCATTGATGTTTCCTAAAATTGTGATTTAACTTAATTGTTGCTTAAGTGGAGTTGATTGAAGAAGTCTTTTGTAAAACCCTTTTGAAGCGTTATCTTTTTTAACAGAGGTACATCATCAGTGGGGGAGTGGCTCCTACCTTTCAGCAGCTTCCAAGCTGCCAAGAGCTGAAAGCACGTTCCTGGTGTGCCAACCCTAATACCTTGGCCATTGGTGGATGGCTTCTTTTAGCAGCAGCCATCTGCTGTCAAATTACTTTGCCAGTGCTCTTCTGTTTTCTAGACAGCTTGAAATCCAGGACAGGCGTGCTCAGGAAGTTTGGCAGAGGGCATATCAGGCTTCCTACAGACGGAGCAACAGCTCAGCACGTACAATACACAGGGCTCTTCCTCAGTGGCCTTCCAGCCACAGGCGTTGCTTCTTCACAGTTTGTCCTACAATAGTTTCCATTACTGTCAGTAGCCAGAGCCTCATTTCACACTTGGAGTCCCTGAGTGCACCTTTGCCCATTGCCAAGCCCAACACCCAGGGCTTTGTCCTCCAAGCCCCCAGCAATCCCCATGCTGGGCTGCCTCGGTGGTCTCATTCCTCTCCTCTTGCTCCCCACCACATTCCTCGCATCAAGGTTGCCAGCTGCAATGATTTCTTCGTGTTCTTCTGCCCTCACCTCTCTCTATTATTCCAGTGAATTTCCTACTTATGGGGAAATTTCCTGGCTTTATATATTGTGCATTTTCTGAAGAATTCATAAGTTTCAGAGCACCCACTCATCCACAGGACCCTGTTATTGTTTCTATTTCTACACTAGAAGGAAAGGCAGAATTCAGGAGACAAACAACTTTATTTTGTTAAATTAAAGCCTCTTCTTTTTAGGTGTTCTGCTAAACCTGGGTTTGTGCAGTGTTAGGCTACAAGTTTATGTATGTCATTTGATTTCATGGCATAATCTGTCCCAGTGCGTGCACTTCTTTCCCAGGAAATCCTTCCAGAAACACACTCAGCAGCAACAGCCAAATGCTGCCTCTCCATCCCAGGCACAAAGTGAGCCTGCAGTTATCACCGGCCAGCACACAGCATTTGCCCGGCAACATCATTCTCTGCTCCTCTCCACAAACAAGGGTTGAGCAGCGTGAAGAAAAAGACAATAGATGGATGTGGTGTGTGCCCTGCTCCAGGCAGGTGGTGGGACGAGGTGCCAAAGCGCAGCCGTGGTCTAGCAGCGATGAACGGCTTTAAAGGAAAGCAAATCTCCTCCCCTTCAAAATTTTGTTTGCAGAAAACATTTTGCATGCTTGGCTACTCCAGTTCCATTTGAACAAATTGCAGGAACTCATTCCCAACCAAAGAAGTTGCATGTGGTGCTTTAGAAAAAACATTCACTCTCAATTCTTATTTTCGAGTATCATAAATATCTATTTGCATTTGCAGATTTGCAGTGAAAGAGTAGCAAGAATATATGCTATTTTTTTCATGTAAACCTACAGTATTTTTATTGTGGAAAAAATTAATGACCTCTTTTCAATTTGAAGATCTTATCTGTTTTAACAAACTTATGTTTCAGATTTACATGTCTTTGGAGTGCCACAGTGACGTCTCTTTCTAAAATCAGTGCTCGCTTGTGTCTGTCAAGAGGTATTTAACAAGTTCATTTCCTTTCCATCTAAGCATTTAAAATATCTGGCTGGGTCATTTTTATTTACACATCGCAGACAAGGTTTGAATCATTTCCTCTAATTGTTTTTTATCACGTGTTTCTTGAGAGAGCTGCACTTTAAGATCGTTTGAACAATGGCGTTGTCATGTTGCTTTCCGCACATTTCAGCACTCTCCTGGACAGAGAAATCTGTGTTCAGCCCCATCCCTCCAGTAGATGTCATTGTGACAATGGGAAATACTGCTGGGGATGCTCGTGATGAGATTTTTCCTCAAGGGAGGCAAAAAGCTTTGCTGCAGTACACTTTGTTTCTGTCGGTACAATAGTTCTCTCGGTGGTTAGCATTTACAGAGAGCATTTCACTTCTATAGTGCTTTGAAAAGTGTGGTGACTATTAAAACACAATCACCAGTCAGGTCACAGAGCTGCGATTTGTGGCAGTGGTGTTTATACACTCTGAAGGTAGCCACAAATACAGACGTAGATGTGCAGACATGCACATGCAATACAGTTTGTCAACTGTTTCAGCTATATAGCTTCATTCATTTGGCATCCCTTGCTCAGAGCAAGGGACATTATACCTTTTTTTTTTTTTTTCCCCCTCAAGTCCTCCCTAGAATTTCTCCAAATTAATTTCTCCAAAGGAAAAGCAAAATCCTCCTACTTCATTTCTACCAGCAATGAATCTCCACACCTGTTAGCACCTGACCTGCTGGGCATCCTGTCAGTTTTAAGATTCACAGCTGCTTGTGAGTGACGTGTCTGACCATGGTTATTTAGCAGTGAGTAAATCCACAACCCGACAACATAACTGGCTATAATTTTAGTCTGTCAGACAGGGAGCAAATCCCCAGAAAAGGCAAGAGACAGGTCGGTCACTGGCAGTGATATGCACAAGGGCTGCAAGGCTGGAACACACACGTAGACAAAAGAATTAGAAAAATGTGTTGAAAATGCGTTTAGCTATTGTCAAATGCTCATCTGATTTTCCCAGGCAAGAGCATCTGAGATCATGAAGTTTTGGCATAGAAAAAGGGCACTTCTTCCCCCCTTGGAAGTCCCAGCATTGCGTATGTGATACATATCTACTGCGTGCGGTCCCTTTTTAATTTCAGCCAGTGCTACACCTGTGTTCTTCGTGACAGAGGAACATTATGGTAAGATGCCTTCAGATAAAACAGAGCACGAGCTGAGCCGTGTGAAGCAAGAAGGCTGCCCGGCTGAAATGCGACTCTAAAAATCAACAGGGTGCAGCTATATCAAATAACAAGCCCATAATTTGAATGTTCTCTTTTCTGTACATAATAGCCCTCTGAATAATAAGGTTTTCTTCTTTAAAATGTCAAGCTTTGAGGAAGTACAAAAAAGCAGGGCATTAATGGCCTGATTAACTTAAGAGTCTGCTTCTCCTCCTTAGCCAGTCTCTGTGATCAACATTCTAAGTTCTGGGGAAAATGGCCCAATGATTAGACGAAATCTGTGACCTCCCACACTGAGAGGAAAGCAAGCCTCATTGGCAAGATTTTTTTCATTGTTCATGTTCTTAAAAAAAAATTAAAAGTTGGCTGGAATTTTGTCCTTGCCCAAGTAGAAGGGCTCTCTGCTAAGAGGAAAACAAAATATTTAGTCAAAACAAGGCAGCTGATGCTCTTGACAGAGCAAGAACAGACACCTGGTCTGACTGTCTTAAGTGAAACTATCTCAGATAAAACAGCAGAAAAACCCCATAAGCATCTATTAAAATAAATGGAGAGAGAAGAGTGCAAAGACTTCTGCAGGTTATTGTCTCATTTGGACACTGTCAAAGTAACGTGGAGCTGGTGAAAAAAGCAGGTCCTTGTCCTCAGGAAACTTCAGATGTTTTATTACAGGAGTTAATAACAAAAGCAAACAATAAAAAAACCCAAACAAACACAATAACATTTTAAGAACTGGAATGATGTAGATATCAACTATAAAAGCAGGAGACAGAAAAGGTAACAAAGGTAAGTACTTCATTTCTGTTTTCGATTTTGCTTCAATTATATGATTTTTTGTTACACATATATTCCTACTTAAGAATACTTACATTCCCATTAACAGTGTTCCCATTCTCATTCTAAAAGCATTCCATAACACTGTAATTTACCACTTGAAGTTTTATTTAAGTCTTAAAACATTCAGTCTGTAACCCATTACTTTGAAAGATGAGAATAAGTGCAGATGATAAAAGCCCAAAAGATCACAAAGTGCTATCACTCAGTTCCCTGCATCTGCCTTGAAGCAGGGTCAAATGTACCTAAACAGTTCTTCAAAACTGAACTGATGGTAATTCCACATTTTCTTCCTGTAGCCTTCACCAGCTGCAGTGTGGTCGGCACAGTTGGTGCAGCGCTTCCTCATGGCTCCGTTCTGCCTCCCCGGCTGCAGTTTAGCCCTGTAACGCGTTACCCTACCTGCTCTGCAGTAAACATTACCCACTCAAGGCACCACACCACCCTCCTCACAGGCACCCTGAGGAGGAAGCAGGGAGCTCGGCCCTCCCACACTCCGAGCACCATCGTGGTGGCTCTGCCCGGGCCTGCTCCCTTGGAGGCAGTGGTGGGACATGGCTGGGTTCACTCCCTGGGAGCGATGCATGAGCTGTGACTGACATCTGACCATTAGTGTCACCTGAGAAGAGCACAGGGCTCTCA
This sequence comes from Penelope pileata, assembly GCA_013396635.1. NCBI lineage: Eukaryota > Metazoa > Chordata > Aves > Galliformes > Cracidae > Penelope > Penelope pileata. The sequence goes on along the minus strand of WBMW01005994.1, from coordinate 635,714 downwards.
GGGGGCCTGATAGCCCTTAAAAACCCAGCTGTTCACCTTCCTATAGACCAGCAGCAAGACAATGCACACACCCACTCACTATAGTGTCAATGTGCTAAGACGCATGTGGTTTGGGAGGGGAATTTCCTGTAAAAATAACAATTAGCAAATATCTGAAGAACCACAAAAGCATAAAAATCCTCCAACTGCCTTGCATCATTTTTTTTCCCCTCATCTTTCTCCCCTTCCTCTCACAGCACCTCCAGCAGCCCTCCCTGCTCCTCATTTACACAGCAAGAAGGAGCCCCGCATAGGCACCACGAACAGTTGTGGCTGGGAAGAGGAAATCTAGCTCAGCTGTGATAATTAGAATAGCTGCGATACGTTAATTGAGCTGCTAATACCAGCGCAGGGATGTTGCATAAAAGTCTGGCGGCTGGCAGCCTTCCCCTTAGCATTCTGCTTGTGGGGAGGGCTGTGGTGCTGCTGGGTGTGTGTTTGGAGTGGGTGTCTGCTACCTCTTTCCAGCTTCCCTTCCCAAACACAGCCTCTTTAGGTTCTGTCACAATGCTATGCAGTTGCTTGTATGCCCTATGGGAGTGACTCTGTGCCTTTCCTTTCTTATTCTCCCTTCTCTCAAGAGCTGGTTTCCAGGACTCTGGCCTGTGTGGGCCTTGGTGTGAGGTCTGTGCCTGTCTCCTCAAGCAATTATCTCGGTAATGACCGTGGCCACAAGCCTACATGTGTGTTTTCAACCTCAGCTTGATGCTGGTGCATTGGGATTGCATTGCTCATTGTAATCCTGATGCAACGTGTCCTCAGGGAAGTGTGAGGAAGAAGTAATGCTCTTCCTTGCTTTTATGCAGTAAGAACTCATTCATTACTTGTGTTCACTGGGAGTTGGTTCCTGTATTTTTGTTGAACTTTACCTTATCTCAGTGGTAAGCTTTTTCTGTTACTGAATCCTTGTAGTAGCTTCTTAAAACTCATGTAAATTGGAAGCTATTACAGATTTTCTATGCTGTTGTAGACATCATTCCTTTGTGCAAAATACTGATAACAGAGCATGTTGTTTGGAGAACTGGCTTTCAAGTGTAGGTCAAACTTAAAGTTGATTTATGTGAATTTAAACTTAAAAATCCTCTGAGTAGTAGAATAAATTAATTTTGTTTTTAATTCAATTCTAGTTCTTTACAATTTTAGTTCTTCACTTCATAAAGGAAACAGGATTTTTTAACTTATGTGCCAATGTATGATCTTCTTAATCTGAAGTTGTACTAAAATGATCTTATTCAGTCAATTGCTCAATAAAATGTTTATGGAGGTCTTCTTTCTTGAGCATTTTTATTCAGAAGGTTTTGAGAAGCTGGAGACTGAGATCTTTGGTGTTTGATTCAAACAGATGTTAGTGATTTTTCACTTTCCCAGAAGATCTGGTAAAGAGCTTTCTGTCAGAGCAATTTTCTGTCAAAACATGGATTTGATCAAACTTCTTGTAGAAACATAGCAGTTTCATTTATGTTTTCAAGAAAAAGCTATCAAAATATTTTATTTGTGATTAAAACTAAAATAATAAGAGGAAAACCCCAACTCAAAACCGAGCATCTGACACTGTCAAAATAATTTATTTCACTCAGTTGTTTCCCAAAACAAAAATTGCAGAACTTGTGTTCTGCAGAACATGTTGATTTTCTCATTTCCTCTTCAAAGCAAATCTCAGAATATCTGTCTTCTTCCTAGGCCTGCTTTTTTTTTCAGGCTTTTTACATGTAGTGGTTACTGGAACTGTTCTCAAGGAGGTTGTCAGACCAGCAGCCTCCAGAGTCCTCTGCATTTAGTACAAAGCTCTTGGAACTTTATTGACTTGAAGAATGACTTGGTGCTTGCCCGTGGTCCCAATTAGAGGCTCTTCAGGAGAGCAGAGCAAGTTCTGGATGTCGCTGACAATGTTAGCTGAATTTCTGATTGAGACTAAGATGCTCTGAATTCTGAAGTGAGCATTGTCCCACCCTGAGTGCAATAGGATTGCACTGCAGCGGTGCTACCTGTGTGCAGCCACACGGATAGGTGGGACAGGACTGACCGAATGTCACTCCTGGAGTTGTCTCTCCCCAGACAGTGCCCTTCTCAGTGTCTTACAGACCACAGATTTGGGATCAGATCAGATGACTGGAAATAACTGCTATTTTTTACCAAGGTCCAGATGTGCTTTTTTTTTTTTTTAAATGGACTGCATGTTGAATTGAGCTTTAAAAACACAGTCATATGACAGAGATTACAGTCATTTAGTATTTATTTCTCGAGGATTTCTGGTTTTGAAGAGGCCAACAACTCCATTATAGTTAGCAATCTAAGTAAAACAACTTGCAATGAAAATCACAGACCAAAAGCTGTCAAACTGTAAGGCTGAAGCCTTACGTTCCAAATTATTTTCCTAAGCTATGAGAATATTTTATATAATCTAAAGGAAAATGCTCCCCGGAAAAACCATTTCTGAAATAGCGTGGATTGCTGGGGAAGTGGAACAAAAGTTTTGGTGTCTGTAGCTCTCCCCTTAGAGGACAACTTGGAATCGATTTTTAATGGGGGGGAAACTGCCACAAACGGAAGGCTAAAAGGGAGTAAATGGCATGTGACTCTATGCACAGAAATATCAACAGTTAGGGAAAAGATGATGCACTGCAAACAGTTCTGGGCGTTCAGAGTATTTAAGGCTTATGTCATAAAATACTTGAGTGCTCCAGGCATTCTTAAGCAGAAGTATTAAAATCTGTGGAATTAATACCAGCTGCACTGTTTTCTTCTGCTAATGTGACCTGAGGTTGCAGAGCTGTCAGTGTATCTCATGTGCTGCACGGGAATGGTTTGTCTGCCTTTTATTTGTGCATGATTCATTGCCTTTACTAATTGTTGAGAGCTGTAATGCATCAGTAACATTAATAACTAATGACAGTATGATCTCACTTCATCTCTTGCGACCAACAGGGTCACTTGGCATGTCGTCTGTGTCACAGCCCCCACCAGCACTGGGGTGCAGGGCTCCCATCCGTACCCACCCTCCTTCCTGATGCTGTACATATGCCAGCTCTGAGGATACAGCCTAACAAACTTGGTTTTAACCCCCCTTTGCATCACTGCTCCAATGGTTTTGTTCTTGATTCCATGCTGCTCCCAAATTTGCAGGACTGAGCGTGAAACTGGGTCAGGAAACAGAACCCTGTTTTTTAAAAAAAACTTTTTTTCAGTTGGTTATCTTCAGAATGAGTTGGTTTGGCTATCTGGGTAATTGTTCACTCACAGGAACCACAAGGGTCCTAGGAACAGGTGGGAAGTGTTCTGATGGGAGCTGCTTATGCCTGTGCTGTTGTTGGCAGAAAGGGGTGGAAATGCAAAGAAGCTCTGTTACTTGATGATAAAGAGGAAGGAAAAAAGAGCATTAAGCATTCTGTCTCTGAATCAGAATTGCATTCTAAGGTTAAAAGAAAAACCTTAATTCTATTTAGTTGTTCCAGAGATTGTCATTTAATTGTCTCTTCATCACACTGTAGTACAGTAACAAAGCTCCCTTACGCTGTTGTTGGCACTAATGCCATCCTTCTTTTCAGGAAAGCAGACCTTTCCATCCAGTGTCATAGAAACTGATGCCAGAAAGAATTCAGACCATAAAACAGTGGGAGTAGTATAAGGAGAAATGACTTAGGAAAGGCGTTTATGTTCTAAAAGCAATTGTCATGCATTTCTGTTATAAAAGATCCTTGAAAATAACCCACGTATTTCTTTGTCAATAACCTGAAGTGATGCACAGGACAGCGACAGGAATGCACGGTGTGACAGCACGAGGTGCAGCTTCAGCAGGAGGGCACCGGAGTGCAGAGGCAGGATGGCTGAGAGACCCTGTATGAATACGTTCCACCTGAGTTTCTCAGCTTCAGGGCTCCGTGTAGGGCACCGAACTTGTACCTGAACAGATTACCCACCTGGATGGAGCAATTAGAGGATGGAGTTTGTCAGGGTGCAGGTGATATGGCTGTAAGGGGCTGCACACAGCACCGGTGTGGGGTGTTGGTGTGTGGTGTTTGATGCTGGCCCCGCTGCCGCCTCCTCGCTGCGGAATCACCACACGGCAATGAGATTACCGATTAATTTAATCTTTATTAATTCTGCGGCTTACAGTAAGCATGTGCTGCTGAGGATTAAAGCTTAAGCCTCAAAGCGCGCTTGCAAAGAAACTCTGTGAAACACCGAAAAAAATTAAAACTGCGCTATAATTAAAAGTAGCTAATTAGCCCGCGTTCAGCTTTATTCCGGGTTAATTCTCCAGAGCAGGAAGGCGGCAGGAGCGGCCCGAAGCAGTGCCGGGAGAAGCGCTCGGGGCGGCCTTGGGGCGCCGAGGGGCGAGGCGTGCCCGCAGCCCTCCGCCCCGAGCGGGCGGGCACAGCGCGTGCCGCCACGGGGACGCGCCCGGTGGGCGCTGCGGGCGTTCAGCCCCCTCGGTGCTGGGTGCTGGGGGCCGGCACTCGCTGCGGAGCCGCATCTCCACCGCTCCCGGCTCGGCGTTTCGGCGGCTCGATAGCACTTCATCCCTGAATGCCGCTCCCTCGGCAGGGCGGGCTGCCGTCTGAGCCGCCCCGGCGCCAGCACTGCGGGGAACGCTCACTCGCCACCCGCCGCCTCACGCCGCCCTGCGCCCCTGAGAGGCCGCGGCGCCGCCCGCCCCCCGGGGCGCCCTCCCGGCCCCCCCGGACCCCTCTCCCGGCCCCGCCCTCCTCGCGGGGCGGTGCCGTCCATTGGGGGAAAGGAGGGCGCGAG
>WBMW01005994.1:555934-630878 GCA_013396635.1 Penelope pileata | reverse complement strand
AGCCCTGCTCTCTGGGTGGGGGGCGCGCCTCCCCGCGGGCTCGGGGCTGCTCGAGGCGCTGGGGCGGGGCGGGGGCTCCGGGGGCGCCGCGCCGTGAGGGCTCTCCTCGCCCCTTGGGACAAAGCGGCGCTTCCGGGGCTGCCCCGCGCCGGGCACCGCGCTGCGAGGCGGGGGGCACCGCGGGGCTGCTCGGCGGGTCCCGGGGAGCGCTCCGCGGCTGCCGTCAGCCTGACTGTGACAGCCGGCGCTCCTAACGCACCTCCTCTGTCTCGGCGCTGGTGCTGTTTGTTTGTGCTGCGTTGATTTCAGCATACGCGGGCAGGGATGTGAGGGTGGCAGCAACAGTTCTCATCGCGGAGAGTTTGCGGCTGAGGTTCGTCAGGAGGAAGTGCAGGCGGCGGTGTGCGCTCCCGCGGCGCTGCTGGCGGACTGCCCGCGGCCGGGCTCTGCCGGGGCTGCTGGCACCTCCGAGAGCAGAGCCGTGCCCGGGGGCTCGCCTTGTCCCTTCATCCTGAAAGCCATCGTGTTTCCTTCTTCTCGGATTGAGTTCTAACTCTGTCCTGAGAAAGCTCCTGAGAAGTGGTGTGCTGGAGATCCGTGTGCTGGAGGAGTACGTGGCTTGTGACACCGATCTCCGAGCATCTGTAAAGCGAGTTGCTAGAAGATGACTGCAGGAGAATGAAATACCAATCTTACTGTGAAATGATTGCTGCTAAGTAGTTTTGTCAGCTGCAAATTCAGGTTTGGTGGTGAGGCTTTCTTTTAGAGGCAACCTGAATGAGTGGCACTGCGCAGGCAGTTTGATGTAGCAGACATTGGTGATTGGAATTCATTGTATCTGGAAGGCTTTTCTGCAGTTTTTGCCTCCAAGAATGCAGCTAGATGCTACAAAGCTGCTTTTCAGAAGCTTGTGCTTCTCACAAAATGCCTTTCTCTATGACAATGCCCTGTATTTATTGTCTTCTCTGTCTTCCAACAAGTTCTTTTCCACTGTGAAATGCAAGCAGTGTAGTGAAGCTCGGTCAAATTAACCAACAATCTATTTCACTTCCATCAGTGAAATACTTTAGGTAATAGCAATGTACTTTAGAGTTGAGGTGAATCCATCTGGCTTTGTTCTTGGATACATGTTTTGACAAAGGAGACAACAAGAAAATAGTACTTTCAAAATGCAAAACTCAGCTTCTTCTCTTCTGTGGTGATCTCTGTGCTGAGCAGAAGGCTGACGGTTTTGAGGAAGTTCAGTATTGTTCCGGATGATTTATTAATTTCAGCAGTTTGCTTCCTTCCAGCGCTGAGCTGTTTCAAAGTACAAGTTATCTTATTCCAAATGCTTCTTTATGAGGAAGAAGGCTTTCATGGGCAGGGTCGTGATGCACTTTTGCCATAGCCTCATGAATGGGAGGGTTCTCTTCCACCCGAGAGAGTCCCCGGTAGTGATGTTCACAGGCATAGCTAGGTGGTTAAGTCACTTGGATCCTAATTTGTAGGGACTTGTACTGCAAACAAGCATGTGCACAGCATATTGCGAGGCCAGGCCCCGTAAGTGCTATGTGTCATCCATGGTTTGCTCAACACAGTGGGGCTGGCGCTGAGCTCCGAGCCCTCCTACTGATGCAAATGTTATGACTGCGTCAAGCCTAATAGCAAGGCATGGAGTTGGCCTGTTTTTGGTGTGTTATTTTGAGCACAGCCCCCTGCACCCCCCAATATCTTCAGCTTTCTCTGTACGTTCATGTCAAGAAATGCATTTTCATTAAATCTTACCTTAAGGCAAGTATGAGGTTCTCTCTAACCTGAGGCTAGTGTGTGCAAGGTGAAAATCACAGAATCGTAGAATGGTTCAGGTTGGAAGGGACCTTAGAGATCAGCTTGTTCCAACCCCCCTGCCATGGGCAAGGAAAATGGCCTTGCTTGTTCTGGAGACCTATCTTCTTGTTATTAGTTTTCAAGCACTAGCAAATATGATTATTTAATTGGAAAATAAACACGTTTCATGACCCACCTTAACACCTCTTTGTTTCAGTTTGTGTGGAAGATGCACAGTTTGAAAAGTCTTGCGTGATTTGTAAGAGAGAAGTCGTGGTTTCCAGGCTTTCCTTTGAGACGAATCGCCTGTGGAGTGCTCTTGGTATCTGAGGCTTCCAAATGGAAGCTGAATGAAGCTTTAATGTTTATGCTGATGATAATATTAAAATGCAGTAGGTCTTGAACTCTGTTTACAAAGATCACCTGTGTGAACACACAGCCTTTATTGGGAGCAGCTTAGACTTAAATCCGTTCGTTGGATCGCCAGGTTTCATTCCCAAGCCTTCATTTAGGCAAATGCCCTCTCTGCGTAACCTGGCGTGCTTCCTGCCTGGCAGATGCAGGACTGGGTACAAAGCTTGCACTTAGCCTGCCGTAGGATTAGGGCAGGTAGCTTTGTTACCATAGGTGGGGATTACGCACGTGAATCGCCGCGCTCGTGTGTTGTGTACAGTAGTACCGGTCTCGAGTGGTCGGTCCTCCAGAATTGATAAGCGTGAAGTTTGAACAGGAGATCCTGTTGTAATGGGTAGGAAATGAGGAGCCTGATGGTGTGACCTTCACCGTGCGTATGCTGTTGTCGTCTTAGCGGTTAGGAGATTTACAGTCCAGAACACTTAAAAAACAAAACCCTGAACAAAAACACACAAAAAGCCAAACTGAAGACTGAGCACGAGTGTGTTTTTCTTCTGATGCGTGATAGCTTTATCGCTGGAGTGGCTGTGTGTAACCTCCAAGACTTCTTAGGTGGTATTGGGAAAATGCCACGTGCTTAAAGCTTGCTTTTTGGATGCAGGACTTTTCAGTGTGTTGGTTTGGCTATGATAGGATGTGTTTGAAAATTCTTGCTGTTATTTTGTAATCTGATAGTTTGCCTCTCTGAGTTACAGCTTGTGATTTGCTGGTGCTGTTCTGTTTCATTATGGGAATGTCAAAAATAAGAAACAAAACAAACAAACAAAAACCCCACCAAAACCAGCACCCAAACCCTAAGTAAAACTGTAGGCATGCTGTCCCTTCTTTAAATCTATATTTTCCTTTTTTTTTTTTTTTTTTTCCAAAAGAATGGCCGTTTTGGACATCCACTGACCTTGACTGCCAGAAATGAAATGGTGGAGTATTAAATGCACGTTTGACAGCAGAGGATGTGTTAGAATTAAAGCATTGTTTTATTAGCATCAGTTAATTAGGAACTTAAATTGGATTAGTCTATTTGAAATGCTTCTTGAGATAATCTTGGAACGTAATAACCAAGTAGCATCGGGATGAAGACTGAAATCTGTGTCAGGTCAGCATAGTTGGAGGAAAAATAAGTACTCAGGTATGAAAAATGATTTGAGTGTGTGACAGGGCTGCAAGGTCCTGTTCAAAGCTTCTAGGGTGCTCAAGCTCTGCGTGCCCCTAAAATGTTTTCTTAGTTCCTGCGCTGACCAGAGTCTCCCCTATTTATAATGAATGTTGTGTGCACATGCTTCTCAATGAAGTGTTTCTGTATGCTCTCAGGTTTGTCTTTAGAAATAACTGACACTTAAAATACTTGAAGTTATTGGAAAACATTGGTGAAATTCAGTAAGTTTTCTGTGAGGCTGAGGGTTTTGTTTCTGCATCTCTTCTTACTGGAAGTGGTTACAGAGTTCTACCAAAATTAGTATTGGAACTCTGCTAGCATGAATGCCCTAGTACTTCTGGTTCAGATAAAAACATCTGAAAGAGCTAACAACTATAATAACTTCTAACTTGTAGAGCATATAAAATAATGCAGGCTGTGTAATGTCTTCTTGTACTCCTGGCAACACTCTTGCGAAGCCCTATTCCTGATTAGGCCCAGGTTCAAGACGAGCAGAACAAAAATAGCATGTTGGCTTAGTCTGGTGAGGGGACTGCCTTGCAGTGATTGCTTTAGCTGCATCCTCACGTGAACTTACATGCTTTGCTAACAACTGGAGAGCTGTGGATGGAAGCAACATGGCTTACAGCTCCACTGGGTACTGAAATAATCTGAACGTGGCCCGTTCTTGTCGTTGCGGTGTCAGGAGTAGGACGTTGGTGCCTTTTATTTCAGTGTGATGAAGGACTCAGTTTACAGGGCCTCAGCTAAATGGTGCACAAATTTAATGTGTGCTCGAGAAGCAGTTGTTACCAGGAGTGTTATTTATTAGAATTGGAATCAATAAAGCGTGTGGAATTTGGACACATACTCAGTAATCATCACTCGTGTATGGAGAATGCCTTGAAAAATGAGGGTATGCGTGAAAACATGTTTTACTCTATTTTAAATGATCAACGTCGTGAGAGAATCAGTTGCATATCACCCGATTGCTGAGAGGAAGATTGGAAATGGGTTATCTCTCCAAAACAGATGTCTGTTTGTGTCCTTCTGTCTCCAGCTCCCAGCGATAAGAAACGCTGCGCAACAGACAAAGCACAACAGAGAAATTGAGGTAAAAGCAATACTAGCTGAATAGTGAAACACACCCGTTGCTGCTGCACGAGTCACCGAGTATTGACTTCCCATCATGATTAGAAGAAGCACTCTCACTCTGAATTTAGTGACAGAAGCTTTGTATGTTTCAGGTGCTTTTGATAGCTGTTACAGACAGCTCTCGTAAGTGAGAGATAAGATATCCTTTCCATTTTCTTCTTTTTTTTTTTTTTTCTATTTGGAAGCTAACCTTTAATTAAAAGTAGTGCAGCATGCTCTGAAGCTGCACTGGATGCTAATTAACTTGCATCAGTGCTTCAAGCCATGCTGTCTCCTAAGGTTTCCTGCTGTTTGCACTGGATAAATATTTATGCTTCAGCAAAGTGTTAACTTCAACCTGATGAACAGTGCATACCACCTTAATATTTCTGTTACTACTGAACACCCTGAGTCAGCACTGTTGTTATATTTTATTTCAATCCCTTTTTTCTTTTTTTTTTTTTCCATTTTAGAAAAGTGGGGAAGAAGCCCACTACACTTCAAATGTGCACTCTGTATGAAACAGATCCTTGTGGGAAGATTTTTGATTAGAGTTAGGGAATTAAGTCTAATGCTAACAATTAAGCTGTCTAGCAGCCTGAGAGCTGTATGCTGGTTAGTGCTGGATGATATAAGGTCTTCACGAATGCCAGGTTAATGGACAGGGCTGTGTTACATCGTTGGGGTTTGTTTTCAAGCACTTGAATCCTGTTCATATACCTAAACACCTCAAGTTTTGTATTTTTAATTCATTTTAATCTTGATGTATTTCCTACATTGAAGGAAATTACCTGAATATGAGAGAGCCTTAAGTTGACCTAATAAATATTAAAAATCTCTGATAGTTTTTACCATCTACCTCTAAGAGTGTTTAGCCATCTCTCAATATTATGATACTTGCTTATTTGCAAGCAGTCAGTTGTTTAAGCCATGCTGGATATACTGTACTAACATGATCTCTGTGTGTCTCTGTAGGATCTTCAGGTACAGAAATGGAAACTTTGCTCCATGGTAATATTTTTTTCTCAGTGCTTGCTGGCTGAATTAATTTATGCAGTACTCTGTGAGGTGAAGTGCGTTGTGAAGTCAGACTGCAACTTCACATATTTCGTGTTGGGCTAATGAAGAGAGGTTTTTTTGAAAGCATGGGGAGGAGCAACATTAGAAGGTACTTTGTAGCTCTTGGTACTAAAGCAAGGGTTTATTTGAATGTTCCTTTCAGAACTTTACACTGGATTTCGGCACTGACGTTCTGACAGTTCTGCGGTTTGTGGTTAGCAGCCCATCTGGCTGAGCCAGTTGCTGTCTCCTCAGTTAAGACAATGCCTTTCTTATTGCCTTTCTTTAGGTTGTGCTAACGCTTAGCTGTTCCGTGCCGCATGCTGGGGACATGCTGCCACTGTTACTCAGTTACAGCTTTTAGGCTTAATAGGCTGTGGTCTTTCCACTTACATCTCTCACACTTCCAATTATATAGACTCTGTATATCAGACGTAGGAAGACTAATGGGCTCCTGCATTTTTTCCCTACTTTGAACTGTATTCCCAGAGCAGCAGCCAGAGGAGCATGTGATGGTAATTCTGTACATCTGCTCACGCAGCTTTGCGAGTACTGGTATGGTGTTTACCAATTTCTGTCTTGCTTAAGAAAATGTGATTTACATTTAATTGTAAATGTTATGGGAGGAATGAAAAATCGGGTTGTCTCTCTCCCTCTCCCCCTATTATCTCAGCAGCGTTTTGCGTAATCCCTGGAAATGGCAGGTATGTTCAGCACGCTGCTGTGCTGTCGTGAAGGGCTGTATTTCAGACAACCACGTTTGTCACGTCACAACAAAGGAAACATCTGTTTTGCAGAGTACTTAATGATACTGTGTGAACTATCTGGATTTTGTTTTCAGCTGGGGTTGGTTGAACTTGGTCAAGATACTTTAGAGACTTGATTTCAAGTTGTGTTGCTTTTTCAGTTGTTTGTGCAAATATAGCAGAACTACTCTTGCAGCATTTGCTGGTCTACTCAGCCAATCTCTAACACGATGAAATCTCTGCTAAACTTAGTTTCTTTGCTGCATTTTTTTTTGGCATATGTATTTTTAACATGACCCTTTTTGTCTTGCACCAACACTTAATGATCTCCAAAGCATATGCATTAGCAGTAGTTACCAGAAAGTCTTAGTAGGATGTAATGGTTATTTGGGTGATGATATCTTATGCCAAACTATGGCACTGGCGAGCTGTAGCTGTACTGAGAAAACCCAATACGGATTTTTCATCTGAAACTTAGCCTCACTAGAGAAGATCTTTGTGCAATTCCATATACATACACATCTATACCTTAAGGAATTCATCAAAATCTTTTATTCATTCCTGTTTCAGTGATATTTAAAAATGTCCTGAATGCTTTGTCCTATTCTGGTAAAGGAATGGATGATAGTTCAGCTATGTTCCCATGAAACAGTGACAAGGGCTAAATCACTTAACCATTTATAGCTGCTTTTCAGTATGGTGAAATAAAAGGCCTGTATAAATTTAGTAGCTTTAGTACGAGTATGCCTGACATCAGGGGGAGAAGAAACCCTTACAAGAAGTCCCTGCTTGCATGGTAAGCCGAGGAACTGACTGAAAAACGTGGATGGGAAGTTAACTGGATGATGAAAGTAATAGCAACCAGTTGATATCATGTTTACCCTTTAAGAAGTTCCTCAAATGTAACTGCTCGTTTTAGGTGATGCAAGTGTGATCCTTCTACGTTGCAGAATTGTGCCTCGCTCTCACTTGAAAAGTGTGTCATACTGCTTAGAAAGTGGCCATTCACTGAGATTTTATCTGTTACTTCCTCTCACGTGGTAGCTTGCCTTGCTCTTGGTTCATTGCAACTCCTCTTTACTGTGAGGACAACAGTTTTCATGAACATAACATTTTGCTTCCTAGGGCTATTAAGCTGTACTGATGTCCTTTGGCTCTGGTTCATCTGAGTCCACTGTGTCCCAAATACATGTGCAGTCGATGACCAGTTCCCATGTGTTGTCATAATTACATCTGCAATTCTAATGACTTCGGTTGCCTCCTGTAAACAGGATGCACTAAATCAAGTTCTACATTGAGATACATAGACTTTAGATTGTTATAGAAACAAATTTTGGCTACTTTGTTTTTAGACTGCAGAGATGTTTGTCAGACTAAGTCCGAAAGTCTGTACTCTGAATTTGTACCCAAATATTGAAGTACCAATGAGTAATTCTAGAAATACCAGGTATGTAAGTCTCAAAGAATGCACTTAGAAAACCGAGGCTATCTTGAGCAGAAGGCGTCTTGAGATTTAATGAGCAAATAAAGGAAACAGGAGAAGAAAATTTGAATGCATGTTCTGTGGTTTTCTTTTCTTCTTTTTTTAAATCTTAAGCTGTTTTCTGCTACCTGAGTGGTATCAGTATAAATTCTCTAGAATCTTTTCTTGTTATGGCATTTGAACCATGACAGAACACTTGGAGATACGATTTACTCTGGAAATCTGTACAGGAGTTGGTCAAGAGCCTCCCTAGAGGAATTCTTAACCTATATAACAACACCTTTTTTTTTTTTTTTTTTTTTTCCTTTGTTAATATTATGGTTTGGAGATTTTATTTTATTTTATTTTTTCCTGGAAATTGCAATAGAGAGCAAGAAATGCAGGACAGTAAATTATCTGAGACTTCAGGTTGCTCGTGCACTGTATTTAGGGTAGCACTGAAATTAGAAGTGGCAATGGAGTGTTTCACATATTAGACATACCAAGTTCTGAGTAAGAAGTGTGGGTCCTGCTGGTACTTTTTAAAATTTTCAGTTAAAGAAAGTCATGTTTATCTGATGTTTATGAAGTAATTAAAATACACAAAGTTCTTTTTTAGGTGCTGAGAAATGTTGTCTGAATTAACGTGTCCAGTCTTGTGAGTACAGCAGGGAAGAGATGAGGAGGAATGAGCGAACTGCCATGGGCTGATAAGGGGTACTTTTCCTGCAGCTATGTAGCGTGGTGTTTTGTACACTTACTGATGGATCATTTGAGTGCTGTAACTTAACAGGGAGCAATCAATCATCAACCACTCAAAGTAAACTAAATCCTAAGATTATTTGCAGTGTTGACGTACCTCTCTTCTGGAAAATGCAGCCTTTTTCCTGACAAAATAAGCTACAAAATCATGTATCGGTAGATCACCACAAGCGTCTTTTTGCTCTGAAATGTGTGTTATATTTCAAATAGTAATGTTCCAGCTTTTCTTTCCTGATCTTTGGGTAGATGTTAGGATGGTACACTGGAGATAATTTTTTGGACTGTTATCAGGAATGCTAATGTTGTTGCATTGGTAGAGCAGAGTGATGGGAAGCATCACAACAGTCATTTCAAATAAATGCTCTGGAATGAAAATGAAGTGAAACCCTTCCATTGCGGTCATGTTGGATCACGTCTGTTGATGTTGTTATATTATGCAGCACAGTCTTATTCGGAACCTGATATGTCTGACACCACAATGACAATCCTTAGGGTGTACTAAGTTTCTTTTAAAGCCTATTTCTGGGACATCCCGATCGCTGACCTGTCCCAGAATGCATACCAAAAATATATAACAAAATCCTTGCTTGTTTCAAATGTAGCATGTTAGACATCCTCAGCTGTGAGTGGGACTGCTTTGAAAGGATAGTAGTTATTTGTGGATACATGAAAACTTCTGAACAATTTCAGAGGAGGAGTTCAGGTTGTAGATGGATGTTTCAGTTAGTCATGTACAGTCTGGCAAAGGAGGGTATGATTTCAGAGCAGGCAGAATTCTCTTTTCATTGTTTTAATGCTAGTGATATTATTTAAAATGAACAAATAAAAAGCTAGAACTTCTAGCTAGTTTGTTTTGCTCTATAAAAAAGTCACTTCTGAAGCACCTGTAAATTTTGCAGTCTAATTTTCAGTTTGCAGAGCCTCCTCATGCACTGTGGAGGCAGAAGGAAAAATTCTGTTGAACTGAAGTCCCAGGAGCTGCTACAAAATTCCTTCCTCATGGGGCTTGTACTATCTCCTACAGCTGGCCTCTGTTGGCTTGTAAGCAGACATCTCTGCCTTTCAGATTCGATAAGGAGTAACTACCTAGAATGGAGTGGGAAATGGGCGGAATCTCCTGAAGTCATACTCTTGACCAGGGAAGCCAAGAGGTTTGGCCAAGTGTTGCATTCTGATGATTGCCACTGAAAAGTAGGTGAAGACTATTAAAAGTGGAAGGCGAAGAGCCTGTTCCAACTCCTACCCCTTGGTGAGCTGAATCTTTCTCTTCTGCTAAGAGCCACTGCTTAACTGTTTGTCAGGTCAACTCTTTCCCTCTTGCTCTAGCCCAAACTATGCTGTTAGGATGATGGAAGGTGTTGGAATTGTGCCTTTATCAGTTGATGCTCGGAGGTGAGGTGCAGCCTCTGCTCAGTTCTCTGCATGTTTTTTAGGTCATGCTCAAGCTGTTGTGCAGCATGTGCTTATGCATTTTTTACATCAACAGCCTTGTCGTGGCTGCTGAATGGTCTGACACCTTTCTTTTTGATCTGTTCTGAAGTAACTCTAACTTGAGACGATTTGCAGTTTTCACAGAAAGGAAACTTGTCTTTAAAATCAGCAACAAACAGACTTTACAAACAGCTAGATTAAATGAGTAGCTGCTGGGGAAGGCAAACTATAGTAGCACTCAAGTTCGAGCAGGCAAAGTAGGTAACTAGAGGTCATGGCATTGCTACCAAGATAATGCTTTGTGCTTTTGCTGAGGCCATTGGTTGGTGGTTCAGGGCTTGCACGTGGTGCTGAAACAAGAGCTGCAACATGATTATTGACTCTGCTTAGTTCCTTCTATTTCACTCTTAAATTTGGTTTTGGGGTTTCAGGGAAGCTTCCTCGCTTCATCGTGATGTAGCATGCTTTGGGCTTAGGGGAAAGGGGGCCCATGAGAACAGTAACTTCCCTTGGAGTTGTGTGGGGAATGCTTCTTGTAAGTGGGTGACTTCAGCAGCACCGTATTCCCTTACAGAAGTGGTAAGAGCCCTGGGTCGTGTACTGCAATATTGCTCACTCTTGATATAAGATACTGCAGTGCTGATACATGAGAAAAACTTTTTCTGAAGCTTTTCGGCTCTTATGAGAGCATAAGGAAAATACCTTTGTTTTAATATTGTGGAATTTTCTGTTTAAAGCAAAGCAAAACCTGGAAAACCTGTGTGTGGATGAGGTGACTCCAGTAGCGTTAACACGCTGTTCCCGTTCACATAAATCTGTCTGTCATTTCAGATGTTTGGTCAAGCTTTTGGTTGTGTACTCTCTTTTACCTTGCTGTAATTTAAATTCTCTTTCCTGGTGACGCATACAGTTATTACTTTGATTTTTTGTTTGTGTATGTAAAACTGATAACTCTGTTAATCCAGAATAACTGCAAACATAGTTTAAGACAAGGTTATTCAACGAGTTCTTTTATCCAAGACTAGGCTGTTTCCATCTACTTTTTTAAAGATTTTAAAAAGATGTAAAAAACAGTGTTTGCATGGAACAGAAGAAAAGAGGAAGCAAGTATATTTCAGCTGCTAAGAACAACTGTTTTGAAAGTGATAGTTCTTACTTTATTTTCCTATAATGAATGTAGGTGTTGGTTTATTACAATTGACAGAAAACCTAACACTAGAGGATATACTGCAAGTGAAATAGCTTGAAACAGAGTAGGGCTTCTGCAGGCTGCAGTAGCTGGGGTAGATTGGCTCAAGGTGGCTGGTTTTGGCTGACACTGTGGTTACCAGTACAACAGTTTTACTTAGGGTGTGCTTTTGTGCAGAAGGCAGCAAAGAAGAAGTGGTAAAGTAGAATTTAAAAAAAATAAAAATAAAAAAAATCAAGCCTGGAGGTTATTTAATTTTACTCCAGTTTGGCACTGTACTATTCGGGTTGCTTTTATGCAGCTTTAATGATACAAATCTGATTTACTATGGCTTGTATAAATTCATGGGAATATATCAATATTAAATCTCACTTCTGTGTCTTGGCAGGTTGTTTAGCTGGCGTGAGTCATTTGGTTGTGTTTGAAGAGTTATCATCTGCCTGGTAAAGGGCAAGTACAAAGCTGATTGTGTACAAAGGTGGTTTATAATTGTGGCTTGCTAATCTGAAATCGAGCAAGTGTAACTGCCAGGAGTCAAAGATCGGAATTAAAATCTTTTAAAGCATATGGTTACAGGGACCCTGCCACTGCTCAGGACTGTGGAAAGCTTTCTCCAGATCTGTTTTGGGTCATGTATGCTCATATGACTGTTTACCAGCATTAAGAATGGCATTATGACCTCAACGATTGCATCCCCCCTCTCTGTGTTTGCAGAATTTGAGAGAATTCTGTAGAAGGGTGAGTTATAGTTTGATACACCAAGTATTTCTGTGCAGGTTGCTGGGCAGCAGAGCGTCAGCATTCTACGGTGCTGTATCCTTGATGCAAGAAACAATGGCATTTGAGGCAGCTTTTTCTTGTTTCTGTGCAGTCTAGCATATGCTTTCTTGCTTTAGTATGATTATTTTTGTCATTATCTTTTATTGTCAAAGCTGAATTGTATGTGGCTGAATTTTACTAGCCCCATGATTTTTAAGAACTTACTGTGGATGTTATTTATGAGGAATTTTTCCATGTGCTGTGCAAAGATCCATAATATTGTCATATTTCAGCTGTAAACCATCCAAGAAGCATATAGGCACAAGATCAGGAATCTTATTTCAGTCTGTCATGGACAAGACCACTGGCTTTTCAAGGCTGTTGTTCCGTAGGCTGATCTGAAGTGTAAGCTGCAAGTAAGGTGGTTGCTTCTAGTGCTGATGGACCGGGGAAAAAAGAAGGAAAACTGAAAAACAGCTCATGAAATTCAGATTGACTGCATTTTGAGTTCCTGAGGTTCAGGAGCCTTTTCAAAAAAACTACTGGAAACAAGGGTGTTCAAAACTGCTGTCTTGGTATAGGTTCAGTGCTGTGGTTGCAAAGATAACTGCAGTGATGTCCATACTGAGTCAGAGTAGAAGTTCTGAAACATTCTTGTCTGGCAGTGTCTGTTAATAGATGCATGGAAGGGGAAGCTGGGCATGTGCTAGTAGGGAAAGCTGGGGATCTAGCTTGTTGAAGATCAACTTCTGACTTGGACCCTCTGCACTAGATGGCACGTTCTTGCATTTAGTGGCTGCAGATGGTTTCTTCTTCCATGAATGCATCCAGGCTTCTTTCTGTGCTTTTATGTAAGCTTGATGTACGCTGGCTTGGGACTCAGCATGTGCACCCTTTGCATGGTTCTTGGTAACTCCTGTGTTGAACCCTAGTGCTTGTTGTTTCTCCTGTTAGAAGATGCTGAACGGCTGGCTCTTGTCACTATAGGAGTTTATTTGAGCCTGAGTTGGTGATGCTTGCTGCACCTTTAGCTGTCTTGTTGACACTGCCTGCTTTTACGCTAAAGGGCAGCAATTATAAGAGAATATTTGATACTGAGTCTTTGAGCATTGCTTGTGTTGCGTGTCTGAATAGAGCATGTGACTTTCAGGCTTAGCACAATGGCGTTTTTGTTTCTCTCTCTTTGTGAGAGTTTGAGAAATGTCAAGAAGTCAGACCTGGCCTTTGTGGTTTTTAAAACTTGCCAGAGTAGTTTTTGAAGCCCAGATCAGCAGTGGTTTCTTTTCTTGACAGACTGAGCAATTTGCTATCCACTACTGACACTACAAGTATGTGTTTTAAGAGGATAGTTTGACCATATTTGAAATTCCATAATTAAGGAATAAATCACTATCACTAGAATATGACGTGCCTTAACATCGGGAAAATACATTTTCTTCGTTGGTGATTTGGTCAAGAATACACTCATCTGAGCCCTCTTCTGAGGCCTACCAGAAGGTTTTGTCTTCATCTTTGGAACGAGTTGAGAGAGAGCATGGCTCAGCAACATGAACTTCAAGTATAGACTGTCGTCCTTAAGTGAACTTGTCAGATACAGAGCTGATGAAAAAGTTCTCTCCCCCCAGATATGTTGAGCCCTAATTGGCTGTTCCCTACTTTCAGAAACGAACTACAGAGTACCAAAATTAACATGTACCAGGGACTTGGTTTCTTAGGGCCTGGTGCATCATACCAGAACACTCAGAATTTTATTTTGTTCCTCTTCTGGGTTGAGTTCACAAATTCGGCTGGCAGTTCATAAAAATCTTAATGTTTTGCCCTGTGTTTCCCTTAGATCTGCTTAACTGAAGACTAAGAAAAAAAATTTCTTAGCAAATAGTACAAACTTACAAGCAGATGCTTTTCAGATTAGGTAAGGGCACAATATATGCTTTTCCTTCTCTTCCAGCAGTTCCCGGAGGATGGGACATGAGCAGTTTTTGGCTCCTGGTCTTGTTATTTCCACTAGCAAACGCTTAATACTGTGGTTCCATGAGGTCAGTTCTGCAGAACCCAAGAGTTCGTTCTTCATCCAAGCCCGGCCTCCTTGTACTTCATCCAGAGTTCATTCACACACACATCCTGTGGATAAATTCTACGAGGGCTGGGTAGCTTTAAAGAACAGGAAAGCCACCTTAGTACATGATTGTGAGATTATTTATTAATTTTTCAAGAACAGCCTGTGCATGTGTTGTCTGTGATTTCATTCAAGGTCATCATTTGATGATATTATGTTAAAGAAGTCTTGAGTGACGGGTACGGGAAATTGAAGCCATTTAAGTGGATGGATCCATTAGTAGGTTTGCCAGAGAATATACCTTTATTCAGTCTTGGATTGCCCTTCACCAACTTGATTCACAGCCAATTTCACTCCCTGCCTCTGTTACTGGAGCAGAAAGATTCTGGTGTATCTGTGCTGTAATGCATGGGGGAGAAAAAGAACAGTCTTTGTAGACACTTTGTAGATGTCTCTCCAGACAAGACTTTGCTCCAGTTTACCTGACCTCTGTGAGGTACACTTATTTGATATCTTCATTCCAGATGTACTATTTATCCTGAAACAAAGTAAAAATTGCTGGCTCCTATGTAAGGAGAGTTTTAGTACAGTATTAGAATAGAGCAAGATCGATTTACAGTTCTCAGTCAGCTCATTACTTGGGAACAGATCCAGAGAGCAGTCTTACCTCAAGCTGTGTCAAAACATATTGCTGACTTTGAGTGGTATGTAAGCTAGATGCTTTCCTCGTTGGTATTAGAGCTCAAGTTGCATAGGGTTCTGATGTTGGAGATCAGTGAGGGCTATGTGGTTTTAAGTATGCCTACTTTAAGTAGGTATTGTACTAGGCAAGCTTTTTTGTTAATTATTATTTACTGTGAATCCTATTCCTTGCTGCTAGTCCAGGTGAGAGTCTTGTGAAAAATGCTCCAAAATGCTTTTAACTCACAGGTCTAAAATGCACGGGTAAATGAGCTGGGTGTTAGCTTGGGGCAGTACCGCTGCTTGCTTTCATCGTGTCACAAGTGGGAAGCAATGTGGTGAGACCTGCAGTGAACGAGTGGCCTGAAGTTGCTTTGCCTCACACATGATACAAGCTAAGAATATACGTGCTAACATGGAAGTACAGCAGATGTGTGATGACATGGCTGAAATCCACTGCAAATAATTGAGTGGTATCGTTTAAATCTTTGAGACCTTTTCTTTCCTACAGCTGTCTTCCGTCAGGACATCCAAATGGCCTGTTAATCTTTTGGGATGAGGAGCAAGTTATGCTTGATTTGTGGAGGTTATAGGGATGAAAGCAATTTGTTTAAGAAATTCTCAAACTCCATCTTTAACTCTGCACAGGATGTAAAGGAAGAGGCATGGAAAAAGGCCAGTCTCCTCAATCAGAAGCTGATTTACCTTAAAACAGGACTTTGTTGGGGAGGAAGCGCTGTGCAGTGTTTGCTGTATTGTTTGGATTTTCATTAGTTTTGTTATTTATAAAATACATTGTCAATGTAATTTTACAGCTTTTTTCAAAGTAGCATTTATTTACCACCTTACATTGCTTTTAATTCTGTGGTGATCGGGGCATCTAATGTCTGCAGTAGCTTGTGTCTTGCAGAGTAATTAAGACACATTAAAATTAAGAATGTAATTAAGGCATTTTTTAAAAATCCTCTTGGTATTTGATCCATACAAAGTTGTCAGATACTACAACGTAGGCCCTATTTTGGCCCACTTTGTGTTTAAAAAAACAAATCAGTTTTAGACACATTAAAATTAAGAATGTAATTAAGGCATTTTTTAAAAATCCTCTTGGTATTTGATCCATACAAAGTTGTCAGATACTACAACGTAGGCCCTATTTTGGCACACTTTGTGTTTAAAAAAACAAATCAGTTTTAGAGTTGTTTCCCTTTGTAAACTTTCTGTAAGCTTCAGGAAAACTCGCACTGTTAAATTTCTAAGTCCTTCTTTTAGAGCAGTCTCAGTAGGGTTTTGCCCAACCTGTCCATGCACTGTTGCAGGCCAGCTTGTCCTTCTAGCTAGTGCAAAATTTGGCAATCTTCAGCAAAACAGCAAGTTATCTGCCTGTTATAATAGACCCACATATCTGCTCTGTGGAATTCTAGGCTGAGGTCAGTCTAACAGTAATAGTAATATTTGTCTTTGAGGAAAAGAATTGTGTGGTTAGATTTTAATTGTGATGCTTTATGTGTATTGCTGTAGATGCATGTGGGCTTGAGTTTAAGCTGTATATTCAGAAGGGTGTATGTATTTGGCTGTTTTTAGTGCATGAAGTGAGCACAGTCTGCTTCTTCTGTGGATTGCAGCCACCTTAACTGTCGAAGGGATGTTTCCATGACTTAAAAAATCAGAGACTCAGTCAGCAAATACGGTTCCTTTTTCCTTTAGTTCAGCCTTTTATAGCCTATGCTTGTGCCTGATGTGCCAGGAAGACGACTTGCCTTCAAATACATGGTCAGTAAGTCCTGAAGTGTTATTCTTAGTCCAATTGGCAATGCCAGGCTAAGAGGATCTTATTGTTTTCACTGGTCAAATAGATCCTGTGTTCTCTGGAAGTCTTTAATCTAAAAATAACACTTGATAGATCAATAAAAATAGGTTAAAAAAAAATAATACTGCATGTTTGATAAATGTGGTGTCAGCTATGAACTGAAGTATCCAGGACTCCTGGATGCAGGAGTCAACGTTAGCACAAGCATTCATGTTAGTGATGGGGCTCCTGCCAGCCCTGCTGAAACATAGGGTGTTGCAGAAGCCTTGGTGCACCTTCACAGGAATGAAAGCAGGACTAGGAGATGTGATCCTGTAGGGAATGATGAGGTTCTTGCTTCAGTAATTGGAGTAGGTCTAGCCTTTGTGTTAGTGCACAGGGGTGTTATGCTCAAAGCTTCACTTTTGCATCACGGTTTGGCACAAAACCTGATTCCGTTCAGAGGCTGCTAATCCACATCTTCGTTGTTGTGCCCTTAGGGATTTTCAGAGCTGGTCACAAGAGCTGGTGTTTAGCTAGGTGAGTTTCCTTTGTGACTTCCTTCACAGTCTTCCGTATCTTTGCTTGTTTCCCAGGGAGTTTAGGTTTCTTTCCCCTGACCACATCGGTTACTTGGTAGGCTGAATTCTTTCCCAGCAATGCTGTGAGTTGTTGGATTTTTGCTTATGCTACCTGTGTCAGTATCCTAACTGCAGTAGACCTTTTTTGATCTTCACTTAAAACAAAAAACCCAAACCTGACCAGTTTCAAAACCAGAAACAAACCTGAAGGAGACAATGAAAGAGCTGTGTGATCTCCATGGCTTTAATGGTATGCATCGGCCTTTCTAACGCAGCTCCGTATAGACCATAGGTGTTCTGCACCTCACTGTAATTTGGAATGGATCTCATTTCCAGTGTGCCTCTGTATTGAATGTTCGATCATTGCTAGCTCGTGACTTCAACTCATGATTAAGCTGGTCAGCGGCTCCCCTCCTGCTCCTCTCCCTTTCCTTTGGCATAGCCTGTGCTTGTTGTTTCGTGATTCTTTCCTGAACAAACTGCTGGCCATCCCAAGCTGTTTCCTCTTTGTAACTAGTAGCTGTGAAATCCTGCCTTGAAAATGGGAGAACGTGAAGCCTGTTTTCTCAAAGTTTGTTTTTCTTGTTTTCTTTTTAATTAAGTACGAATTTGTTGTGTCATGTAAGTTGCTTTTCACTTTAAAAGAGAGAATTGGTAGAAAATGCTGCGGGGGGGGGGGGGGGGGGGGCAGGAATCTCTGGCTGCTTGTGCTGTTATTTGTTGTGAATGTGGTGCACAAAGTTGCTGGACAATGTATCCAGTCTTCTTGCATTTGCAGTGCATGTCTGAATATTTACTCCCTTACAAACCATGTCCTACACCTTGAAAGATTTCAGTATTTCTCTTTCTAAGTAAAGCCTATCTTAGGAAACTTTTTCCTCCTTTCTTTGGAGGGCTTACAGTGAGCTCTCCCCATTATCATGCCTGATTCTTTTCTCTTTATTTAGGCTTCTTAAAATTCTCTGGATATGTTCCACTACAGTCTGGATTTCAGAGCAAATATTTATATTTGTGTTACATGAGGCAATTCTTCTTTTCCCCTCTTTTCCTTGTTTGTCGTTTCTCATGTAAGCCCGTACTTGTGTATCAGAACTTCATAACTAGTTTTAAACTAGCAAAGCAAAGCCTGATAAGATATGTCACGTGGCTGCACGTTTCTTCAAGTAAATGTTAATTCTTTCCTGAGATGAGTGTTTGTCGTTTGCTAAATCAATGTAGGGTAGTTTACATATGCCCAGGGCATCCTCCACAGCATATTCTTAACTTTTCGTAGTTTTTTATCTTAATGATACGTTGTCCTTAGTTTCAGAATATGCCATTTCAAATAACAGTTCTTTTGAGATGTTCTCTTAAAAAGGAAAAAAAAAAAAAAAAAAGTAAGAGAGATAAGAAATGAGTTTCAAAAGCTGCTCTGCATCTTTTGTGTTCATCTGAGTACTGCTGGTCCTGCTCTGGCAGACCATGCGGGGAGTTAGGCTGGGGAGTCCACCTTAGGTTGCGTGCTGAGGCTGCACACTCTGTTGCCTTGCAGCCATGGTGGTAGGGGAAGATCAAAAAGTTTCTATCACTCCTTCGTTGTCCTTTTCCAAGTTAAGAAAGCAGTTGATTAGGAAAAAAATAGATAGTAATTTCCTTTCAGTGAGTTTGTGTAGTTTTCTCTCAAGCTCTGTAAGCTGAAAAATAAGCAGGAATGGAGACGGTAGTATTTTCTGTTTCCAGAATGCCCTTTCTGCAGATTTTAGACTTATTGAGCTTCCCACACAATACATACTTGGAATTTATTAAACTGCTGTGTATGAAGACTCCCATGTTTAATGCTTCCAGCAGCTTGCATAAGCAAAGTAGAATAAAAGTTCAAAATATGTCAGCATGTGAAATGTTAACAAGTAAAAGCATGATAAGATTCTTTAAATATTCACAAGAACTTAATCTTCACCATATATTTAATGCAGTGATTGCATAGTTTTTACACACTGTTTTCGTTTTCTTTCAGGCTGAAGGTTTTGGAGCGGATGCTGGAAGATGTTAGCTGTGGATACTGGGCTTGTGGAGGAGTGGTTATCGGAGTTCAAGGTAATACTGCGCTGCTGGATATTTGGCCAGTAGCATCTGAATTGCTGCTGGATTGCTGCTGGAGCAGTGTACAAGAGTGCCTGATTGATGCAGAAAATGAAGATGACTAGTAACATTAGATTTTGAGGTAATCTGATGTATACAGATGTCTGCTTGAAAGACTTTTTTTGTCCTTTGGGATTGCATACTTCCTGATACAGGGCAGTGAAAATAATCTTCAGTGGACTACAGCAAAAAATGAACTGCAGACTATAAAGTTGTACCCCAAATTGTCTTTCAATTTTTTCATGTTGTTTACCTTTTATGGACTACACTCATTCTCTCTGGAGTGTCGTCTTTAGGTTTTATTGTTAGAAATTCAATGCTATGTGATAGCTACTGATCGTTTTGCTTGTTGAACTTGCTGAACTTCTGTCATACGCTGTAGTTTTGATCGCTTATCTTTTCCACTTTATTTACAGTCAGATATCCAGGTTGGTTTCTTGCAGATTGCACTCCTCAGCTGTTGCACTGTCATTGTGTGAGATCAGGTCTAGCTCTAAAGAGGGGCAAAAGCTATGAAAGAGAAGATCTCAAACCAAAAAGTGGGTATCGTGTCATCTCTGTCTGCCTTTACCACGGGAAAAAGACTTGGGTTCACCAAGTAACAGTAGCCGTGAGTGGGTTCTTTTTTGCCTTCAGTGTTGATTATTTCCGGAGTGTTTGCTCTGGCAACAGTAAAGACAACTTTGAAGTAAGGAACTGTCAGTTTACTACATCCTCAGGCCCCTATCTGGCAACTGCAACTGCAGATAGATACTCTGGCTTCTTTAGAGCCAGCTTATCTGTGTTTTCTGTTATGAAGCTGTTTTCTGTTACTTCAGAATAAGCTTGCCAAGCTTGCCCAGCATGTTATCAGTGTGTAAATGTTGCTTATGTAGCTTGAAAAAAAATGTTGCAAATTAGAAGTAGTATCTCTCTGACGATACTGTGATTCAATATTTTCTGTCCTGAAACTTGATAGAAATTTTGGGGCACAGCTAATGGCACTGCTTTCAAAGGGGGATGAGTCATACAGCTCCATTTTATTAAGTTGTACTTTCAAGTCTTGCTCCTAGGATGCTGGCCTACCAAAAACCAGAAAGTGTAACATGTCAATTGAGTACCTTTGTGAACTTAATCAAATGAAATAAAAGCTTAAGACTGTAAACCTAGCTTACTAAACCGTACCTTGTAATCATGGTCAAGCGGCGTTCTTGAAACACCTGAACTGAAAGATTCACATGCTATGCGTGTATCAGTAAGATGCTGATACTGAAGACACAAGGAGTGTTGTGTGGCTGTAGAGGAAAATGCGGTGTACCTTCATTATGGATCCAAGTAGATTCTAGACCAACCTTATTTCTTAGTGTTAGACTTTGTCTTGAGTAGCTTCTTGGTTGGCTCAAGCTATTGGTGAAATGTCCTGTGAGTCCTCAGCATGCTGTTCTGTAATCTTGCTACTGAATAACTGGAAGTTTTTATAAAAAAAAAAAAAAAAAAAAACTAAACCCCATAAACTGATAGTTGTTGTTCGTGAAATTCTGCTAGGTTTCTTTTCAAACCTAGATACTGGCTTTTTGTTCCATTCTTTGTTTCTCTTCCTGATATTGTTAGTGTGGTGTGGTCCTGTTGATTTGAGTATGGGCTGGGACTTGGTGATAGATTTTGTCCTGGTCTAGTTAGAGACGTTGGGAATCGGTTTCTGTTTTCCAGTCTTTATAATGGAGTATGATTTCCTTTGAAGGACTGCAGATAAGTGGTACTGTAGGAGCGATGAATAGTAAGTTTAAATGTACAGCTTCCAAAGGGTTGTCAGAGATTAGCTTTTTAACCTCTTTAAGTACTGTCAGAAAACCCATTTATAGTAAAGAAGAGCTGTTCGTGTCAACCTGAGTTTATGCTCTTTCAGGTAGTAATGTATCCTGTATTAATATTTACAATCTGTGTGCTGTCGGTTTTGACAGGAGTCTTTAAAGTGCAGGTCTGCCAGCAGCAAAGCTTCACAGTATTTAAATTTCACAGTGGGCATGTGTTGTCACTGACACTAGCAAAGAGAGTGGGAAGTGAATTGCAATTTTTTTCTGTTTTCAGAACATGATGTATTTTCAATGGGATTGCGCTTCTGAAACTCCGTGGTTTTTTTTTTGTTTTTTTTTTTTTTTAACTATTTCCAATCAAATGTCATTAGTCTCTCAGTGAAGCTGTCTGCAAAATGGTAAAGTGTGACATGTCTTCTGGCAGCTTTGCTGCCATGAAAAGTCGTAAGTTTAGTATAGTAAGGATTTTCTCATGAAACAAATTTTAATTTATAGTGAACTCTGATAAATAGTAACTTGTAATGGAAAACTGTTGTTGAAAAAGCCGTTACGTTTTAATGATAAAAGCTGCTTTTTTTCTAGTTGTTAATATCTGTCTATCTATCTGTCTATTTCAGACACTGCCAGAAGCATCCATATCCAGCTATGCTACAAACCTGAAAGACAAGAGTGCTCTGATTTCATCTCTTTACAAAGTAATTCAGGAGCCACAAAGTGAAGTGAGTGTATTGGATCTCTCTCATATCGTCTGTGATAACACCAGCAGAATAAAGTAAAACCTTGCATGCTGGTTAAATTCTGTCCTAACTATGTGAACCTATGTGAAGTCTTCATCCAAATGTTTTCCTTTTAATTTTATTGCAATGTGTTCTTAGCGAAGATATAGTACCACAGAAACAATTTGTAAATTTTTTACTGATCATAACTAAGCTTGTAGGTCATACTTGGGACCTGCGTATAGAATTGAGAAATAGGTTAAGGAATTGAAAAGATTTTTGAATTATTTTTGTGATTCAGTGTAACTTGAATGTGACTTCATAGCCATCAGAAGCTTGTCCGTTTATATGACAAGAGATAAATGGTAGATAGTTTTGCATTCCTTTTATATGATAGCTTTGGTTTTAGAGCTTTTTGCTTTTTTGCCATCATTTCAGCAAATGTACTTCCGCTGTATGAAATATATTTACATGTGTTTAAAACAAAT
The DNA here is from genome assembly GCA_013396635.1 of Penelope pileata. NCBI lineage: Eukaryota > Metazoa > Chordata > Aves > Galliformes > Cracidae > Penelope > Penelope pileata. Next base: position 608,762 of record WBMW01005994.1, on the reverse strand, counting down.
ATGTTCTGTTACTTCTTTAGAAATTTTGAGGTGGAATGGGGCAGGTTTATTCTGTACCAATGTAAGGAATGGTTCATACACCATCACTTTGCTTCTTTTGAAGCGTCTAGGTGAGATCAGAACACCCTGAACTGGTGTTAGTTGTATCCTGGTAACTGTATGGTCTCACTGTCTACTATCCAACAAACCTTTGTGTATTATTTTTAAAACTACATTGAGTCCTTCTTCCTCTTCTGAGAAAGACTCAGCATAACGAACCTCTCCAAAGTCTGAGATAATGCCAATAGTGGGCAGAGGGTAAAATGCTTCCAGTACGCATACATTTTTAGAGAGGATGCTGGTACAGAAATCCAGGTTGTACAGCAGAGAAGAAATGTCATTTTACTTTTCTGTGCTGTGCTGCTCAGGAAGGCATTCTGAGTCATTCCAAATACTGAGTCAAGCTTGCCTGGTCTTTAGAAATGCATATCAATATGTATCTTAATCTGGTGAGTCTCCCTGTTAATAGCCAAACTGGTACTTACATATGTTCTTTGATTTATTACCACTACTGGCTATCACTAGTTCTGTCATGGACCATTGCGAGAGGGTCCCTGAGGCCATGAAAATTCTCCTCAAAAAGATTGTCAGGATAATTCTGGAGGCACAGTATCGGAAGATTTCCATGTTAGTGAAACTTTGAATTGAAATGAAAAGGCAGTGCTGACAGCATGTTGTGGTTCCACCCAGCAGATAGCTAAGTCCCACACAGTTATTTGCTCAGCCTCCCCCCTCCCCAAATGGGATTGGGGAGGGAATTAAGAGAAAAATGCAGTAGAACTCGTGGGTTGGGATAAACGCTGTTTACTAAGACAGTAAGGAAAGTGAAAGAAATACCAGTACATATATATATATATATACATACAAAAAAAATAGATGATACACAGAGGAAGGGCTCACTACTGATACCCAGCCAGCAGCAGCCCCTCCTCCCAACTAACCCCCTTCTGTAAAAATCTCATGATGTCATATGGTATGGAATAGCTCTTTGGTCAGTTTGGGTTAGCTGCCCTGGTTCTATCTGCTCCCAGTTCCCAGCTCCTTGTGTCCCCTTAACTGCTTCGCTGGCAGAAGAATGCAAGAAGCTGAGGAACTGAATATGTCCTTGGCTCTGTTCAACACTGCCAGGTGTTATCAGTTTTGTTTTTCTTCTGGGACCAAAACATAGCTTCATACCAGACACTATGCTAGAAACTAAGACACAGTGCTCCTAAAGTCTTTATTTGTACTGTTCTGACTACCTGACCCTCTGTGGAAAGGGATACTTGGAGCTTTCCACACTGTGAAAATACTTCTGAACTAGAAGTTTAAAAAGGCAAGTAACTTCTTTCAATTTTTGAGATCTATTACCTGCATTGTACATTTGCTTTTCATGTACCTATTTGTTTGCATATCTAAAAACTTAGTAGTTGTTGAGATAAACGAACTGCTTGTGTTTGCTATAGCCAAGAAATAGCCAGTTCACAGTAGCTTTTCTAGTACAGACTTTATTAGTTACCTTGGGGGTTGCTGGCCCACTGGTAGGGAAAAATATGTAATTCAGTAAAAGGAAGAGTCTTCCGTAGATGTGAAGATCTAAAGGACTTTAACTGAGCAAGCGCTCAAGAAATTCAGTAGCAAACTTTTTTTGTGAGAGAGTTTGTTTCTTCACAAATTCAAGCTTGTTAACCGTGTCCCTAAAGTGCTGCTGTTGTCCTTTTAGATAGGAGCCATTCAGGTATTTGCATTAGGAAATGTGTTTGAAATGTCCAACGTCTGGATGCAGCTTAAAAGGAAGAGAGATTAAATTGTTTATGTTCTTCTGTTCCCAGCATTAAAAGTTTGCATACCTTTTAGAACGGAGTTAGAGTAAAACATTATCTTGAAACAGCAACAACTCGTGTGTTTTGATAAAAGGTTTTAGCATGTGGTGGCGTTTTGAGGAAGAAAACCTGTTTTTGTACTGATTACACGTTTAAATGTGCTGATATAAAGCTGTCTCAACTGAGATAATGATGTGAACGTGGATACCTGTCATAGCTATTTCTGTGCCTTCTAAAGTTCAGGCACATCATTCTGAACTGATATTTCATTAAAGGGAGCGTGCAAATTCCATGAAACACGTAAGCTGAAGAGGGAAAGCACTTGTGTGGGTGAAATTTTCTAAAGGATCTTTGATATTCTGCTTTGAAAACCTGTTAGTAGTTTAGCTTGATATGCTTCTTCTTTGCCTTAGATTTTCATAAATTTTTGAATGAACTGAATAAATCAAAAGGAAAGCATGCATGTTCCTGACAATAAAGTACATATGTCAATCTTCAAGAATTTTCAGAAAGATATTGGGTAATACTTAGCTTTCTGAAGTGCAGTGGCAATTCTAATGATTACAGTGCCTTTTCTCAGGGTAGTCTCTAAAATGCATATCTGGTTTGGATGCCATCATTTTCAGGTTGAAACTTCTGGGGATTTTGTGTAGGAACACATTTCAATCTATTACTATCCTTAACGTTCCTGGTTTTGAAATTAATTTAAAAGTCTGTTTTTGTGAGTCATACAAATGAGCCATTAAGATGTTAAATCTTGGAGGTAAGAAACAAGGCAGCAAAATAAATCCTTCAGACATGTTGCATTTGAATCCTGTCCTTGAGATTTGCAGTTGGAGAAAGTCACATTTTGTGTAATGTTTTTTTTTAATATGCTAACTGAGATTGATGAAATGAATTCTAAATAGCTGGAATCTCAGATTTCATTTTGTAAAACTTGCTAGTACAAATGCATTGACTGTCTAGATTGTTTTCCAAGGAGTAGTTTCTCAAATGAGTGTCCTTGTGTTTGTTATTACTTAGAAATGCATGTTTTAGAATGTTTAGTTAAACATCTCGTTTCCCTCTTACTGATTTCACTTTTTTAGGGATATTTTGAGGAGCGTAAGGAACAAATCCTCAGACTGTTCCAAATTCCTATGAGCAATTTGCCGTGGTTGCTGTCAGAAAGTATTTTAGAGTTCTGATTCTTTTCTGTTTGAGGCTTCAGTGTCCGGTTCTGCTTGCTTTGAAAGTGCCTCCTTTTGTGGACAATGTTTGCCTCCATGTAAGATCCAAGCAGTGTTAACACTAGTTTCACCTCTAGAAGAGGTAGGTGGTAGCAGAAGAATGAACACAAAATTTGGAGATACAGCACAAGCTGATTGCTTTGTTTTATTTTTGAGGCTTCTTTAACTGTTCTTACTCAGTGTATTATTTCCAGTTCAATATATTACTTCAACTTCTGTCCACTTAACCTATTTGATCAAAAAAAATTCTCTTGAGGCTTCCCATTTGTCTCAATCCTATAAATACATAGAATTTTCTGGAGGAGTTTAATAATGGTGGTAAGATTTAGTTGATGTACCGTATACTAAGTTGTTGTAGTACTTTGAATAGGAGTGTCTTGCAGCTCTTCTCACTTGCAGAGTAAAATCTTTTAGCCTTTTGTGTGCTCAGTGTTGGAGCTCTAGAATAATGAGACCTTTTGTACAGCTGCTTTTTCCGTGTGTTAGATGTGTTGAGGTCATGGTATGCGAGGCAGTGTTAATAAGCATCCTCTATTTATGCCCCTGAGGCTAGAGGCAGTGAGCCAAAAGGGTTGGAAGAGCTATTTCTGTTGGGAGGGAAGGCTCGCTCCATTTTGTCATCTTCAAGTGTGAGAGACTGAAAGCCTGCGAGGTGACTTGGGGCAGTTATGGAACTGGTTACTCCCACATAGCTACAATGTAACATTTATCCGCCTTTTTCCAAAGGACTGCTGGGTTATGTTTCGACACAAAGTTGCGGTTTCTTGTAGTGTTTTACTCATTAACAATTGTAACCTAATTGTAATTTCAGCTTCTGGAGCCAGTCTGCCATCAGCTCTTCGAGTTCTATCGCAGTGGTGAGGAGCAATTACTACGATTCACGCTGCAGTTTCTGCCAGAACTGATGTGGTGCTATCTTGCTGTCACAGCCAGCAGAGATTTACAGAGCAGTGGATGCATAGAGGCCCTTCTCCTAGGAGTTTATAACTTGGTTTGTATTTTCCCATAATTTCTCAGGCCTAAAAATATTAGCATGCTATTTGGGGGATGCTTTAGAGTATGTCCTGGGGAATGATAAACTATTTTGTTTCTGAAAAATAGGTGGGTATCTCAGTTTCTCTCTTTAAATTGATGTCCCAGTTGGAAATCTGCAACGTAAACTTAGATTCTTTTATTTTGGTGAATATTTATTTCTACTCTTTTTGTGGTTTTTGGAAAGTACAATATACTGACAGCTGAAGGAGCCAAAGGATTCCTCTTTATTTATTTTATTTATTTTTGTTTTCCATAATTTTTGCTATGGCAATTAAACTTATGTTCTGCTTGAAAGTTTTTAGAGGCACTACTTTTAAAGTTGTTGCCTGTATTTTCTGTGGTTTTCTGACCATCTTGACCTAGGGATCACAAAAAAGACACTTTCAGCAAATTCTCCGTACTTGATTGTTGAACAGATTGTTCAGTTTTGAGAACATAAAGGTCTTCTTTCATTCTGTAATAACCTTGACATCTTGTTTTATCTTTTGTATGAAAAGATGCTGTTTACTATTAAACTAATCCTTTGAAAAACAGAATTATGAGGGAACCTTGAAGGGCACCATGTTTTAGTTGTTACAGGCAAAATGCAATTAGTCTGTGTTAGGAGATGCTTTACTGCAATTCCTCTCTAATCTCTACCTTTGCATAGATTAAATCTGCTGCTGAAACTTGAAAAATAAAAGTTGAGTGTTTTTTGTTAGATCTACTTCAGAAGTTATTTCTGAAGGTGTTGATTTAGAGTACTTTAGTGCTCCTCTGTGATGTGGTCACTTTTTTCTCCCCTCTCACGTTAGTCTTCTGCTGACTTCCAGGAGTGAGCAGCCTGCCAACATACCACTATGGTATTTTGCAGGAAGATACCTTCTCTAAATCTTTGCATTCATACTTTTCCTAGGCTGCTACTTTTAACTCTCTCTGTAAGTATGTAATTACCAAAGTTGGGCTTTTGCAAATATTTTGGTGTCTGCTACTATGTCAAAGCCATATGAGGCTATGGTCATTGTAGTTATTATGTTTCCAGAATGGCTTAGAGTCATTATTTGTTAGGTAAGTAGTTTTCTGAACAGTTACTGCGTTAACATTCACAACTAACAAGTAGTGTATAAATGCAACAAACAGACAAACCCCTAGAACAACAAAAGTAAACATACAAGCAAAAAACCCACATTGTTTAAATAAGCATATGGAGCTTTCCAGTTAGTGCTTTTGATGTGGCCTATCTATGCAAATACACGTGCCCTTTGCTAAGTCATTTGAATAGCTTTCAGAAACAAAACTGGAATCAGTGCTGTGATAGAAAGCAAATACAGAGATAACTTCTACTTTGTAGCTTGGATTGTTATTGTATAGGAGTAACAAAACAAACAGAATAATTTGTTTTCATCGTCCGTTCAGCCCCCTTCCAGCACTTCACATTTTTGTATGTCTGGTTTCTGTAGTACAGTATAACCCTTGGTGTCTTCTGTCTTTTTCAGGAGATAGTTGACAAAGAGGGACATAGCAAAGTGCTGAGTTTCACGATTCCATCTTTGTCCAAACCTTCAGTATATCATGAAGTAAGTGACACCTACCACATAAAGTTGTCACTGGTTGTGAAAGGCAGTGTGGTTTTTGGGGCCTCTTTGTGAAGAAAAAAAGTGAAAATTAGGTTTTACATTTCGCATGACCTAGTAACACATTCCTTAGTCTTCTGATTACTACTCAGTGGTCTCTGAGGCCCTTTCAAGTCTCAGTAGTCACAACTCCGTAATATGCATGCACCAACTATAGTTTTTTCCTGTTCCAAAACCTTATTTCATCGTGTGTATAATTATTTCTTAAATCTAAGACTTCTAGAAAATCAGATAACATTAAGCCTGTTGAAATTGGTGTGTGAATATGGTGATTATGATCTATTGTCTATTTTTAGTTTCACTGTAGCAAAACTTCAGCTTGAATGTTTCAAATCTTTTTTTTTCCTTTAGCCTTCCAGCATTGGCTCCATGGCTCTTACTGAAGGAGCTTTATCCCAGCATGGTTTGTCTAGGGTTGTATACAGTGGACCTCATCCTCAGAGGGAGATGTTAACAGCACAGAACAGGTGAAATTGTGTAATAGAATAATGTTTAATGATTCTAAAGAAAAATGCTAAGAATTTTCAATGGTTGTAGACAGAAGGTATATAGGTATGTGCTGTTTTGCTTGTTTGGTTTTAGACATGTTTTAAATGTAAATGCAGAGCATATATTACTACATGAAAAGGAAAAGCTTGCAGACCCAAGTCATTGGTCAACAATTTTATTGAATTAAACAAAGTTTGTTCAAATAATCCTTGCAAATTTCTGTGTAAACCTGTTTTACTTTTGAAAAAAGTTAAATTGTTAGTGTAATCTCATGTTTCCTGTAAACTCCAGGTTTGAAGTGCTGACTTTCCTTCTGCTCTGCTACAATGCTGCCTTAAGCTACATGCCTGCAGTTTCTCTTCAGTCATTGTGCCAGATTTGTTCAAGGTAATTTCTATAGGCTGATTGTACTAGAAATGGTATCATCAACTTGAAATGTAATCAGTCTGAACTCAAACATAACTAAAAAAAACCCTTTAGATTCCCAAAAGTTGCTTGTAGACTTGACTTTTTTTCATTAGTATTTATAGTTGCATTATTTGTCTTGAAGTATCTCTTATCTAACTGTGGGTTCAGATCTCCAATCATAGAGGCAATGACCTGGTTTACATGGAGTGCTGTAAATTGGAGAAAGAACTCTCATCAAATAAATTGTTTTTTATTAAAGTAGTGCTAGCTGTTTTAACTAAATAAGAAACATTTTCTGAACTCTTGGTTAAATTTGCATTGTATGCTTACTGAAAACATTTGGATGCTGTAGAAATCGAAATTATAGTGAATCTTAAAACTTAAAAATACGCTTATTCTTACAGGTATTTTGGATATTTCCAAAATCTGGTGCTACTTCGAAAAAATAAAAACAATCCTCAGCTTTAATTTGCATTTGTTTTTTATCTGTCGCTTAATACAAAGAGGAAGAAGCAGTAGGGAACTTGTCTCTGTAGAATTTTGGAAGTGGACATTGTGTTAAGGAAATTAAAATGCTCTTGTTAACCAAGGGAACCCAGGAGAGACCCAGAAATCAGAGCTGTTACTGGTAAACAGTTGCTATAGTTGAAGTTCTATATTTCTCACAGAAACAAACAAATGAAAAAAAAATCAAAAATCAAATGTGTAATGGATGCTGTTTTTTTTTTTTTAATTAGTCATAGCAGAAGATGAGTTGTAGAGTAGAGAAGGGGAGGCAAAAAGCATAGTAAGTTAGTGACTAAGTTAGTATTCGTGAAAAAGGGTCCTGAAATCTCTATTACAGCTGTAATTTGAATGTTAAGATGCAATACAATCTTAAAGAACTTATTTCCCCCAGCAAAAACAGATTTAAGAGGTGTTTTACAAGCTCTCTGATAGTACTGAAGCTGAAGAATTGAAGCTTTCTGAAATGGAACCTTTCAGTCTGTGCTATGAAGAAGGAAATTCTTTGGTTAATGTCATTGAAGGTCATTCCAGAAGCCCAGAAGTAATAGTCAATGAATTGAATAATTAACTACTCAGTATCTTTGATTTCCAAAATCTTTTGACTGCAGAATCTGATGTGAAATTTAAATCAGAATTAAACTCCAATACTGACTTTACTGGGTTTTGGAATGATTTTATGAATGTGATGCTTTTGATCTCTTCGCTTTGAGATTTGTGTGCAGCTTTCATACCTTTTTGCTGTGTTATTTCCTTAAATACAATTTTTTTTTCTGTTCTGCAGTAAATGCTTTGAATTGAGAATGACTTTTAATGGCAATTTTCAGTGTTCCAACTGTGGTATAAATGTAACGTTGTCTAGGGTATCTCCGCTTTGAAGGGCATGAACTCTGCCAGTAGAGGGCATACCCTTCTTCCATACTAAGAAATAGTCTGTTTCAGCACGCAGTTGTTGATGAGCACTGTCCTAAGGTCTACTTCAGTTAAAACATATGCCAAACACCCAGCTGGGTAGCGTTCAATACAAAGGTGGTTCTTCATTATTTACTAATGACAAATTCATTATTTCTTTAGGATTTGTGTCTGTGGATATCCTCGCCAGCAAGTGAGAAAGTACAAGGGAGTAAACAGCAGGATTCCAGTTTCATCTGAATTCATGGTGCAAATGCTGACAGGGATTTATTATGCCTTGTAAGTGGGAGAGGTGGGAGAGATTTTGTTTGTTTGTTTGTTTGTTTTTGTTTTAAGATGCGCGCAAAATGAGGAAGCGACAGCTGAATTTATATATTAATTTAGACATGCTACTTTTTGAAGTGTTTTATTTTCTAATGGACAGATGCTGTGTGTGGCAATAAAGACTTCGGGAACAGAACATAGTTCACCAACTAGTTAGATGATACTGGGGAAAGAGGGCTGGAACAGCACTTAATAGTTGTAACTGGTGATGTGAAAAAATAGCTGAAAAAGCTTTTCCAACTGATGCAGTCCAAATTTCTGCACACTTATTTTTGACATCATTCTAATTAAGGAAAAAGTCTTACCATTCTTTCTCTGAAATGCTGAATGCCATCTGCCCTTACAGTCATGTTGATATGTAAGGCTCTCTTAAGTGAGATAAACAGGCTGGTAACACAGAAGTACTCAAAAGGTGGAGCAATATCCATCCTGTAATAACCATCCTGTTTGAATTTCAGGATATTTCGTTACTAGCTGATCCATAACTAGCAATGACCACCCTGAGCAGTTTAAAAGTGACAATGAAAATAAATCTAGTGTCTCCATACACACTAATTCAGAACAAATTTTCTAAGTAGCAGGCTTACTGATGATAAACACAAGTAGTTTAACTCCTCTAAATGGAGCTCTCAAGGGATATTAAATTCTTGATGGTTGTGACCAAGAAGGTTCATCTGTTAATACAAATGCTTATTATTATGTATGTATTTACCTTTGCAGTTATAATGGAGAATGGGATCTGGCTCGTAAAGCTATGGATGATGTTTTGTATAGAGCACAGCTGGAACTCTATCCAGAACCTCTACTGGTAGGTGATGCATTCCAACATTTTTTAATTAGAATTTTAAGTTCAGTAATTCCTTCCTGTGAACATCACACCAGGAACCTTAATCTCATGAGGTCTATATCTGTGCTTGTGGGAATAGCTAGATCTGTAAGGATACACACACACATTTTCAGTATACTTAGTTACTGTATTGTCTTCCCTAGTGAATAAGTGATTTGCAGTAGAACATTTTTAAGTCTTGAAAGCTTAATGATAGTGCAGAAGCACTCTGAAATTCATACTAAGTAATAGCCACATCGTTAAGCTGGAGAATTTGTTTTAAATAGTAACAGATGTTAAATACAAATGAATTTGAAGAACTAATTGTACCCAGCATTCCTTATAACTTGTACAAAATGCTAGTGTGCTTATTTGACCTTAAGTTGGAGTTGTGCACAGTAGCCTTCTTGGACTGTGGCAGAATTCTCTAAAATTTCAACCTTCATGTTAAGAACTTCACTGCATTTTTCCTTGCTCTAGGTTGCTAATGCAATAAAAGCTTCACTGCCTCAGGGTGCCATGAAGTCTAGTAAAGAAGGTACAAAATGCATTCAGGTTGAAATTACACCTACTTCATCCAGGATATCAAGAAATGCTGTGACTAGCATGTCTATACGAGGGCATAGATGGAAAAGACATGGTAAGAAACACATTTTACAATGAATTCTTGACTTTTTACACCCATTTGAAGTAACATTGAGGATTTTCTCTTTGCACATCTTTATTTTTAATTACAATGCCTTTAGTAAGCTGACATTGTACATTTATTCTCTTTAAAATTGTACGGTTTCTCTTAAACTTACATTATTAATGTGGGTCTGAAGCAGTGCTAAGATGCTGTATACTAAATGAAACATGTCACAGTTGGACATTGGTGCCATTCTGCTGCTGCTGCTAATAAGCAAGTGGCTGGTAGTTTGAAGGATTTTCAACTGATAAATGAGAATCTTTATGTGAATCAGAAAGTAAATTCTCTATTTCCTCAATTCTATCTTTTTCTTTCAAACAAACACCTTTTTGTTAAAGGTTTGTACAAAGTTTTTGATTCTTTGAAGAGACTGATGTTCCTGTTCTCTTCTGAAGAGTAGCATATGGTACCCGAAGCAAAGCAAATATGTAAGAAATCTACCACAGAGCCTCAGCTGTCTTAAATTATTTAAACATAAATGAATTTTAAGGCCAGAGGGGTAAATTATTAGTTTTGAGGCAAACTAGCTTAAGGGCTTCCACAAAGTGAAACACAAGTCAGTGCTGAGGAGTAGAAAAAAATGGTGCTGAATGTACTGCAAAAGGACAAACAATATATTCCACTTCCTCTACCAGTTCCAGATGAGGGAAGAGCTGCTGAACCAGAGATCAAAAGTTCCAGTGGCTTGCTGTGCTGTGCATGTAATTCTCATGATGAAAGCTAAGGGAGTGAGTGTAGATAAGTGTTCTTTTAAATAGATTCAATAAAGACTTTAAAGCAGTATTGTAATTTCTGTATGATGTGTACTGTCTGAAATTCTGTAGTATATGGACAGTTCAGTTAGAAAAATATTGCAAAGATCTGTGTCGTAAAGGAACCTGGGGTATTTCAGGTACCTGAAATTATGTATAAATATTTTGGAAGAAGATGACTTCTAAGTAATGATAAAGCTTTCTGAGCAGTGGTGATACATGTTGTTGTTAGCCATATCAATAGTAAGCTTTTGGATGGGAGGAAGGGCAAAGGAAGTTAAAATAGTCAAAGTTCTTTTCACGTAAGTAAAAAATGTCTGATTTATAAACTGTTTAAGTCTGTCAGGCAAAGATGACGAGCAGAACAGTAGTGTCTTTGACATGAGCATGGCTCAGTAGAAAGTAATTTCTGAAACTTCAAAACTGCTAAGGAAGATTTTAGCCTTTACTGTTTATTTTCTTTTCTTCAGGCTTAAAGTTTTCAGTTAGGGCATATTGACCTGGTGTCAGGAAACTGTATGATAGCTTCTAAATGCAGATACATCCTCTGAAGCTAGCTATTATTCTTGAGTGATTCTGATTGCACAAACAAGGTGGTGGATGGGAATGTAGATCAGGGATGCTGAGTGTTTACTCATTCAAAGGAATCTAAAGCATTAAAAGAAACATTCCCTTGCTCTTGCATTTACAGGAAAAAAATGAAATATAAAAATATGACAGAATAAGCACTGGAATCATCCTGGTGGGAATTTGATTTTTTCAGGAAACACAAGAATCTGGAAATTTTTACAAATACTACCTTCTCACAAGGGCAATACTTGGAGAAGTTCAAGAACCAATGGGTGGGACAAGTGTTCGCTGCCGCAGATAACAGTAAGGTGAAAGAAATAAGAGTAGCAGTAGAATTCATAGAAATGAGGGGAAATGCAATGTTTTATGGGAGTTACATATAGAGCAGGAAAAGCTGAGATAAACAGTGACAAACTAGTTAGTATGACTGAAGTGATGAGTAGTCAGTGTTTAGGGATAAGGATTGGAAGATCAAGGACTTCCACTAACAAGCTCTCATCAGCGTTTGGGTTATTGAAAAAACTTGGTCTCAGCGGTACAGAATTTAATGAAGAAGAAAACAACTTTTAGTAATGACAGGGAAGAAAAAAAAACTGTATAGCAGGTTGTGGCTATAGTTGTAAATCTGAACACTACATAAATTTTAGACTAGTTTAAAGGCCAAAACTGACTCTGCGATATTTTTGACTGACCAGTCAGCAAAATATTTTGGTTTAAATGGCAAATATTCCAAGTATGTAACACTTCAGCTAGCCTAGTAAAAAAAAAATTCATTATAAAATTCTAAAAACTGCTTTATTTATGGCTATAGAAGAAGCCTCTAGGGTCAGAATGAATGGTGCTCAGATTACAGAATTCCTAATAAAATCCAGTGCCCCACAGTCCCCAATGAAAGAAAGATGATGTGGAATAGGTCTTCAGGGTAGGTGTGCAGAAAGAATAATGAGGCTTGTGCTTGCAGATGCTTGTTTGAATTAAAATGAATACTGGGGTTGGTAGAAATAGGGCAACAGACCTTCTGCCTCCTGATGACCACTGTTCTCTCTCCCACAGAGAGAAGGAAAGAATAAATTCAGGGATTTTATTTTTGTGCCTCAATATTGAGAGTTATACAAATAGATTAGGAAACTAGAGGAGACAGTGGAGAGGTAGTTTGATCTTATGTATTTCCATGAACCACAAGATCTTACAAAGCAAAATATCCCTTGGGCTGCAAGGGCAGCAATTTTCAATCTGTCTATTTATGTAAATTAAAATTATTTAAAAAAAAAAAAAGGCAGCTGATCACTTTTCCAGTTGAGAAGCATGTGCTTTTAGTCCTTTAAAACAAAGTCAGTTCACTACATAATTTTAAGACACTGTCTTGCTTTGTTAGAACTGTAGATTGAAGTGTGTTTTGGAAAAAGGTCAACTGAATTTTTAATCCTGTTGTGATACTCAACCTTGTAATTCTTAGCGTCTTTTCTTTTAAATCAAGTGGGTATTGTCAATTTGGACTTCTAAATGTAAAGGTCATTTGCAAAATGGCTCAATCTACTCCCAAATGAATAGGATTTGTAAAGCTCGTTGATATTAACCACCACTTACTGACCGATTACTTAGTGCTGTTGAATTGGATCGCCTCTACATTGTAAAGCTTAAAGGGGATTTCAGCTAGCATTAGTTTCTCATGCCTTACTGCTTGTGTTTAAAAAATAAAAAACCAAAAATTGCAAATTGTGAGTGACATCTACATTTCCATTCACAGGTAGAGGCGAAGCAGAAAAATCGTACAGTTTATAACGTACATAAACACTTAAATGTTGTTTACAGAAGCTAGGGCAAAAAGAAAAAAAAAAAAAAAAAAGGCATTCCCTAGCAACACTTTCCTTAGTCATCTAAAATCTGTCCAACTACCCCACCAAAGGGCTGTGAGGAAAAAACTTCTGTGCACATAAGGCATACTCTAATGTGACAGACTGAGTAAGAAGAGCTGAGCAGATGAGAGAGTACATAACAAAACCAAAGATACTGGCTAGAGAATAAAGGCGAGTTATTTTTTCCCTACTGAGAGAAGAGACTTCAGGTAGCTCACAGAGTGTGGAAGAAACATCAGTCTTTGAATCTCTGTGGACAATTTTTTTTTTTTTTTCCCCAAACAGTTCCTGAAATAGTTACAGCTTTTTTTGCAAGGGGGATCTGGAATGAATGTCAGTTTTGGGATAACAGCTTGATACTTTGGTGAATTATTCAGAATGCTGACATGGTTATGCAGGAAGTGCAGCTTGAGCCTGTGGTAGTTAAAGCTGAGTTACAATCCAAGTGAGCAGTTTGCTTGTGCAACCTGAGATAAATGAGGCAATTGTAATAATGAGGTTTGAAATAAGATTGAAATCTTTTTAATTAGTCCTTAGCAGCTGGTAATCATGAAATGCATATATCAAGGTTGGTTATACTACTCAAAACCTTCAGAAACGTGTCTCCAAATGCTTTTTCCTACAAATGCTACAGCGTATTTTGCTAGTTTCCAAGTCAGCATCACTTTTCAGTTTTGTCTATACAGCCAGTTTTGTCCTTTGTCAATCTTTTCCTACGTTGCCTCTGTGCATGGGGTGTTAATATCTCTTTCTCAGAGGAGAGACCCATGGAGCTGTCCAGCTTGAAGCAGTATTATCGTCAAATACTGTGAAGCTGAAGGCTTGTTTTAGGTGTTCTTTAAGAAAAAAAAAACAAAAAGTAAACAAATGGGAGGTATAAGGATGGGCCCCTACTATAAGGGACATGGATTGTGGAGCCTTTTCACTGCCATAGGACTGTAGGTGCTATGGGACAGCAAGTTAACAGAAATTGAGAGTTCAGATAACCCGTGTCCTGTTTTTCATTGATTTCCTCTGGTAGGTCAATGTTAAACTCAGAAAGGTATATTCCCTTTTATTAAAAATAGTTAATAGAACTTAGGATAATTATGTTTAATCTTATAGTTGAGTAAAACCTAGGTTTTTTCCCAGTTTGTTGTTGTAGTGGTTACACAGCTGTGGGAATGCAGCAGAGATGGGTGAAGTGCTGATACACAATGGGATATTACATTTAGAAAGGCGTGCCACTAAGCTACAATAATTGAAATGTCACTATTATCACAAAATTTGTGACATTACAAAGTTTTTTCCCTTTCCCTCCAGTCTCTGCTGTGCCAGGGACTTTGTTCACTCGGAATCTCCTCTCTTTGCAGCTACTGCTCATTAAGGCTTTTCTGCTCTTAGTGGAGAAGGGACTGACAGCAAGCTCTGTTCTGCCCTCTCCTCCACCTGGTTTCCCAGCTGTAAATAAAGTTTCTAGAATAGGCTTGTGCACATGGAGGTCACTGCATTCTGGGAAGAAGCTCTGCTGAAGTAAGGTGCCTCTAGTGGCACTAACAGGGGAGGAGGAAGGGGTTTGGAGACTTGCAGCAGGAGAGGCACAGCTGCCTCACCCCTGTGTAACAGCACCAATGGAGCCAATGAGAATGTTGATTTTCTCTCATTATCTTTCTGCTCCTACGTTTCTAGAGGAAGTGCTATGTTTGGTGGTATTTTAATATTAGGGCTGCAATTCAGTGCTCAGTTGCAATTGTTACCTTGTTGCTGATAACAGAAGACTTCTGCAGAAAGTGCTCTTAGAAGGAGTAACGCTTGCAGCTTTTGAGTTTCATGCCAAATATCAGGATGCTAGTGCCTAAGAGCAGCAGCTATTAATTCCATTTCCACCGGATAGTACAACTTGTTGAATGGATACTTTCATTAGCAGTTGACTAGTTAGAAAGAATCATTATATTTAGCTTTTACGCTTAAAATCAGGGACAGCTTTTCCACTGAGGGACAGTGATGTCTGTCCCTTCCAGAATAGCTTTCTGGCTCTAGGACTTGCTTCCTTTCTGTGCTGAGTGCAAGACAGCAAAAACATTAGCGAAGAGCCAAGCGCTGCAGCACGCTGCCTGTGCAGGGGTCCTCGGGGTGGGGACAGGGGGAGGATCCCCTCCTATTAAAATCACATTAAGTGAGGCTTCCCAGTTTGCAGGTGCAGGCTGATAATTGAAAGACTGAAGCTCACTGTTTAAAAATATAATTCCATATTCACTAATATTGCTAATTAACAAGAGGTTAATGTGTGAACATCTGCTTTAATTCATAATGCTTTAGTCATCTGTTCCTATTGTTTTTTGTTTCATGTTTTGTTTCAGACATCATTTTTTCTTTTCTTTTTTTTCCTTTTTTTTCCTTATCCATCTTTAATTCTAGAACAACCAGAGAATGGTAATGATGCTACTGAATTGGGCAACTTTATCATACCTGAGATTAGTGTCACAAATGTGTCTGGAGAGAGAACCGGGAATGGGGAAAAGAGCAGAGCACTAGCAGAAAATGATGTTCAGCATATACAGGGAGTACAGGAAACAGCTGCAGATCCTAGAACTGACAGCAAAGGCATGCCAGAAATCAGGAGGCAAAAATCTGTAAGAAAAATGATGGAGGATGGAATAAACTCTTCTGGCAGAGTGCAGTTTTAGCAGACCACTTGTAGCTGCACTCTAAGGTACCACTCTTGATTGAAAGGATCACTGCTGCATGTTTGAAGAATTAAAGTATGCAGATATGTATTTGCATGCGTAATAACACAAATGCATGTACTGCACACAGCTTTGTCTGTGCCACAGACAATAGCAACATACTTACAAGTACATATATTTAATCTGAAGACCATACACTGAGAGCTTCAACATTTCTTTGAATTTATTAAGCATATTTATTGGATTTACAAAATTCAGTGATGAATGTTACGAAGAATCAATCAAAATGGAAAGTGAAAATTAAGTGAAAATTACCTTGCTGTATACCCATGACATTCCAAATTCCACTTTTCTTGGTGTCCTGGAGATTTCACATTCCATTGTGCTTGAGTTTCCAACTCATACCATGAGACCTGTGATGCAGAAGGTGACCTTTCAGTACTAAAGCGTTTTTGGGTTGCTGAATGAGCGGGTGCCATGTTGGGATTTCTGGGACTTTGATCACACATCATTTATAATTAATGAGCATTGCAAAATCAAGTATTGGAGCACTTGCTCAGAATGAGATTTACGCTTTTATTTTTAAAAATAAAAATAAAATTTGTGTGGTATCTTCTAATATATCTCTAATCTGCATGAATTAACAATACTGCTTTTTTTAAAAATCACAATGAAATGAGACTGTGGGCATGCTTTTTGATCTGGTTAATGCAACAGTATTGGCTGTAACTTTATATCCTAATGATTCTTATTTGCAAAATATAGTAGGTAAGTATTTTGTCTTCTGCTCTCCGTGCTGTTGCTTTATGGCTTCATGCTTGTAAATATCAAAGTCTAGTAATACATGAAGTCAATAAAGGTGAGAAAGGCAAATGTTAATTCTTTTCTTTTTTTCTACTGCGCAGGTGATACTGATTTAGGAATTGAAGAAGAACTGATAGAAGTGTCTGAAACCGATGAAGGGTTTTACTCTAGGGCTGCCTCTAGCACCAGTCAGTCTGCCTTATCTAACAGCAGCAACACAAGCAGTAAGAACCTTTTAGGGAAGAGCCAACGAAGATCTGGGGGAAGCAAAGCTGGAGGAAAAGAAAAAGAAGGAGACACCTGCAGAGAACATTTGTCGCGAAAACAAACTCAGAGAGCTCTGAGTGAGAATCTAGAGCTTGTCTCTTTGAAGAGACTGACACTGACAACAAGCCAGTCCTTGCCTAAACCTGGTAGCCATAGTTTGGCCAGAACTACCACTACTGTGTTCAGTAAATCCTTTGAACAGGTCAGTGGTGTCACAGTCGCAAGTAATCGTGGAGGTGTATCTGGTACAGAGGCGAACAGGTTCTCAGCTTGCAGTCTTCAGGAGGAAAAACTGATATACGGCACAGAAAGAACAGACCTTCCAGTTTTAAGCAAACAACCTAATCAGCAGCGACCTCCCAGTATTAGTATAACGTTGTCAACAGATTGATATCATTACCTTG
This sequence comes from Penelope pileata, assembly GCA_013396635.1. Classification (NCBI taxonomy): domain Eukaryota; kingdom Metazoa; phylum Chordata; class Aves; order Galliformes; family Cracidae; genus Penelope; species Penelope pileata. Next base: position 591,574 of record WBMW01005994.1, on the reverse strand, counting down.
TCAAGTATGAAAAATGAAATATGGGGTTTTATGCCAGTATTGGTACTATACATTAAGCTCCTTAATGTATTCTACATTACCTTCTTAAACCTCAAACCCATGAATTCTTATTTGGCTCAGATTTAACAGTAATGGTGAATAGAGCAGAGTTCTAATTATTCTGCATCAGCTTCTAATAGCTTGGAAAGTTCCTCTTTGACTTACTGTAATTATACTCCTGATTGCTTATGACTTCGTGCAAAGTTTATGGCTTTACCAAATTAACTGTTGATTGTTTAGCTGCTGACCAAGATGCCTGGCTTCTTACAGATGCGCAGTATGGGAAACAATATATTCTCTTTTCCAGATTCTACTTTTCACTACTCCTTAGCATAAGCAAAACTGCAGGTATCTTTTATCTGAGAGGAACCTTAGAGCACGAGTATAAAATTATGGAATGGCATTGTGAGCATATAAACACTCTTCTGTGAGTTATGAGAAAGCTGTACTTAATGTAAGTTTAGAAGTAAACACATTAGTTAGTGTGTGATATTATGGTGGTTTTCGTTAGTATACATTACAGTGCTCATACTTCTGTATGCCTATATGTGTCTGAGATATAGGTGCATTTTGTTTCATATATATTTCTTTGAAACTGGGCCAAAAGTCATATGGTAGCAGTCCTTGTGGATGGCAGTTCTTGTCAACTGCTGTAGTAGACACTTTTCAGACAAGTGTGACTGACTCTGTATTCCTTCGTTTTCTGAAATGTCAAGCACAAAACTTGTTGTGAAAAAGTTGCCGTCATCAGTATTTTTATTATGAGGAGGAGATGTGCTTATGTAAAAGTATCATGTAGAAAATAAGTTATGAACCCTTTGCACTGAATCAAGCAATTCAGGAGTGTAAATGCATTTAACGTGAACTTGTTACTTGAGACTAAGAGAATACTACCAAAGGATGTGTACTTTCAGAAACTCACAAGCACAAAAGGGAATTACGATGTAAATATAACCAGCAGTGTAATTGCTAGTCTTTTGTATCTATTATTTTTCTAGTTAGTTAGAAATTCTCAGAGAGCAACATGTTTAAAGTTACCTAACCTTAATTTGGTGATACCTTGTTTGATACCAACTTTTATAAGCTTCAGACTTTGCTTAGAAATAAACATTAAAACTGGTTATGAAGAAATTTGGAGAAGCAATAGCTAACAAAACCACTTCAGTGGCAATGATTATCTGATTGCGTGTTATTGTTGAGTGTGGAGTCAGGGCGAAGATCTAGTGCATAGTCATTCCCAACAGTCCAGATTTCTGCAGCTAGTGATCCCTTGCTGTCAAGAACATAGAAAGACCTTACAACAGACCAAACGCTAACATTCTGATAGACATTCTGATCTGCCCAGAGGTAAGTTTAGATATCCCTTTTTACCTTATACTGAAGCACAAGTAACTTGTAAGCAGCTAACGTTATTCAGGTTTATAGCTAGTTACTTAATGAAAAGAGATGAGAAGACATAGGTGGTAGGGTTAGTTGTATAATTCTAAGACAGCAAACTAGTTGTGTACATTTCTTTATATTCATTGAACTCAGCAAAACAGCTGCATCGGTCAGTGGATGTTTGTCTTCAGCCGAGCCCGAGTGTATATGGATGTGACACACTTTCTCATATTCTTGGGTTTATTGAGTGACACTGTTTTGTTTTAGTAATGTAGTATTTCACCTTCTTGCAATGAAGTGTTCTGTACATGAAAATGATTTACATTCCTATTGTATAAAGTACAGATACTACACTATTGTTTAGTGTTTAATACTTTGGCCAGTAAAATAAACTGGTGTTACATGCTTTTGTAAATACTTAATACAGCAGAGAAATTGGCCTTTCTTTTTGGTTTTTACAGGCTTTGTTGAAGTACACATTAGATAACAGTGTATTTGTTTCAGATTGACTAATGTACGTGGACTAATAGAAGCGTAACAATAGGCAATAGACGAGTTTCAGGCAGCTGATTGCTGACATTGCCTCACACTGTATACACTGAATGCAGAGCTCTTCCTTTCCTTGAAATTTGTGTTAGATATGATGAAGAAATAGCCCGCAGAATTTACAGCTGCCTCCTGATTTGTTCTTGCAGTGTCCTATTTAACAATACTGTGGAAACTCCTTGCAATCACTAAAATTGAAACAAAAACTAGACTAGATGAATAAAATCGTAGTTGACAAATGTTTGCTGTGGCACTATTAATCATGAGTTGGTGCTGAGGAAGTAGAACTTTAAGCGATTCTCTTTGTTTTGTTTCATTTCTTTTAGTTCCTGATTGTTTCAGTTACCTTCAGAGTAGATACTGTTTCGAGCTGAGTGTTTCCCTCAAAGTCCTTCTTCTGTTTGGAAGATGTGGCCACTTCAGCTGTAAGTCATGCCAGTTCGGAAGCATCTAAAATGCCATAAAGGGTAGATACAGAACATAATTGCAACGCTGTTAAATCAGACAGTGTTATAGTTAGTTTAGCCTTTTATTTTGTACAAATAATGATTCTCACTGTGGTCTCCCTTGAACCCAGAACAGAAACTCACATTGGTACAACTGAAATTACGTAAGGCTTCATGCTTCCTTTAGCAAATGGTGAAGGGAAAGTTGATAGCAGAGGCTGCTGCTTCTTTCTACCCACGTGTGACTTTGTGTATGTATGTAGTGGTGGCTGGAGCCACTTAGACAATGAGCATGTTTTTGTGAACTGACATCGCCCCTTGATACTGATCAAGTCTCCAGAATTTCTTTACTAATGAAATGAATAAAACTTTGAGCTGTGCTTCTTCCTTTTCTTTGGAAGTATGTAAAATGGGGGTGGGGGAAGGAGGGCAGAACTGCTTCTTGTCCAAATGGCCGTCACGTGTTCCAGAAGAGGTGTTGCACTGCTTCCAGCGCAGAATTGAAGGGAGGGTGGGACGAGGACCTAAGCTATTAATTCTTTCCCAATATTTCTAAAATCTTGAAGGTCTTGGGCTTTTGAGCATCATCTGATCATTTTTAGATTGATTGGGGGAAAAAATGTATGTTAAAGAAGTAGAGGTTTTCTGACAGTCCCACTTGGGATATTCTGTGACTACATATTGCAGTCTGCCCGGTAGTTCTGATGAATATTCTCCAAATGTCATACGTAGTTGCAACATTCTGCAGGAAAAGAATGTTATGTAGGAGTGAATCATCTCAAATTATAATGAGAGAAGTGGTTGAATGCTGACATTTACAACTGACCTCACTGTTTTAAATCAAAGGGAACTGTTTCCAATGACAACTTTGAACAGCAACATTTTCAGAACTCTTGAAAGCTGAGTAGAATTGTGTCTGTTTAGAAAATCTATAGGATTTGTGCACAAATTGTATGGCCTCCAACCACTTGATCTAGAGCTACAGTGAAATTTCTCGAGGGAATAAAGTGCCATGGAATTGTCTCGAACACCTGACAGATTTGACAAGTGCAGAAATACATAACTTGTAACCACACTTCTCTCGCAGTAGGTCTCTTCTCATTTCTATGAGGGTTTCAGACATTTCTAACCTAATTATCTGGTAACTTTTGTCAGTGTTTGAGGCTTACAACTCTGTATGTATATGCATAGTATGGCTATTTGTGTAATTCTAATGCAGCAGATGAGATGTGCACGTTTATCCTTTGAAGTCAGCAGAATGGCTGCATCAGTCCATGGGTGTTTCTTCAGCTGAGAGCCTGAGTGTAAATGGATGTGCCACGCTTTCTCACATTCTTGGGTTTGTTGAGTTGACACTGTTTTGTTTCAGCAATGTAGTATTTCACCTTCTTACAATGAAGTGTTTTCTGAATGGTACGTGAAAATAATTTACATTCCTATTGTATAAACTATAGACTTGTCTTGTTTAATGTTTAATACTTTGGCCAGTAAAATAAACTGGTGTTTTTTGAAGTTACATGCTTTTCTAAATACTTAATACAGCAGAAAAGTTGGCCTTTCTTTTTGGTTTTTGCAGGCTTTGTTGAAATATACGTTAGACAGTGATACATTTATTCAGCTTTTGCATTATGCATGTATAGAAGCCACAGTAAACTTCATGACTTCGAATTTGCCAAATACCTATCTTACACAGTGCATGAAGGCTCTGTCAATGCAGCCTTGTCAGTCAAGACACCGAGCCTAAGCTACTTGGCTGAGCAATGCTGAGTCTCGGGTATAGGTAAGCAGGTAAGTTGGAGGCTGCTTGATGGCAGAAGCAGGTGACTGTCCTGTCCCTGCTGTGGTACTGCTTGGGTAACCTGGTATTGGTGGTGACCCTAAGGTAGCAATACGGTCAGTAGTAGTTTGGTACATAGCCATTACCTGCTATGTGTCTTCATTAATCTTCTGTCCAGCAATTTTCACTGTGTTTCTGTGGTTTGAAGTGTCAGCAGTCCCTAAAGTCAGTTGTGATAAGCATTCTTGGGAATGATATGATTGTAAAACCCCAGAATGGGAGCCAGTGCTACTGGCTTTGCTAGTGGTGTGGTGTTCTTTGTGCTGCTGAGACAGAAGGTGCGTCACTTCCTCAGCTTTGACACTGCAGAAGTAGTGCTTTGGATCTGTTTTGAGAGAAATGGCAGCGTGGCTGAGGTTAGAAGGCACCACTGGAGATACCTCATCCAGTCCCTCTGCTTAAAGCAGAGTCAGCCGAGGCAGATTGCTCAGGGCCACGTCCAGCTTGGTTCTGAATATCTCCAAGGGTGGGGACTCCACAGGCTCTCGGGATTGCCTGTTGTGGTGTTAAGTCACCCTCATACTAAACAAATATTTCAGTTTGTGTCCGTTGTACTGCCTCGGACACCACGTTAAGATTAGATTTCCTAGCCCTAACTGCATGCTTGGATGGTGTCTCCAGCTCTTGTTTCAGGCCTCCTGCTGGCTTTGGTTTCCTCTGTGTTGGGGTGGGCCATTGGGGAGCCTGGAGGAGATGATCCTTGGGCAGCACCCAGCTCTCCAGGGTGGCCTCCCTTGGGTGTCTTCAAGCAGATTCCCTGAATGAGACAAGGTCTGTTCTCCTGGAGACGTGGGTCTGTGATCCTGTGTTTTGCTCAAGGATCCTTTCCCTGCTCCTACAGATAAGGTCTCTGGTGCAACGCTGCAGGGAAACCTGCACGAATGGAACTGCTTTTATAAACGGTGGCAGTGGGAGATGCTACGTTTTGGGAACACTGCTCATTTTTAAAAAAAATTTACCCCAAATCTTTAACCTGTTAATTCAAGTAGGCAAAACACAATTTTCCTCCATGTGAGTGGATGAGGAAGGAAAACTCCAATTCTTAGCAGTTCACTTGACCCAGCTAGGGTCAAGCTAGGAATTCCCAGGCAGGAGTCTCTGTTTCTGGCTGGGCTTGGTGCTGTGACTGTGACTGTCCTGTGAGATGGGCTGTTTCAGGGAAAGGGAACGCTTAGAATGGGCTCTTAGGTGGTTTCAAGTAGGAACAGTTATTGATTAGCAAAAGAAAGCCTGTTCCCAAAATGAGGTAGGGAGTACAAAAGAAGATAACAGTGCAGCACTGAGTGGGGGATGAGGAGAACTGACAGCTGTTTGGGTCACTTTGGAGTGAGGGGGATGCTCGGGTAACACAAGCACTGAGTGCCCTGCCACAGGAGTGGCACCTGTTCACCCAGACTTCACTACTGCATTTAGTTAATGGCTATTTTTTATGTTTTACATTTATCTAGCTCCCTATTACAGGTGACCCCAGCAGGCATGGCTTCCCACAGCCGCCAGGTAACAAACGCAGCGGCTGCTGCAGGAAGGTCGCGTGAAACAAGCCCTTACGCCGCAGGGTGCTCTAAAATGAAGGCATGTGTGATTGTCTGTTACTCTCCATTTCCTGGGACAACGCTGTGATGCAATGGTGTGGAAAGGCCTGAGGAGGCGAGGCTGTCACACAGCACCCTGAGAAGCTGAGCGGTCGGTGCTGCTGCCCTTGGTGCTCCTCTGTCTGCAGCTCCATGGTCTGATCGAAGATGGTGGCTGGCTCCAGCAGGAGAGGACGGGCTCCTGAGCAAATGAGGAGGAACGTCGGCCCTTACCCCGCAGCACACATCGAGGTAAGTGGTGGGGTGTCGCAGCTGGCACCAGGAGCCCTCAGCGTGTCTGGGATTTTGTGGTGTTCCAAATCGTGAAGCGGAACGGTGAACACAGACACCGTGTTGTAGCTGAAAAGATACTCTGTGAAGGCCTGCAACGTGAATGTCGTCTGTGGCTCCCACCAAAACAGGAACAGAACAGTGACCCATTTAAAATGGGCATATAGAAACATTAACGCAGGTATGCTATGTGCACAGTGCGCACACACACCACACACATACAGAGTTTCCTCCAGCTTCCCACCGCCTGCACCATCAAAGTGCACCTCTTCAGCACCTGAAGAGATGGGAGATCCTCCCTGGCAGCTGAAACGTGTGCCTCCCACCTCTCACTTGCAGCGTGTCCCAAATGCCCCGCGTATGGTGCTGCTGTTGCTGCTCCCTGTTGAGCAGAACCTGTACGTCCCTCCTCTTGCTGCACAGAGCCAACGTACCCTCAAACAAGCTTTTGGATCCAACATTTTCACACAGCTCAGAATAGAGCAGCTTGGGTTGGAAGGGACCTAAAGCCCATCTGGTTCCAACCCATGCCATGGGCAGGGCTGCCACCCACCAGATCAGGCTGCCCAGGGCCCTCCAACCTGGCCTTGAGCACTGCCAGCAGTTATTGCGGGGCATTGTAATATTATTGCCATTAGGGATTATTATGGGGCATTGTGTAATGAAGCATGCTGGATAATGTCAGCAGCTGTCCTGTTTTTACTAAGGGCCTCACTACCAGGCAGGAGAAGTCAAGAAGGAATAGACCTGACTTCATAGTTCTGCTGGCCAGGGGGTCAAGATCAGCTTGAGATTATGGGGGCAGGCGGCGGGAGCTGCAGCGCAGCTGAATCTGTTTGGATTCTCTGAGTAATCCTGAAGTAGCTGCACTTGTAAACGTCTGAAGCAGGCATAGAGGAGCAGAGCAGGAGCACAAATCTCTTCACAGTATTCTCATTTCTGCCATTCTTTCTTCAGAATCCCACTTTAAAATGTGCAACAGCTTTAGCAGCTTTGGGTTTGGAGGTAGCACAGCAGCGGGGCTGTTAAAGCATCTTGTAACTGGATGGCAGCTGTTCAGCTCCAGCCTCTGACGCACACCCGTAGCTGTTCAGCCTGGCAAGAAGCTTGCAGACTGCATTGCATTTGTAACTCGAAATGTCTTCAGTTAGCTGTCAGAGCTGTTCTTCCTGCTGCTGGTGTAGGGAGCCTGGCTATGAAAACATTGTCCTCGACGCTAACGCGACCCTGACTTCTTGCAGCGCCTTTGGGCGGGCAGAGCTCTGCCAGGAGGGAAGCAGGAGGTGGGGGCATCCCCACAGGACTAGGAAGGCGATCTCAGAGCTCTTGGGCTGAACCCAGCACCGAGCCCACCTTTCCCCAAGGCTGGTACATGGGCAGCACGCAGCAGCATGCTCCAGGCGCTCTGTTCTCAGTGCCAGAGTGGTGCTGTGCCCTCGGAGCAGCGCCGGGCAGAACCGCTGTGCTGCCCGCGAGCACGAAGTTTTGGTGCGTCGTGGTAGAGATGAGATGAGTAACCTCTTTCTTAAATATGCCAACACCATTAGTTACTAGGTGGATCCAAGGCAGCTGATGCCATAATTTAATTTCAGGCCGAAAAGCAGCGCCTTAGGTGGCAGAATATTCTATTTTGAGATATTGAACAGCTTTAATACGCCTTGACATTCAGCACCACCTTCCTCATCCCTGTAATTACTCCTTCCTCCTCGGAGAAGCAGCTCAAGCACTGAGGGGCAGCGTTGTTTGGTGCCTGGGAGAATGGACGCGCTGCACAAAGCACGCTCTGTGCCGAGCTGCGGGAAGAGAGGAGCGGGAGGACAAAACAGAGGGTTCTCAGCGCCTGGTGTGCGTCCTCCGTGCCTGTCTCTGCAGGCAGCTCTGGGTGAATGAAGGAGCAGAGCAAAGTGAGAGACACAAAGCCGAGAGCTCTTTTGCTGTGAGTGCCACCTGAGCGCGGCGCGGGCCCCTCCCAGCAGGGCTGTGCCCGCAGCTCATGCTTGCTGCGTGGGGGGGAGCCTGGCACGGGGGTGTGCGTGGGGATCGGTGGGGAATTGATGCTGGGACAGCCCGACGTGGGGGTGGGTGGCTGTGGGTGGTGCTGTGTCTGCATTCTGCTCTGTGAGTTTAAGCACCAATGGCTTCTTGGCACTTTTTTGACAAGAAATGCAGAGCAGTGTTATCAGGACACGCTCAGCCTGGGTGTGCACCGCTCCCACCGAGGCCCCAGGGAGACCCCGAGGGTCCATTTGGGCACCCCGGGGCAGTCGGGGTGCAGCTGACCCCTTACACCGAGGAGAACATCTCGGTGACTCACGAGGTCTGGGCTCACCTCCTGTAAGCTTTTAATTATCACAGCAGATTGAATTTCCGTGAGCTGGCAACCAAATGTAACAGACACCTCCACGCTGTCTGCTGGGCTGTGAGGAAGTGCTGGTATGAAGGTTTTTTTTGTTCTTTGTTTTTTTTTTTTTTCCTGGCAGCTTTCCTTACCTGGGCCCACACTGTGAAGCGGTACAGCTGGGTTGGACTGTTGGTTTAATGGTTTTAAACTGAACGAGAGGAGATTTAGGTTTGATATTAGATATTTGGAGGAAATATTTATACTCAGAGAATGGTGAGGCACTGGCACAGGCTGCCCAGAGAAGCTGCAGATGCCCCATCCCTGGAGGCGTTCAAGGCCAGGTTGATGGGGCCCTGGGCAGCCTGATCCGGTGGGTGGCAGCCCTGCCCATGGCAGGGGGTTGGGACTGGACGGTCCTTAAGGTCCCTTCCAACCCAAGGCGTTGTATGACTCCAGCTGGAGACGCTGCCTGAGCTCCTCCAGCTCTTGGTGGGAAAGTGCCTCATAGCAGCCCACTCTGACCATATACGCCCAATTTTCTCAGTATTTATTGAAACAGTGGGCAAATTCTCTCAGGTAAGTAGTGGTGGAACAAGAAGGAATGGCCTCAAGTTGTGCCAGGGGAGGTTCAGGTTGGGTATTAGGAAAAGTTTCTCTGACATGGTGGCAATGCATTGGGACAGGCTGCCCAGGGAAGTGGAGTCACCGTCCCTGGAGGTGTTCAGGAAGCGTGGAGATGTGGCACCTGGGGACAGAGCTTGGAGGGCATGGTGGGGATGGCTGATGGTTGGGCTGGGTGATCTTAGAGGTCTTTTCGAAACCTAATGGTTCTGTGATGTTATTAGCTGGTGTGGCCTCGCTTTGCCTTGCCAGCCACCTCTTACAGCCTCTACACTACCAACAAACAAATTGAAACATCAGATAAAACACTGAGCATCTACAAAAGCATATGGCTGTCATATGGGAAATGGCAGTCAACAGAGGTGCGGGGTGCTCAGTCTTCTCCGCTTGCACCAATGTGCAGGAAATGCCCTCAGAAACAGCAGGATAGAAAACGGCAGCAAACATACAGTATGCACAGCAGTGCTGACCGCTGTGCTCTCAGCAGGATGTGATCAGCTGAGCTCATCCCAGCTTACAAATCTTGGGGAAATACTATTTTTCTGCAGTTATATAGAAGGTGAGTTAATTATCTTTTAAAAAAAAAAAAAAGAAAAAGAAAAAAAAAAGCCAAACACCACCTTCACAGAATTACGTGAAATACATGGTCAAAGGGAAATGCTGGTTAGAAGCAGCGCCTGCAGAGCGGTGGCTGTGTCGCTTGCTCTGGTCAGCTCAGTACTGGATGCCACACAAAATGTGACGTTGGGTGGTGACGGGAGGGCTGTTATTAGCCCAGCTTATCAGACCCTGTGTGCTGTAGTCCGTGTGTCTCATCAGCTTTATTCCCTGCTGCTGTCCTGAATAAAAACTGGCGAGCAATGGAGGCATTCTGTTGCAAAGGGAGTGGAGACGTGAGGACGTTTGGTTGTTGGAAGGTGAGAACACATCTCGCTGCCTTGAGCTGGAGGTGAGAACGCGCCACGCACACGTTACCCACCCGTGTCGGGAAGACAGGAGCTGGCTGGAGGGTGTTCCCACCAGCTCACACAGGGGACTCAAAAGCATGGATGGACAATTAAAGGATAATTAACAGTTTGCCCATTTAGCTACCATGCTCTCCTCATGACAGCTGCAGTCAGAAGTGTTCACTCCAGAAGGACAGCAGAGAAATAACCCGATGTCAGTAGATCAGAATGTCACTGAGCCTGCTACATGAAATGTATTTTTCCTCTCGGAAACCAGTGCAGCATCCTTCAGGCACAGTTTTGCTTTTCTCTGACGCTGTGCAAGAGGAGGCTCAGGTGTCAGCAGTATTTCCACTCAGCTGGAATGAAGGCAGATGTTCTGTGCTTCATGTGCAAATGCCGTAACTGGTGTTCAGCAGGAGTGCTGCTGCTGCTGCTGCCCAGGAGAGCGGGCTCTGCCCTTCTGCTCGGTGTGTTTCCATTGCAATTCCTGTGGTAGAGCCCACCTGGGCTGCACTGGGCACAGGGCCTCATAAACAGGCATCTCTTGCATGCAGGTCATCCCTTGGAAGTGTTGGCTCTCACTTTTTTTTTTTTTTTTTTCCCCAGCACTGAGGTACTCTGCTGAGCTTCCAACGCACCAGCTCTGTGCCTTCGGCAGCAGCAGGGTGAGCACAGATCCAGTTGTTTCACTCTGCCCATCCCTACATTTCTGAGGGCGTGGATCCAGCTCTGGGGCACCCCTGGAGCTCTGCTTCCAGCTGCACTCTGGCTGCTCAGAAGGTGCGTCCTGAGCCCCTGAGGCGTATGTGAGCTCTCTGCTTTGGCTCTGGTGGCCTCTGGGTACGTGTGAAGGCACGAGCAGAAGGGCAGGAGCCTGCTGGAGTCGTTCTGGGGTGCTCTGCTCCACAGGGCTGAGCTGATGTCACCTCTCAGAAGCAATTCCACTTCTGAAAGTGCAGGGCTCTATCTGTGAGTTGGGATCTACTAAACACCAGCCTGCAGCGTGCCCAGATGTGTTGGTATTTGTGCTGGAAATGTAAGCGTTCCTGCATCCCACTGCCTGCATTTGGCTCTCTTCAGTTGCAGCATAGATTTGCTTTGTGAGGCTGAAACAAAAATACCATTCTGTCCTTTCCCTTTTACCCAGAGATCAAATGTGGTAGTTTGCAACATGAGTACGTCACGGAACTGCGTGGATGTGGGGTCACCCTGAGAGCCACCCCTGGTCAGCAGTGGCAGCCTCTGTGTGGCTGCTTCAGGCTTGGGCACTGCAGAACAGACAACAAACTGAGTTTTGGTGCTGATGTTTATGTTTCTGGGTTGGCAGCCACTGCCTCCAGAGTCTTGCTTACAGAAGTTGTATTGGAAGCTCTCTGTGCAAGGACAGACGTGGAATATCCCAAGTGATCAGGGTAAAACCAACGCATGCTGCAGCAGCACTGCTGCTGCTGGAAGCTCACACAGAGGCCACAGTGCTAATAGGGTCTGCAGTCAAAGGAATTTACTTTTTCTTGTCACACGATGGACTGCGCAGTGTCAGATAACATGAGGTCTTGTAGCAGCATTTATTAAACATTCGGCTTTCCCTCTGAGCCAACAGAAACTCAGTTGCCCTAAGGTGGGTGAGGACAAACTGTAGCACGATACTTCATCTGGAGGAAGGGAACTGATCCCACTATTAAAGGGACTGTGTAGTTTCAGGGTCAAAACACTGACTCAAATTGTGGCTTCTCTCACTGGCCTGGCCAGGAGAATGTGCCTTGCTGCCAAGCAGCACTTTCTCTTAATGCCTTGTACGTTGCTTGCCAGAGCTGATCACAGCCTTGCCATGTGGGAGACACTTCCCCTCTGTACGGGGCTGGCTGGGAGCAGGAACTTCTCTTCCACAGCACTGCCAGCATTCTGAGATGCTTTGTTACCAACTGGGGCGTTTGCAAGAAAAAATCCATCAGAAACACAGGTGTGTGTACGTTCATTGTCGCTGTGTATGCTCCATTCAAAATATGTAAAAGGAAGGAAAAACGATTGTGACTAACAACAGTGCAATTAAGCCTCCTTAATTCTGTAATAAGTGTGACCTACAAAACCAAGGAATTCTACTGTGATTTCCCTGAAAAAATGCTGAAGTTGCATATTTGCCCATTGAAATTTTGAGATATTTTTTGATGGAAAGTGGGTTCCTGAAATTTCTTTCAATTAATGCCATTTACATTACTCATGTCTCCCTGTTGAACTGAATATCCCGGGTTTTAACATATGTCGGTGCGCTGTGTACTCCAGTTCTTGCATTTAAGTGACTGCAGCAGCGCTAAATGCGTCCTGCTAAGGCTTTGCGTTAGCAAACACAGATGTATTCCACCTATTAGACAAATCTCCAGGAGGTGACATTTCTGTGCAACTCATCTGTGACATCTCCTATTCCCTCTCCCAGCCACTTTTGCCAGCTTCCAAACGTGTTTGTGCATGTGACCAAATTCTGGCCCTGAAGATGAAAGATGTGAGCATGCCTTTCTCTGGCACTATGGATCTGGGTTACTGTGGGCTGCTGGATGCCATCTTCAAGCATGCTACCAACTCTGTACTGTGACTTGGGCCAGTATCTGTGATTTATAATGTAGAAAACTGCACGAGTACTAAATGCACTATAAAAGCATCCAACAGCCATAGAAGCAGAAACTACCAAGGAAACAAACAGCAAAAAAGCAGCGTAAACAAGGCTAAGAATCTTTTGTGCAAAATGGAAATATTTCTGGCTTGGAGCCAACTGGGAAGAAAAAGAAATTCCTATACATGGAATCCCAGAAGGTGTAACAGAAGTTGCAGCAGACTGTTGGATGCTGAAGTATGTCAGGGACAAGGTTTGTGATGAGCAGAGCTTCAGCTGATTGAGGCAGAGCCTGCACGCGGGTAGCAGACTCCATGAACTTCTTAATGGCTGGATGCTGTCCTTCCCCTGAACCCCATCTTTGCCCTCCAACTGCAGAGTGCGTTTGTTCTTCCATTGTATTGTACTCCTGCACTGAGAATGAAGAGTTAGTACTGCTGAAAGAGACTAAGAAACGTGATTAACCAAACGACCTAAAGCCTCTGCACACTGCAATGCAGTAAATCTAAAAAATACTGGAAGATGCTCGTGGTATGCTGGAATTAAGGTTTAATTTTAGACTTAAAATATGGTAATATCACAGCATTTGCCCTGGGAGTACGGAACAATTTTTTTTGAAATTTACAGGTAGCAGTTTATAATTAGGGATGAATTAAAGAGGTCTAACACTGGAAAACTCATTTCCTAAAGCAACAGTTTTGGTTAATTGAACCGTTATCTTTCTTGCTTCCTCTTGAGCTGACGGGTACAGTGGTTTGCTGCAAAATCAGTCTGAAAGTAAATGCCTTCAACTAGCGGTCATTTAGAGAAGGAGAGAGCTTACCTTGTACAGATAAGAAAATGAATCTCTTCCCTTTTGAATCGCGTTTTCAGGACGCTCTGAGCTATAGCGAGCAATATTTGGAGACATCAGCTCTTCGTGAGGTATAAAATCATAAGGTACACAGAGAAATCTTCAACCTGCTTGACTGTAAAGTAATAAGTTTTGGGATAATTGCCACACTGTGCTCTAAATCACTGCCGGATATTTCTGACTCCTATTTTAACACGATTTCTTTGGAAGTAAACCAGAAATGAGTAATGCAGTAATAGGTTATGCAGTATTTCAGTATAAGCTCTAAGAGCCCATTTGCTTACGTTCTAACTCCCAGTTTTCAATGTGGTCCTTTTCCTTGGAGTCATAAACTAATGGCTCATTCATCCCATCAGCATGATGCCCACTGCAAAGAGAAAAAAGGGGAAAAAATGCAATGTGCAAAGTGCTCGTTCACTACAGAGTTTTCAATATGCAGCACCAAATGTTCAGAGGCATGGCTCATACAAGGCTTGGAAAGGGGAGGCTTTGTAACAGTGAGCCTCTGGTCTTTTCTAGAAAGGGAAAGAACAATCTATGCTAAGGCTGGAAATAAAATAAAAAAAAAAAGGCAGAGTCCTTTTAAACTTTATTACCAATCGTAACAGGTTTTTAACCTCACAAGGCAGCATATAAAGAAAGTGGAATATGTATGTTTAATCAAATAAAATTAGTGACTATATTTAGCTATTGAACTTGGTGCCTTAATGAGGGATAGCGCTTAATGACGAGTCACACAAACCCCGTGAATGTTACTGACCGCAGGTACAGTAAACAGGATGGGTTTGGTGAGTTAAATTAAGATCAAAACATGAGGCTTCCTATTAAGATGAAGGCAGGGGAGGAACAATCTTTTAGCACCTTAATCCTTCACTTGTAGACAAACTGATTTTTCAACCACGCATTTCCTAGTACTGAGGTTGGAATGGCTTTGAGGGGGCCTACACAGAAAGGCTCCTTCCTTGGACAGAGTACAATCTAACTTAAAGAATGGTAAATATGTTGAATACATTTAAAAAAAAAAAAAAAGTTGCAGAGTACTTGTTTTAATAATAACATACAATTTTTAGTACGGATCTTTGGCCACCTGATCTGACCTCCACCTAGCACCTTGCAGAGAATACTCTTCTCGAGAGCTGTTGCCTGCCGCCCAGGTTACCTGGCTGTTTCATTAGCGTAAGCTCCTCACGCTAGGCATGCCATAGTCTATTTATGCAAAAGATGTGCCTGAGCACTGGGCTAGATGGCAGAAATCTGGCTTTTGTTCTTGCCTCTGCAGGTCACCTTCCAAGGCTACCTCCCTATTCCTTAGTTTCTTCCTCTGGAAAGTGGGGACAATGGCATTCACTCGCTTTTAAAAATTGTTTTCAGATATACTCGATTAATTATTTAGCAGCGTGGATTCTCCCCTGTGAATAGCGCACAGCTGCTAATAAACTGACTCATCCACTTTCATATTATCATCTTTACTTAACCATTCTCTATTTTTTCTGTGACATAGCAAAACACTCATTTTGTCAAACAGCAATTGTAAAGAAGCTTTTATCCAGCGCAACAGTAATTAGAACTGGAGAGAAGCAGTGAGATTGCCATCAGCGTTGAGCTCGAGGGACTATCTTGTATTTTGAGTTCAAGAAATCAAAGTAGCAAAAATAGTTTCCAGTTCAAGTCTGCCCTCCACTGGTGTTAATGGAACATTGCTGATAAATTCGGAGTCAATGCTGTCTCTTTATGTAATGAAGAACGGGAACTAAATTCATTGAGGCTGACACCACAATTTACTAATTGAGACCTTTAGCCAGCTTTTCTTTTTTTTTTTTTTACTTTTTATAGGAGCTAAATAATTTGTAAATATCTTTTTAAAGACTCATCTAGGCCCACTGGCTGATTCCTGTTCTTCAGGCTTTCAAAAGCCCACCAGTGTATCGTTCCTATCACAGTTGTCAGAACTAACATACACATGGGAATCAACCTTCTGCACGTGGTTTTAAAGGGATTTAACAGAAAAATTACAGAAAAATATTTTGTTATGATACAATTAACAATTCTAATATATTGTGCTACTTATGTCAGTCAAGTCCTAATGTCCTAAAAGAGACCAGTATCAGTCTAGTCTAGCTCTCCCTCCCTAAAAGCATTTATTCTTCCTCACGTGAGAGGAAAGAACAGCTTTTATTACTGTGTTTATTTTAGAGAGAACTTTCCATCACAAATCCCACATGCAATTAATTCATCCCTTAACTCAGGAGGACTCATTTTCTTTTCTATATTTAAAGCAGGAAGGTAATTGGAAAAAGAAAAAGAAGCTGTACTTACATAGATTCATGTAGTACGACTTCAATCCCAAGGTGACATTTGTGTCTGGAATATAAAATTTGTACCACTATGAATTGGAAGATGAGGCACCTCTGCTTCATTTATCTTGTCATCTTCACACTTCATTACACTTAACAGCATTTAATCTCGTGAGTGCTACTTAAACTGAAAATGAAGGAGTAAGACGCAGTTTCTTCAGATGTATACTTAATGCACCCTCGAATAAAAGTAAAGAAGTATTACAGAAAAGTCATTTTATTTGGGCCTTTCAAACGCTTGAAAATTACAGTCAGACTCATGGTTTGTGCCAAGTATCCCTAACAGCCTTTATAATGCAGAACATAAGGAATTTTCAAAAGTTCCTTGAATATCCCATGCCTCTAATAAAATTCTTGCTGAAATGACTATCATTCAAAATAAAAGCTTGAGGAGTGCGTGCAACATTTTATAGGAAGCAGTAAAAGGCATACAGCAAATCTGTCGTTCCTTGGTTGTTGTTTTTTTTCTGCTTTTTTTTCCTTTAGGTAGGAAGCTATGCCAAAGTCTACCGAAATCTCATTAGTGAGCACTGTGTGTACTGTTGCTACAAATCACCCTCCCAAACTGGACTCAAAAACCCCCCAGAATCTGGAATGACACGGTTTTGCCCTTCCAGGAGATCAGCTGTTTGAGCTTTTTAACAATCCCAACTGAAAAGCACCAGCACTGTCACACTGAAACACCAGTGAGTATTTTCTCCGAAAGGTCACTGTGTTCTGTGCATTACTGGAAGGAGTCTAAGACAAGATTACAGATAAGTGACTTAGGTTCTCAATACGTCAAAACTGACAGCAGCTTCTCTGAAGAAAGGAAGCTCTACCTGAATTGTAATTAAAATTCCTATTCTTCAAATGTTCCAGTTCCGTGCTCTGTACCAAAGACAAATATTTCATTTTCATATACAGCGCTGTCGACTGATAGCAAAGACTTACATTCTCGGTTTGAAGGCTGCCTAACCTTAATTCCATGTACTAAAATTGGAATTGGTATAAAAACAAGTATAGTACGAGCAAAGCCTGTTTTGGAAATTCAAATATCATCGCTCTTTTCCTCATCTTGTTCCAATCATAGTAAAGATCTGCCTAAACCAAGCATCTTTTAAACCCTATCAAATCTGTACAGATGTGTACTGTTACAATAACGTGTCCTTCAGCATTAAAAATCTAGCTGAGATTTGTTGACAAGTAAGAAACACACATTCAAATATCTTTCAAGGAAAATGTAAAGCTGTTGAAACCTTCACCGCTCAGATGCTATAAAAAACAAACAAAAATCCACCAAAAACAAATAACTCAATCTAAAAACAAAGGAGGAAAGAATATGGATATTAGTTTTGGCCTCAGAAAATCCTTTAATCCATCAGACTTCTGCATATCACTGTAAGTATGCAAGCAATCAGATGATTGTTTTCATCCCCAGCCAAGTACGCAATCATAAAAACATGCACATAGGAACTATTTTTAGAGTAAGTACTTAAAGAAAAATGTAGCAGTACTTTTAATGTAGCACGCCATTTTCATTCTTAAATGAAGATGGGGAGGGACAGACAGGTTTCAAATGAAAATAAAATTGTGCAGCAGATAATATTCCGCTTTTAAGCACAACAGTACTTTTTCTTGAAGACCTCTGAAAGGATTTGATGAGGTTCTGTCGGATGCTGTCGCACCTCAGGCTCCTGTTTCTCCTTCCCTGGCTTCAGGAGCTAGAATGAAAAATAATGTAACTATTGTGTTTGCACTCAACTCCATGTCAACATTCGATTTTATTTTTAAACAAATTAATAGTGGATTTATCATATCACATAGAAAAGTATTTTATGCTTGTCATATTTTGTAAGGGATTGATGACAAGCCCTGAGCTGTGATGAAGGGCTGGTTTGGCATGTCCAGAAAGAACAAGCTGTAACAGCAACTATCTTGTGGAAACATTTCATTTGGTCTCCTCCCTCTACATAGGAAAATCAGTTTTAGTTTGGTAGTGATTTGCTGTTGGTGGTGGTGATTGTTTTTTTTTTTTTTCCTTCCCCATTTTCCCTCCCCCAACCAAATCCCCAGGAATGCCAGCTGACTGCTCAGTAGCAAATAAGAACTCAATCCTTACGGAAGGCTTCTAAAGACCCAAACTCCTTGAAGCTTCTAGTTAGAACATCCTAGCCATCAGCCAGCTAGTAAGTTGATCTCCCCACAAAAAAATTGATTTCCACTGAATGTTTAACCATACAAAATATGTTAAAAGTAGTTCACAAACTGGGCTGCATGTAAAAGTACCTAAAGAGATCCCTTCTGTTCATTCACTTGGAAGCCCAAAAATCTATTGTTACATGATAATGAGCTGGCATAGGTGAATGGAAATGAAATCAGCAAAAGGAGAAACTATGTAAATTATTCTGTGTAAATAATATGCTGAGGACAAGCACGACTGTCTATATTAATTCTTAAAGAAAAGATTACAATATTCTGTTAAACACCCACAGAAAATAAAAGATTGGAACCACAAACTCCTGCAGAATTGCCATACTATGACGTAATACCCAGAACCCAGCACAACGTTCCACCAGATGTGACTCCGACATCCTCATAGGCTCGAAGCGGAAAGATCTCATCTTGTTTGTGCTGTCCAATGGCACTGGGCATGGGAGTCGCAAAAGAACTGCCGCAGGGTATGGCACCACATGGCTCACGATCTTCAAAGAGTATTTTAGAAGGGTTGTTCCTGGGAGGAAAGATGCCACTTTTAAGCTGAATGTGATGAGCCATCACTGACAAATGAATGCGGCTCTTGCACTATGGTGGTTGAGAATAATGGGAAATCTGTCGTTTTGAACATTAGCACAATTCTGTGCATGAATGCTAGTGTGAAAGGTTTAACAACAGTGACAGACAAAAAAAGAAAAAGTTAATGCAAACCTACCAACAGAAAGACTTGTTACTTCAAATTTCCACCTTTAATAAAAGACAATCTCTAAAAAAAAAGTAACAATAGGCACATAGTGCTCAGTTTCAGGAGTGAAAATACAGCAATACGCTGATGCACAAGCACCAAGCTAGGTGTGACAAAGCAGGAACGTGTGACCACATTGGTAAGTGCAGATTCACCTTTAATACCAACTGAAAAAAAGGAGCAGACAGAGCACTTCAGAGGCAGTTCTGTCTTTTAGAGGTGAAGAGTCTGTATTACTGGCTGCCTAACACTACCACAGAAAAGTCTTCATTAATATGTTCCATAAATTCTGGATTTGTTACTGAAGTGCTCCATTAATCTGATAACAATAACAAAACCTTGTTTGCTAAACAATGAACTGGAGAATGTGGGAACACTTCAAGTGAAATGAAGTATTAATGAGCAGTACTTTTCTACCTGTCCCAGCAGCTTACCTGCTGCAGAAAGAGTTGATTGGTGGCAATCCACACCAAGTGGATTTAGGGGCAATGGCCTTAAGCTGGAGCACAGGAAGTTCCGCACCAACATGCGGAAGAACTTCTTCACGGTGCGGGTGACGGAGCACTGGCACAGGCTGCCCAGGGAGGTTGTGGAGTCTCCTTCCCTGGAGATATTCAAGACCCGCCTGGACGCCTACCTGTGCAACCTGCAGTAGGGAACCTGCTCTGGCAGGGGGGTTGGACTCGATGATCTCTTGAGGTCCCTTCCAACCCCTGCAATTCTGTGATTCTGTGATTCTGTGAAGTGTAACAAAGTCCATCGACACAACGTGTGCTTCTATGATGGGCATTGTTCGGAGCACGTTTTGTTGGCCCCCAGTGCCTGGAATGTACGAAGGCACACTCTTTTTGAGAAGATGCATGCTCACAGTCCTTTCATACTGATGTTCAGCTACCGATGAACTCTGACACTGGTGCCTAAATCTGTCAGGGATAAGCGACTCGGCTGATTAAGAAGCCACTCACAGACTCTAAGCCTCAGCTTTACCTGTTAGACATCACGAGAAACGTCAGCCACGTGATACTGGTGTTTCCCACCACACATTTAATGCACGTGAAGGCACAGCATACATGCACTGGTTCTCAGGAGAAAGGGCTCTTGGTGCATTCCATGCCACGACAGACAGCAAGTTTGTCAGCACATCACCAAAATACTCCCGTATCCTCCCCCGTTTGACTAGGGGCAGACAGCGGCACAAGCAAGCTGTGGGCCACCAGGACCTCCCACGTGGCTTGCAGGTTGTCACCTGTCCATACCTGGGAAGCAAGGAGGAAGCTACAAACTCCTGTCTTCATCATCTCCGAAGGGCAGAATATGCCTCCATGTGCTGGAAGAAGAAATGAGGAAAAAGCTATTTGTGTAAGTGATGTTTATTGTAGTCCTTTTTTGGATCTAAAAGCACTGACCTCTTGTCATTCTTAGTGTGACAAGTGGGCTACAGAACTGCCAGGTTTCTGCTGCTTTAGGCAAACCAACGCACAGCATGCAGAACTTTGTGTCTGGTCAGTAAACTGCGACGATGAACAAAACTACGTGCATTTCTACACTACCACAAGCAGTGGTTTCTCTGGTGAGGCATTTTTTTCCCCCCAGTTTCTATATGCAATTATATTTCCTCCAAACTACAGCAGGAGTTTGACACAGAGCTGGCAGACTTGGTGCAGATTGACAGCATTTCCCCCGCTGCTGCTTTGGTGCTATCAGGAGCGTGCAGGCCTGGAGCTGGATCACAGCAGGAGGCAGCAGACTGCTTGAGAACGAATGAGAGCGGTGAGATGGGGGACATCTGGCCGAGGCGGCGGCACCGTGCAGCACGACGTCCCAAGCAGAGCTGTGGCACTGACAGCAGCGGGGCGGTTACAGCCATAGAACCGTCTGTGTTGGAAGGACCTTTAAAGGCCATCAGGTCCCGCTCCCCTGCAGCGAGCAGGGACACCTACCACTACGTCAGGTTGCTCAGAGCCCGATCCAGCCTGGCCTTGAGTGTCTCCAGGGATGGGGCTCCCACCACCCCTCTGGGCAGCCTGTGCCAGTGCTCCACCACCCTGACTGCAAAAAACTTTTTGCTCGTGTCCAACCTAAATCTTCTGAGAGGCCCTTCCCTGGGCTCTGAGTCCGGAAGGCCAACAAGCCGTGAGCTATGCACGGGCCATTTTAAAGACATTCCGGTCTACCCAGAGCGCTGCCCCCTCACCGTTCCGCCGAGCTCCGGCCTCGCGGGCTGCACACGGCAGAGCCATTTCGCGGCGGCCTAGAGCGCCGCGCCTCCACCGCCCCCTCACCACGGGCCGATCCCGGCCTCCGCGGGAGCGGAGAAGGACGAGCAGNGCTCCTCCTCGCACTCTCTGCGCGCATGCGGCGTCCGGGAGTGGCGGCGGGGGTGGCTCTGAGGGCCTAGCGAGGCCTTGGCTGTGGCACTGCGCATGCGCGGCTCCTGTGGGATTATTATTATTATTATCATTATCATTATTATTTTAAAAGCATATTTCTGCGCTGTTCTCTGCCGTGAGGCTGTGGCAACTTCTTTAAACTTGGAGGGCTTTGGTAGCTGCTAGGTAGCAGCCAGGAACACGTTGGTCTTCCCAGCGGTCACACACCTGCGTTAACAAGTAAAAGAGCTCCCGTTGGATAAAGCTAATCGGCAATACTAGGCTCAATTACTTTTCCACTCCTCATTTACTGGTTATTTTGAAGTTGATTCTGTTGGGATGGGGGTTCCAGCAGCGTCCTGTGACCCGGTGTTGCCCTGCTGAGCTTCTTGGTTGGCTCCACTCCTCTGGCCGTGCCCAGGAAAGCTGCCCTTGGCCCTGGGGCACCGCAGGGCACGCTGTGACTCGGGGGAATGGGTTCAGGCCGCCTCGCTGTGCTCACGTACCTCTGTCAGGGTGCCCAGCCTGTTTCTGTCATGCACCTGTAAGAAACCAGGTTGTAGGGGCTTAGTTCCATGCCTCCAAAACACAAGCGTGCTGTTCCCCATCTATGTTGCCTGCTTACAGGCTTGCCTGCTGCCATTAATGGCAGGACATCAAGCTGAGCAGGTGCCACTTGGTCTGCCATGGCCCCTTGCAGGTGGCGTGCCCTCAGAAATCGGCAGAGCTGAGGGAGCCTTGCACAGGGCTTACAAGGGCCAGGGGCTCTGCTGTGCTCGGTGCCGCTGATTCCAGTTAAACTTTCGTACTGACCCGTGTGTATGAAGTGCGCTCTGACCGATGGAGTGTTTCGGTGAAATTCTCAGAAATTTAACTTTCTTGGGGAGACCTAGAGCAGAGCGGGGTGTTGAAGGTGGGTAGGAGGGCGCCTGGCATGTGCAGTGCAGGTTGTCGCTCAGGTGTTCTTTGTGCTGGCTGTGAAGTGGCTGCCCCTGCTGTGGGCAGCTGCACTGGAGCGGTGCAGTTCTGTCACACGGGCTTGCTTATTTAAAAGGAACAGGGAAAAGAGGCCAGAAACGGTCCCTGAGTCCGTGTCGCACGTACACGGTGTGACTGCCGACACAGCCTCATGAATTTTAAAGCAATTTTGCTGGAAAGTGCGGCAGCAAAAGACAATGGGCCGGAATGTGTAATAGTCTCAGACCAGACAAGGGTATCTCCGAAGGGCTGACCCAGTGCCCGCAGATTTAATGGAAGTTTTTCCATTAACCTTTGTGGTCTGTGTTTCGGGCGAGCTGCCATTGATTATTTATAATCTGTAAAGGAGGGAAATAATATATTTTCCATACAACATCCATTCCTATAAAGCAAGTGTAGGGGAGCATGTTGAACAGCGTGTGTCTTGTATAATTGTGCTTCAGGACTCAGCTTACAGCCCAGCAGGCAAAGCTATTGGGTAAACCGAGCCTTGAGTTGCTTCTCTGGCACACGCTTGCCGTAGTGAGTCGGTATTTGAGTCATTAGCTGCAGATAAACTCTTAGTAATTAACTTGCCCTGCGAGGCAGTTAGCATAAAAGGTTCTAAGTTCAATTCATTTAACATTTGGAATTCTTTCACCCTAAATTAAACAAACTGCTCTTGGAATATTACTGTAAGTTCAGGTTACAGGCGTGACGGGGCATTGCCTGTGGGACCCACGGGGGTTGCTTATACCACTTGTTGGTGTCACTGCTGCTCCTGTCCCACTGGGGTGCTCTCTGAACAGCCCTTAAAACCTGCAGCTCTGGTTACGTGTGTATGCATGCCTCCATCTTCGGGGTAAATAACTTCCACCATCTCTCATAGCTAGTTGTCCTTGAATTGTAAGTCAGATAGAGATATAGATGAGAGTTAAAGAACAAATAAAGAAATAAAAAATGGTACACTTGTGTTTATTTTGCCTGCTTTCTAGCCCTGGTAGTGCTAAGTTTCTGTAGAGGTGAACCTACAACTTCATGAATCACAGTTCCCTGCACCTTTTTTATTGCAATTTAATGGACTGGAATAATCTCATACTGTTTTTTTTGCCTGTGTATGTTTATCTAATGAATTTTTCTTTCAGGTTTTAAGAGGGGTGCAGATCCTGGAATGCCCGAGCCAACAATCTGGAGGTATGTGTCAGGTCCAAATGTGTTCCTGTGTTTAGTTTCACTAGCAGCTTGAGACGTTTTTCTTGGTCTGTTGAGTGTGTCTGCACAGCATATACTGTAGTATCAAATACATATTTTATGTACAGATTCCAGAAATGTGTTTGGGTTTAGTCTGAAGCTTACAAGTACTCATTTTTCTGGTCAGGTACCTTTATTCCAATGGTTTTTTTTCTGGGTAGCATTTATTCTGTACTTTTATAAGGCTGTTTGTACTGACTTGCTTTTTACAGAAACTCATTTAAAAGCAAGCACGTAACTGCAAATCTGACTTTCATTTCCTCCCCGCTCCCCTTTCAGTCTGCTGTGGGGTTGAAAGATGTGGCTGTCCTGCTCTGAAACCAGCTGATGGACAGAGAAAGTGTCCGAAGACTCGTACGATCCAGAGGATGAGGCGAACACTTAACACCAGCTGGCTCTGCCAGCTTGCTCATGACATAGGTTGTACATACAACAAAATGGAGTTTATATGGACCTAACTTATTTGCATTACAGTGTAACTAAATAAATGCAGTTTGAACTGGTCCGTGTTGCTTTCAAGTCTTTACATTACGTATACTAACAATTCCTTTGTTACTGAAAGGATAACTGTTTATTTTGGTAAATTTGGTGACATCCAGCCCTCATAGATCATCATAACAAGGGTGAATTTTGGGTACAGATTTTTCTTCACAATAACCTGAAAGCTGAGCTGATGCTTTAAGCATTTTGATATTCTTGAAAGGATTCTGCCTGAACCAGCAGCAGCCTCTGCTGCTGGCTGCTCTGTGCAGACCTGGTTTTTGTTTTCTTCTAGATTTGTTCATCTCTGGGTATCTTAAGGATTGAGGTGTATACATTTTTTCCTAGCATAGTCAGATTGTAAAAAAAACAAACAAAAACAAACAACCAAAACCAAAACAAAACCCCACAACAATAAGATGTACACTTCTCTGCTGGATTTGCCTTTAAAAACTACTGAAATTTTCCATAATCTGGGGAGGGGGGGTGGCAGTACATGACAAAATCACCATGTGTACAGTGGAAGTTATTAATGTACAACTGAAGGAAGAAAACAATTATATGAAACAAGGTATAAGCTTCATTTTTATTCCAGTCTTGCTCTTTGGAATATGGCTGTTTTGGCTTCACTTGGCATTCTCCCTTTGAGGAAATAAGTTCAAGCACTGCAATGGCAGCAACTGTTTGATTTCTGACAAAATAGAAATTGAATCAATTAGGTTACCCTCTTCCCCACTAGAGCTGTACACGCAGGTTTGTATTTGTGCAGAGATACTTAAGGAAAAAAAAAAAAGTTTCGTTGCTCCCAATTAAATTTGAAAAAGATATTCCAGATCAGCTTTTTTTTTTTTTTTTTTAAACCCAGTAGATTTTCTGACAATTTTTCCATTAATCAAATATTTAAGGAATTTAAGAAATATTTAGGGAATAGGAGATTACTCAGTTTCTCATCTGCTATTGGAATTCATGGTAAAATGTTACTGTGCTTTTGGGCACCTGTAAATGGGGGAAAAATGGGAAATGAGCCAAGAGAAGAAATAAATCAGAAGACAAGAATTAAAAAAAAAAAAAAATAAAGTGGGAGGTGGGGAAATAGTTATAAGAGCTAACACACAACAGCATATTCCTTAAAGTCCAATTAATCGTGATAATTAAATGTCATGGAATGGTGGGATAGCAGATGATAGTAGATTACTGGTGGGGAAAGAGCAAGGACTGAATGCAGAACGCTTTTGTGACTCTACGTCCTGTTGGTATTGCAGCTTTTCTAGTGCCTTTTTTTCCAATGGTAACTTCAGAATAACTTAACTGCTAGCGTGTCTTAAGTTATGAAAGGCGTGCAGATTCAGAACCCTTTTTCTTGGCTGATGCTATTACAGTAAGAATGAAATAATCTGTTGGTACTTGATGGTGGCTTTAATCATGATGGGGAATGATTTTCTGCCATCAAATCTATTAGAATAACCTGAGATATTCAATATTAAGAGAGAAGCTGTTCAGTGCAAGATAATTTGGATTTCTCAAGATCAGCTTTTGCATTCCACAAGGCTACACAATACCCAAAATGCAACTGTGGAACGAAACACCTGCAAAAGCATATTTCATACACTCTGTTGTGTGTCAACCATTTGGGGATGTGGTTTGTGGGTCTTAACCACCACATGGTTGCTCTGGCTGCTTTCCAAGAATGATAGCATTTGGCAAGAGGCAGAGAATTGGGAAGTGTTCTTGTCTTTTGTTAAAAGTTTGTGCATAAGCATGGATATATTGAGCACAGGCTGGATTCTGTGACCTCACTGCCGAAAATTTCCCTTAGAAGTAGTTGTAGTTCAGCTTTTTTAACAGTTGGAACTATTGGGTAAGTATTGCTTATGCAATCCTTTCAGAATTTCACTTTAAGCACATCGGGTGGCAAATTTTTGGTAATTTGCTGAATGAATCCAGTTATTCTCTTAAAAAATTGAGTATGGTTTTGGAAAGTCTGCGTTCAAATTCATGCTTGGCTGTATTGATCATCAGATCTCTGTCAAGTGAATTGGTGGCTTCTGTAGACAAGTATAGATTTTTGCAGTGATGAGGTTTGTGGTGCACTCCGTTGAGACCACACATTGACCTTATTCCAGCATCAGAGTTCATGATTGGAGTTGCTGAAAATCAAACTCTGAATTCCACAGCTGAACTCGAGTTTACGCTTGGGCCACAGTCTGAAAAATGTGAGATAAAAGAATATCATTCATGCTTTCCTGTGTGCTGTGAAGAATGTACCCGCTTTGAGATACCTCCCTCAGGTTTTCCCTGGACATGGGATTCGTTCAGCTGTGTGCCTTTTGCCTGCGAAGCAGAGGTGGAGTTTTCTTGTGGTTGCCCCAGTCTCAGTGTGATGTCCCAAGCAGAATCCAGTGCTGGGGCCTGTTGTGTCTGATGGCAAACAGTTGTCCAAGGGACCAAGGGGAACATTTCCACCTGGACCAGTCTTTGGAAGATCAGAGGTTGCCACAGGGTTTAGTTCACTGTGCTGCTTACCAAACATGAAGGCAACGTGAAGATTTTAATGTGAGGAGAATGCCCTGTTCTTCATCTCCGTACATGCAAGGAAGACAACATTTCATGTCAGAAGGTGCTGATCCCCCTCACGGCCCCCTCCTGTGAGAGTGACACGAGGCGATGTCTTGATAGGTGTCTGAGGAGAGCATCTCTGAAGAAGTAATTGTCCTTAAGCCAGGACCAAAGAGCTGGGCTGTTTCTCCTCTGCCAGCCAGACTCAGTGTGAAGTACTAGCAGAGTGTCCGGTATGGTGGGCAAGGAGCTACATGGTATCCTGTCTTCTGATACCTTGTTCTCTGTCATGCTGATCACAGCAGCTAGTGGTGGTTTTACTTTTCAGGAGTAGTTTCTGTATTTTCTCTAATTTCTAATTTTTTTCCCTAAAAAAAGTTTCCGTGAAACTGCTTTGCCTGTCGCTGTATCCAGTCAGAGACCTGGGATCAGTTACAAGGTGATACGTTCAGGAAATGTGCAAGGCAGATGCTCTTTTGCCCTCTTTTGCCATAGAGCTGCTAGCAGAGTGTCTCCTGCAGGCTCCATCTCTGAAGAACTGTCCTAGGGTATGGGCACAACAAACTGCGTGAATGGGGATAAAGACATTGGGCTAAAGGGAAGAAAAGGGAGACAGTTAGGGTTTTGGAAAAAATAAGGAGGTTGATCAGGAAAGGATGAAAGGATGAAATCCAAGATTTTTGGAAGTGGAAAACATTTAAGATGAGAGAAAAAGACAAACATGTCTGTCAGACAAGGAGCAGCAGAGTCCTGCGATGCTTCGTGTGTCATGCTGGGAGAGTTCTGTGGGTTCGCTGGGTTCCTTGGTCTTTTCTTCCTTAAATCATCAGTAAAACTCTAGCTTTAACCTATTGTTTTCAAACATGTAAACACTGCAAACCAAAGCAATTTTTATGATTTTGTAACAACAGGCCCACATGTTAGCAATGTCTAAAAACCATTGCTTCTTTTCTGTGCATCAAAATGGCTGAGGATAGATGACGGTGCTTGGAGTGTTTTTATTGCATCGTGTTGTTAATGAAACAGGGATTTAACACTTTTTTTTAACAGGAAAATTTGCTAAAACAAGCTAGATACTCTGGATATTTTTGGGAGTATCTCATTATAGGCTTGGAATTTAAACTATGATGATACTGATGATAAATTTTGGAAATAAAAGCTCATTACATCTGTACTCACCACAGGAGTGAAAACCACATCCTGGTTTAATGTCGTATGACTGAATTACTCTTTAAAAGTGCAATTTCTAAATAGTTCTCCATGACGGTGTGCAGTACAGTAACTGTTTGTGGGTTATGTGCATTGTTTCTTGGTTATTCTTACATTAATTGAGGATTAGGGAATGGGTAAGGCAGAGGAGATGCATATCTGCTAAGTGGGAAAGAGGATTTACTCTTTATTTTCTTGCAATTAAGAAATCAAATTTCTATTAAAAAAAAAAGCAGCTGCAAAGTAGTGAGCAGTTATTGGCCTGGGAAATAAGATAAACCTGGATTTCCGTTTACATCCTAATGCAATTTCTCAGGATCCACTTTATTCTCATAGGAACTCCCCACGTGGTGCAATTCATGGCACAGCAACTGGAAAGCAGGCCTTTTTCTGCAAGTCTGGAAGACTTCAAGGGGTAATGGTTATAAACTGAAAGAGGGTAGATTTAGGCTAGATATATGGAAGAAATTCTTCCCTGTGAGGGTGGTGAGATACTGGAACAGGTTGCCCAGAGAAATCGTGGATGCCCCCTCCCTGGACATATTCAAAGCCAGGCTGGATGGGGCTTTGGGCAACCTGGTCTGTGGGAGGTGTCCTTGCCCGTAGCAGGGGCGTTGGAACAAGATGATCTCTAAGGTCCCTTCCAACCTGAACCATTCTATGATTCTATGACTGTACTTCTGCCTCCGTCCTGAACAGTCTCTCTTGTCACAAATTCCGTTTTCTCTTATAGCCCAGTCCCAGGTCACTGCGCCATGTGATTAGAAGGGGGGTAGGTCTTGGAATTTGAGGAACGTCGTCAAACTTCATCGTGTTTGTTAACACATGCTAGTGTGGGATCCACAGGTGTAGTCAAGGTACAGTTCCTTTTCCCTTTACATCTTTGCCCAAGTTATTAGTGAAAGTGTAAGAAGAGACAAAGGCTGTTGCTGTGCACCAGTAATGGCATAGCAGGCAGTTCTTCTCTTTTAAGGCGAGGACTGAACTTGGAGCTTTCCATAGGTTATTTTACTTCTGTGTGTGTGTGCAACAGCAGGAATTCTCTCAGGTAATAAAGATGTTAATATGATCTGTGTATACATCCTATTGTTCCTATTTATTTGGTGCAGGATGTAGAATGAAATCTATTAATATATAAGTTCAAAGAGATGAAGAAACAGCTGATCATTAGTACATTTGCTTTTAGTGAAATCAGTCAAAATTTTGCAGTCAGTCTGGCTGAAACAGAATAAAATAGTGTAAATACTGTATTATATAAGCACTGCCTGCTAGAAACAAGTATGGTAGGGCAAATCAAATCTCAATTTTCTGCATTTGAAGATTAATGTTTGTTTATTTTGTGTATAGATTTTCTTAGGAAAGACTGATTCTTAGGTTCTGGTCATTCAACAGAATTTCAGATTGCAAGATTTCTGTACTGTGTTATTTTATTACCCCCAAAATCTGCCTTGAAATTATACTGAGGTTTGGGTAATTTTGTTGAAATTGCAGAAATTCAATTAGTTAATTTGGTTAAGACTTTGGGCAGGAAATGGTATTTTTGTGTTGAAGCCCACAGAGACTGTGTTTTCTGGGTGTGAGACGGTTAGTTTTATTTTTCATCTTATGAACAATTCCAGATCTCTCAGTGAAATTCTGTCTAACCATTCAGCTTGAGAAGTAAGGGCTTAAAGAAAGTTTCCCACCAAATACAAGGTTAACAACAATATATATATTTGGCAGCACTTCTGGAACTTTGGGATCCGACTTTGTGTACTATTGTATATTCACTTTTCTTCCATTTTATTGTTTAAATTGAATGCTGAAAAATTATTGACAGTCTGTGGGGACAGGACCTGGGGGTGCTGGGCAGCAGCCAGCTGATCGTGAGCCTGCAGTGTGCCCAGATGGCCAAGAAGGCCAGTGGCAGCCTGACCTGTGTCAGGAGTACTGTGGCCAGCAGGTCCTGGTGAGACCACACCCTCGAGCACTGTGTTCAGGTCTGGGCCTTTCACTATGAGAAGGATGTTCTCACAACCAGAAGTTGCTTGAGCCTGTGCAGGGAAGGGCAACAAAGCTGGTAAAGGGCCTGGAAAACAAAAGCTGTGAGGGGCAGCTGAGGGAACTGGGGCTGTTTAGTCTGGAGAAGGAGCTGAGGGGGACCTCATCACTCCCTGCAATTACCTGAGAGGAGGTTGCAATTAGGAGGATGCCTGTCTCCTCTCTCAGGTAACAAGTGATAGGACATGAGGAAATGGTCTCAAGTTGTGCTAGGGGAGGCTTAGACTGGATACTAGGAAGAATTTCTTCATGGAGAGGGTGGTCAGGCCCTGGAACGGTCTGCCCAGGGAAGTGGTGGAGTCCCCATCCCTGGAGGTACTTAGGAGACGTGTGGATGTGGCACTGAGGCCTGTGGTTTAGTGGTGGGCCTCAGTAGGTCAGGTCTATGGCTGAACTTGGTGATCTTGAGGGTCTTTTCCAAGCGAGATGATTCCATGATTCTAGGAAGGTGCTCCATTGTTGCTAGAAGTAGTACAGTCATTTTGGGGGATTGATCTGTGAGTTTGGACTGGTCATTTTTTACTCCTGTTTATTTTTTATGTATTTGCACTGATCTTCCAACTAATAAATGCCTGCACATGTATATTGCTTATTATAAAATACTTTCTGCACAGCAAATTGATGAAAAAAAGTTAATTCAGTTTGAGAGGCTCTGTAATACGCTCAGTAGTGTTTACATTTGCACACTCAATGTGCAGTTCTCAGTCTGTTGCAGGAGATTTCACTGCTCTACAGCTAGATGCCTCTTGGAATTCAAGGAGGAAATCAATCCAAAGAGTTTGTTTAGCTGAAGTGTACGTAGTAACTAATAATGATCTGAGGCAGTCACCTGCTGCTGGGAGAGGTGAGAGAAAATGTCTTTATTTTTGTTCGCTGCTACTCTTACACAGTACTACAGTCCTTAAAGCATCCAACTTGGGATCCCCACTGGGGTCTCCTGTGTGAGTCGGAGACAATGTGGCCCATACTGTACTTGTGAATAGACAGTGTGCTCTTCATAGCTGCTCTCTCAAGAGGGAGCAAGATTGAGATTCTTGGTGGTAAACCCCTCATACATGTCCTCACTCAGAGAATTTTATTTTTTTAATGACACTGAATTCTTACTGAAGATGCTCTTGAATTTCATCAAGACCAACAGATTCAAGTTATTTCCTTCTCAAAGCCACGTGCATACAAGACAGCAGCCCAGTGGCTTTTAAACAGACTGTTACATTTTACTTACAAAGGGCAAAGTGATTTAGGTCATCCTCATGGCTCTCCCATGGCTGTCACAGACACAGAAAGTGCCAAAATGCTCTCTAACCTAGTGGTCACTAGGAAAATGTCTGCCAAGATAAGCGGTGAGAAGGCCAAACCAAATTTTTGTATGTTGATTCTGTGATTCTATGTCTCTTAGACCATGTGCAAGACAGCTAAAGCACTATCTTCTGTGTTGTGAGGAAACCCCACTCACCACAGGCTTCTTGAAAATGACCACTTTGAGGTCTCTTCATTCTTTCCTGGGGTGTTACACAATTTGAGCCAACGGTTTTACCATATTGGGCAAAGCAATTGCACTTTGCTTTGTTTTGAGTGTCTGAGATGCAGGCTGGGAGCCGACTGGTCACTGTTGTGGCATCCCCAGCAGTGGAATGTGTGTGTGGATGATCAGATCACTCAGAGGAAGAGGAGAGTTTACTGACATCCTCATCCACATTCCAGGGCATGCCATTCACCTCCTTATTGTGCTGCTCTAGAGAGGGTCATTAATGTTCCGCCATTGATGTTGGAGGAACAAGGCTCCATCCTTTCTGTCTGCTTTGAGCTGCAATTCCTCTGAGTTTTGGTGTATGAGGATGTCCACAGACGCAACAAAAGAGGTGATACAGCTAAGGAATATTTCAGTGGTTTGGTACTCAGTCTAAGGACTTTTTTCTTCCTCTGCAGTGCTCAGTGACTTGCATTCATGTTGTGTGTCCGCTTGGTGCTAGTGGAATATAAATGACAAAAGACAAATGGGTTGGATGACCAAGAGTCATTGGCATTGTTGCAACAATGTGTGGATTCCTCCCATCTGGTTAAAGAACCTAAGATTTTTTCCACTTCTTAGGAGAGGGGAAGATGTTTAATCCAGTTTGGAAAATTCCAGCAGTAAGTCTAATCATATTGTAGCATTGATTATATATTATTGAATATATATATATATATTGATTATATATTGAACTTGTTAATTTGGTATCTGACCGTAATATTTGTTTCAAATAGATTGGTTGCCTTGTAAGCATCTACTTAAAGACAGCTGCAGGTTTGTAGAGTGTTATGTATTAAATACAAGGGACTCATTGTCCATTTGTTTCTCAGTGAAATGGGTAATAGATATGATAATAAAACATGTATGTGCAAAACAAGTGATGCACAAAGCAATTGCTCACCACTCGCCACTCGATGCCCAGCCAGGCCCCATGCAGCAGCTGCCCACCTGCCCAACTCCCCACTGTTTTCAAGGCAAAAAAAAGCATAATGTCGTATGGTATGGAATATCCCTTTGGCCATTTTAGGTCAGCTCTCCTGGTTCTGTCCCTTCCCAGCTCCTGGTGTCCCCTCAGCCCCATTGCTGGCAGGACAGTGTGAGAAGTTGAGAAACTGAAATGTTCTTGGCTCTGTACAGCACTGCCCAGCAACAACTAAAACCTCAGTGTGTTATCACCCACTGCCTCACTGTGCTCACATCCACTCCATAAACGCTCACGTGTTGATGAATGTCAGTGGGTGCAGTTTTTTCCACATGGAGGAATTCAGTTCCACACCTTTGCTCCATCTGCACTCCCATGTCAGGCACCATTGTGTCAGAGTGGCCCTCTGCTGCCATCTGTCACACGGCAACAACATGGAATGGAATATTGGTGGGAAGGCTCATCCTCTGCTGCCACACCACCAACATCCGCCTCTGACATCGTGGGCCAATGCAATGAAACAGGAGGCATTGCTTTCAGGGCAGCCCTCATAGATATCTGATCAAATCATACTGATTCAATTATTGAAAAGTTATTTTGATAATCACAGGTATTAGAAGTTGGTTCCAGTAGAGTTCTTCAGTCTTAAAGTTCAAACAGGTTACACAGTTGTTTTTTTTTTAAATCAGCTTTTATTTAAAAATATAAATATTTCATAAAAACAATCTCAAATATTTTAAAAGCAGAAGTTATACAATCATCTAGCTTCTGAAAATTTTCTTTGGTGCTGAATACATAATAAATAAGTTGTTATTCTGAATAGTACCATAAGAAATGTGTTTTGTTTAAATAGGTCCTAAATATTGAAAATAATTAATATAAATAGAAAACATTCAAAATGAATAAATATTTTAAATACAATAAATAGGTTCCTAGAAGGAAATGAGAATATCTGTAAATGCAAACCATTGTTACTCTGTGGTTCCTAAAACAGAACAACGCTGCCATCTGCCACATGGCAGATCTGTAACAAAGGATCGTGCCCGAATTAAAACATTCAGGCACTGAAACTCCTGGTGTTTTTCAAATAGCGAACGGCCCTCACGGTCTTCTCCATAAACGAAGTAAAGTCCCGGAGGATGAGGTGTGTGGTGATTTTCTCTATCCACTCCTTATCTGACTTCAGCTTTGAGAGGAGGGACTGCTGGGTGGCTGGGTCCGGGATGACCACTTCGTCGGGATTTACCACCTGTGGAAACAGAACAGCCAGGTGCCCTTGTTAAAACGCTGCTGGCAGCCCCCAGCCCTGTCCCTGGGGGGGTTGAGTGTGCTCAATCCTTGCTGCTCCTCCAGAAGAACCAAAGGCTCCTGCCTGCCTGTAGCACTTGTTCTGGTTGGGCAGACCCGTACCCGCGCCTCGCCACGTCTCTCGCCGTGTGGTTGGTTGGGAAGATGATGGACGTGACCTGTCCTGTCCGTACTGGCTGCTCTACGCTTGGTCTCAAGTGAGTGAGGTGACATTCACGTGCCCTCACATTCTGTGGTAGACTAACAGTGCCCAAAGATGTCAGACTCGGGCTGCTCAGTTCTTACTGTCTGGGCACGGAGGTGCACGGGATTACCACTCCCTGGCATGTGGGATCCCAAGGGCAAGCTGCCTGAAAAGGAGCTTCCTGCCTAATTCCAGCTGTTGGGAACCAGCAACCCAAGGGCTTTGGAAGAGCTCATCCCGTGCTCTGACTGGGTGACTTCTGAAAATGGGATGTACTCATGCAAGTCATGGAGATATTTCAGGTTGTTTGGTTTCTACATGTTGAATAGTAAAGCATCTCCATCCTGTCTTCAAGATCTCTCCTACCCTTTAACAAGTGGCAAAATCATGTGCACCTCCTTCTGGATCACCTTTTTTGGTGGAATTGAGGAAGAGATGACTATCCGTTCTGTCCATACCACCTGGCAGTGCGTAGTGGTGCATCAGGCACCGTGCTGCGTGCCATCACCACTGGTACCTGGGTACCCAGGCAGGCATCTTCCTCATGGACTGACTTGAGCGCAGTGAGAGATTCTCTCCACCTGCTCTCCCTGCCTTAAGTAGCCTCTTGTAAAGGAAAGTTTCCAGCCTGGAAATCACAGCTCCTGATTTTCTCAAAATCTCAATGGTTCCTACAAATACGGGGTTCAATTCTGTTTGACTCTGCCTGTTCTGATCACCTCGGAATTATATGATTTCCAAGAAGGCGAGTCTCACCCAGCTGTAAAACAAACTTTCTGCTGATATTACACCGAGTCTGAAGCCAGCAGCTGCCGTAAGCCAGGACTATTATTCTCAGCAAGCACTGCGTGAAAAGAGCAGTTCAGCTCCCTTTCACTTCAAGAATGATGGACATAAATAAATACTTTGGGAAAGGCATTAGGGACACACACAATGGCCTTTTCAAGAGCTGAAAAACACGGTGGAGGAAATCCTGCCCTGGAGTTGTGCAGCTCCCGGTCCTGAAAATAATTGGGTGGCACTTACACACACCCAGACTTTCCCTGATGGCCAAGAGCCTGTGGGGAGGGCTGGCAGCCTGTGTAAGTGCTGCAGGAATGAGGCGAACTGCGAAGTGCGAGCGCACCGAAACACAGAAAACAGCTGTCAGAAAGGGAGAGCTTTTAGTCTGCCAAATCTAAAGGGAATCAGCTGTTGGCAAAGAATCTTTTTTTTTTTCCCCATGATGATTGCAAGCAGAATTGTGCTTTCCAATAGGCAGCACCTTTCCTGCAGTCAGGCCATTAACTCATGCTCTGAATTCACCTCTGTTTTGGATGTTAAGCTGCTGATATCTGAATAAAGCATACGACTTTCTGTAACGTTTGTCCTGTGGAGCTTTAAAGACTGAGCTTTAGAGATGTTTAAGATTCCTAACACTGCAGAGCTGCGCGTGCGGTTCGTTACGTGGGCTCGCAGCGCGGGCAGGCTGTCAGCAGAGTGAGGGCAGCGCCAGCACCGCCTTCTTAAAGCCTGTTGGGTTCTGCTGTTGGGTTGGAGGTTAGGAGTGGGAACAGCAAGTCGGAAGGAGAGCACACGACAAAGCTTGTAAAGCCTGAACGTTAGTCAGCAGGGTGAAGGAGCTGAGGAACCCTCACCCGCTCCTGGTGAGGAGAGTACAGGTGGACACTGCCCCGCTCCCCCCCTGCGGCCCCGTGCCCGCTCACCATCTGCTGGATCGTGGTGGCCAGGTGCTTCGTGCTGTAGCTCAGCGACTCCACTTGTTGCTTTTCGCTGGAAAAAGTTTCCTGCGCGAACTGGAGGTAAGTCTGGAAGGCGAACAGCCCGCTCGAGAGCTTCTTCAGGCACTTCTCCTGCAAAGAGAAGGGCGAGGAGGTCAGCCCCGGTGCGGCTGCCTCCGCGGAGCGGGGCCGTGCGAGGGAGGGCCCCTTGCCTCGTCGAAGCCGGCGAGCAGACAGCCGTCCTCCTCCGTCACCCTGGGCAGCTCGAGGTTGTTCCGGACGAGCATCTCCATGCTGTTCTCGCAGACGGCGAACTTCTCGCACATCTGCGGAGAGACACCGAGAGCTTCCGTCGCAC
>WBMW01005994.1:491069-555925 GCA_013396635.1 Penelope pileata | reverse complement strand
TATCGAGGGGGCTTCGAGATTGTTCATGATCAGGGAAAATCCAGTGTGGGTGTGTGTATGCCGTGCCCAGCGCTTGACAGCACTCTGTCCCAGGGAGTGCGATTGTGAAACGCAGCGGGGGGGGTGGGGGCGGGGGGCGGCCGGGTCGGGCAGAGGCAGGAAGTCCTCCGGCCGCGTAACTCCTTGAGAGCCGTGCGCTGCCGGCTCACCTGGGCGGGCCGGGCCGGGCCGGGCCGGGGCTGGCAGCCCTCGGGGAGTCCCGTACGTGCCCACAGACGTGCGCGTTCGTGGCACGTGTCTTGTGTTTCGTTGTGTTTTATGCGCGTTATATATTGAAATCTGTTTTCACTCTTTTTATTCCCTCTACATTTTTATTTATTAAGGCTATTGTTATTCTTTCCATTTAAATATGAAAGATTTCCATTATATCATATAATATATATGTAATAATATGTATTACAAATAGAGCTGCTTGTGTTTCTTATAGATATGAAGGTGAATGCACTTGGTTAAGCTGCTGCGTGTGTCCATGCTGGACATTGACACGTGCACCTCTCCATGAACCCCACACCTGGGGCACGTCCCTCCATCCCTCTGTCCCTCCGTGCCGTGGTTGAGGTCACAGCAGGCAGAGGAAGGGCAGTGCCCGGGGCCACCCGGGTGCAGTGGTGCAGGAAATGCCATGCTGATCCCCTCTATCGGTGGCCTTATGTCCTTCCACCAGGTGGGAGGGGTGGTGGGGATTCTGGCACCCGCTTGGCTCAGCCATGTGGGGCACGGGCCGGGGCGGTGAGCTGCCGGAGTGTCTCGAACTGATTTTGGCAGAACAGATGTGGTTTTTAGGAAATGGGCACCTTTTTCTCAGGTAGAGAAGAGCAGAGAACGACCTGGTTGTGGTTCTGGAGCGGGGAGGGCGTAAGGTGGGGCACAGGGAGGCGATGACGCAGAAACTGGGCTTGGGCACCCTCGCTCGGACTCTCCTTTGGAAAACAGACGCTGCCAGCTCAGTTTTTCAGAGCAGCCCGGATAGAGAGCTGCAGGAAAGAAGCAGAGTACCACTGTTTCTTTATGTACTGTCCCAGTCTGACAGCAGTGCAAAGGCAGCTGTAGCAATTTTGCCCACTGGGGAGATGTTAGCACTGAAATACCAGCAAAACTGTGGTTTTCAGTAGCAGCCATCAGTGTGGGCCTGAGCCACAGCAATAATCTTCCACAGTGCCAGCACGCAGCCAATGGTGTGCTTGGCTAACACCAAAGTAGCGGGTCCAGCAGCAAGGTGCTGAAGGGCAGAGCAGCTGGAGCCCAGGAGCCCCGTGGGAGGGACCCGCTGCCTCCCCCTCCCGTCTGTGCCAGCACCCAGAGGCACACCTTGAGGACAGCTGTTTCCTTCCAGTTCTGGATGGCTCGTGGTCTGCTCCCTGCATGTGGCCCAGCTTTTCCTTTTGTTCCCCTTTACCCAGCTGAACTGAAAATACTGTTCCTAAAATCAGCTGAACCTGGTGGAATGCTGCCTTTCCTTAATAATATATTTTCAGCAGGTGCTGCGGAAGTTCAGTCTTGTTTGTTATCCTGTCATTTTTCATTGTGTAGTCCTGTTTTATGTGTTGTCCTTTTCTCCTCGCATCATGGAGGTGTCTATTCCTTAGGAGTTTCCAGAGGACCTTTCTGTGCTGATTGTAGAGGGCTCAGTCTCACCCATGTGTCTGGCTGCATCTTTGGTGTGAAATGACACCAGATTTCAGTTGTTGTTTCTCGCCTTAAAGCTCCCAAGCTTTCTGCCGTGGTTGTCCCTTGCTGTGTTTTTGGTTTGTTTACTCTGTTTGGGTGCGTGTGAGTCTCGGAAGTGCGGAGCATGCTCCCGTGGAAGTTGCTCATGAATGCCTTACATAGCATTCAAGGGAAGGAGGAACTCGGATTTACGCTTCTGCTGCTACTCTATGCAGTTTCTTACGGAAAACCACTTTTTTTTTTCTTTTTTAACTGATTACGCATGTAAAATAAATTCTTTGCACTGATCTATCCATAGCAAGGTTTAAAGCTTGTGGTGGGCTTAAAGGTGTTGATTAGCACTCACTGTACTGCTGTGAGCTCAGCTGCTTTGTCAGGAGCCACGCTGTGTATCCAGAAAGTCATGAGCTCAGAGCAGGCAGTGCTGGCCCGTCAGTTTGCCTTGCAGCGGGACATTGGGCTACTACAATGTCCCAACTACTGCTCAGCACTAC
This sequence comes from Penelope pileata, assembly GCA_013396635.1. Classification (NCBI taxonomy): domain Eukaryota; kingdom Metazoa; phylum Chordata; class Aves; order Galliformes; family Cracidae; genus Penelope; species Penelope pileata. The sequence goes on along the minus strand of WBMW01005994.1, from coordinate 553,703 downwards.
TACCGAGACTTTAAGGTATAATTTCTAGATACAGGTGTCTCTTACAGTTTACTACTTTTGTATCCTTTAATCACTACTGTTCTTCATTTCCCTCTACGGGTTAGTCCTCTCCTGTTGTCATTTACACTACAAAACAGATGGCTGCATCCTGGTGTGCAAAACCTTCCTGAGGTGGGATTTCAGGAATTGTCAGTGTTCAGCCAATTCCTCCTGCTGTCCGAGCAATGGGCATCACTACTGTAAACTTCTGTGGGAGCAGAGAAGTCAGTTGTGAATGCTGTAAAAAACTTCTCCTCTCAGACTCTCCAGATGTGAAAATTACTCCCAGTTACAGCCAAGGGTAAATTTGTAGCTAGGGAGTCAATCCAGGATAATGCCATCTGTTGAACTCCCAGACTCAAACCAGAGAATTGCTCTGGGCGCAAGCAAGCCCACACCACTTTGCCCCTAATAACCTGGGAGATCAGCGAACAGGAGGCTGTTTTCAGGTGGGGTGGGTGACACCGTCAGGGGAGATGCTCCTGCCCTGCCGAATTCAGCAGGCTGCGGAGCTGCTGCGGTCAGAGCGTGTGGGCCCTGCCAGCCCAGGGCCTGTAGGGGCCCCACCGCGCGCTGAGGTGAGGCCCAGCATGGCAGTAGGAGGCCTGGCCTGGTGGGTGCATCCGCGTGGCCTCCTGCACAGAAAAATCAAGACTTTGAGTGAACTAAAAGGGTTGCTAGGGTTGTGGTATGATTCACTCTGATTTATTGGTGTTTGGTTTGACTTTTTTTTTTCCAGTTCTAATAATCTTCAATATCCTACAGTAAAAGCACAAACCGCTAATGCTTACTCAGAGATTATTTCTTTAGGCTGTACAGTTTGCAGCAAGAGGAGGATTACAGCTGGAAGTGTAATGGTCTCATGTAAAAGTTTTAGTTCCTGGATGGAAGAAACTGCCAATTGCTGGTTTAAGTGGAGTCATAGCAACGATTAATAAATTAATTCTAAACGCCGTGAGAGAGGTGTGAAGCTGATGTCTGGCTCCTCTGACATGCTGTCAGGGGATCCCTTCAAACTGGTGAGGAGAGATCCTGCACTGCAAGTTCTTGGTTCTCTGTTGGTTGTTAGCCAGCAAGGAACCACAGAGATATCTGGGGACTTTTTTTGTGAAAAGCTCTGAAAATTGCTCATTTTTCTTCCCTAAAGGCAGGCTTGCATCATTTTTAAACAAGACTAGGATATGTAGTAATATATTTAAATTTTCTTCTTGAATGTATCATATGCAAATACCTCAAATTTCCATGCCTTAGGCTAAAGTAGAGGTTTAGAGGAAAAATTCTTAGTTCGTTTTTATTTATGTTCTGATTTTCAGTTTTATCTGGGTAGTCTTCAGATGAGAAATCATGCCATGGTCTTCTCTAGCCAACTGTCCTGCTGGCTGGTACACCGAGCCCTGGAGATAACTGTTCTTGGGCACTGTCTGGGTGCCACCAGTCACTTTAAGTAGACGCATGCCTGTCAAATCAGAAGGATTGCGGGCGGGTATCCGTTTGTATACCTGTATGATTCAAAATGGTTTCTAGTAGCTGTTTTAACTCTGGAATGGGATTAACACAGCACTCATCAGGGAACTTAGACTTATGCCAGGAGTCCTTTGCTGCTGCGTGTGCGCCCATAAACGCCATCAGGAAGTGATTCCACAGCCCTTCCTCATGGGAGGACAGCAGCTGTTGCTTTGCCTCCATCATGGTGCAGCATGCAAATAGAAAGTCTCTGTCTCTTTTTAAAAATAAACTGGCTGTAAGTTCCACTTGCGTTTAAGGAACTTCTTTGTTCCCTTTGAGCTTTCTTTTAAGCAAGGAAGATGAAATTCAAAGAAGTTGTATGACAGAAGAGGGAGGTTTTCCATTCATCAGGAAGGATGACGAAGCTGGGAAGAGAACACAGGGAACAGTCAGTATATGGGAGGTACTGAATGGTGTCAATGTTATTTTTACTGTTTGTCATTTTTAACATAGTACCTTAGATTTAGGGTGTATTTTACAAAACCTTCTAAAGGTACGTTTTCCCTCCATGGAGCAAAGGAAATTTGCTCTTTCCTCTACAGCAAAGGAAAACAAAGCAGTGTCTATATGTTTGTCCATGAAATGATGACATTTGTGAATGCATACCAAGTCTTGTTCAGTTCAGGAAGAATGGAATCTGTTTCATTCTTACATAAAAGCTTGATACGTTGCTTCATGAGACACCTGTAGATCTAAATGTTTACCTACATTTACATCCAGTCTCTTTATCATGATCACCATAATGACCATGATCAGACTGTTCTCTCACTCAGTCTCACCACTAGCCATGCGTCCTCACTCTCCTTTTCCTTATGATGCCTTTTCTGCAATGTTGTAACTTACCTAACCCAAGTCATTTAATGATGCTCTTGTGTTGTTTTTCATTTTTTTTCCTAGATAGCAGCAGGATCTTTCTGCACTGACAACAGAAGTTGAATAGTGTCAGTGGTAATTTTTTCACTATATGCAAAATGATGCAAGAGATCCTACTTCTAGTGCTTGAGAGAACTTTACTTCTATATCAGAGCTTAGAATATGGAAAGATGGCGGAAGTGTATGTAAGTATAATTTATATCCCATCTGTGTGCAGTGAGACACACAGACTGTCTGCCTGGAAAATAATCTTTTACCTATGTTACTAAGAGGTAATATTCTTTATAGAGTCACTGATAGAAGTATCATAATTCCATTGCCAGGATCATGCAAGGCTTTAGTATACTCTTTTGGAAGATAATGTTTCAATAACAGTCTGTGTGTGTTGGGAATTTTTCTTAGGACACAAGCAAGCAGGAAAACAAAACACATTATGCACCTGCAACCACTGGTGTGCAGTTTCATGAAGGTCATGTAGCTCAAGATCCTTTAGTGACACAGGGAAGCTGCTGGCGAATTTGCTGCTGTGATCGTACATCTGGCACTACATTCTTGTGAAGAAACCTGAATATCATTGCTCAGAAACTACCTTTTTTTGGTCTTTCTTCTTTTCTGTGCAGGTTTTAGCAAAGCCCTTTATTGTTCTATGCTGAATTTGTTAAAGGGAACCTGCTAACTACAGTGGGAGCCCTTTGTAATTGGACGTCAAAACGCTGTGACAGCAAGGACTAAGAGGTCATGCTGGATCTGTAGTCTTCACTCTTCCCACACTGCTACTATTGAAGCAAAAGCATCTTGCGGGGAGCAGGCTGGCTCTAAGGACTTTGGTTCAATCACCAGAAGGTTCAAGTGGTCTAGGCCCAACTGGATTTTTCTACCAGGCAGCCAATTAGATAGCGCGATGGTTGTTGTTTAGATTGCTCAGTCAGGACGTAGGAGGTGTGGGAGATGTTGAATCATATCCATCCCTTATCTAAAGGGGTTATGAACCCAGATTTGCTACTTTACAGGAAAGTTCCGCAACTCCTAAAAATAATCTTGGCCAAGACATTTTCCATTCTCTCTTCTTCAAGCAAGCCATTTTGCATCGGATAGAAAAGGTTAGGATTCTGCATGCTGCCTTGGTGAGTGGGCTGGCCTGGATTCCAGGCAATGTTTGCCCCAGTACATAGCAGAAGAAATGTGTCCTTTGGGCAGAAATAGAAAGTGATTCCCAAGAATTTCTGTGACCTCAGAGCTGTTGGGTAAGCCTAGGCAGGGGTGGGGGCCCACAGGATCATCCTTGCTTCCTCTGTAGGCTGTGTTTATGGAGGAGGAGCTAGTCTGTGCACCCAAACCAAGAAGAGAGTGGGTGCTGTCTGCCTAGGAGAGATGCCTGCTTTCTGAGGGGGAAATTCTCCGTTCCTTGGTGTTTTTTTTTTGTTTTTTTTTTGGCCAGGGCAAGAGCTCCTCATGATTTGTTGAACAATTTCTCACTTAGCCCCTCACAGGGGAACACCATGGCTCTGCCTTCCCCAGTCAGGTGCTGCTTGGTGTAAAGTCCCCGGGTATCGCTCATCTCAAACACAGCGATTTCCCTGCTGGTCTCAAAAATAGATGTGAAACCAAAAAAAAACCAAAAAAAACCAAAACCACACAAAAAACAGAAACACTCTAGATGAACCACCAGAATCTGAAAAACCCTATCTCTCCCCTGTGCCTGAAGTGGCATATGACAGTGGCGGCTTTAGTGTGGAGAGGGAACTCCTTGGGTATCTCCCTACTCATCTTTGAACCTTAGCTCTGCAGCATCAAACGTCACTCCCTGCTGCCCGTTCTCTGATCTTCATTGTTGTTTGTAAATGCTCAGGTCTTGGGATTTCTATGGGCTATGCTTTCTGATGCTGCTTGTCTGGGCTTGTCAGGATGAAGTGCTTGCACTTTTGAAATGTCTGACAGCAAAGTGTATTCTCTTTGTTCCCGTAAATTCAACCAACATTGGCAAACATGAACAGAGAGGAAGGACTTTGTTCGGAATTACAGGCACTTTTAAGAAAGGGCAAATTAATTGTTTCATTTCACACTATTTTTATGATGCGTTTGTAATAGTCTATGCAAAATTTCTGGCACAAAGTTTCATATTATATATACATATTATTGCTACATTCTAAAACTTAATTTTCAACTAAGTTTTGTTTAAGAGGAATTTTTAAAAGTCATGTAGAAGATTCCTTGGAGATTCCATGTTCTGTGCTTTTCAGCTAGATGCTATCCATGTTTCCCATTCAGCCCAGGTGCCATGTGTCTATGTAGTGAAATCTGCCTGGCGCTTCACATGTGGTTCCACAGCTGTTGTGAGCTGATACCAGCATGAGAAAGCCACTACCAAAAGGAAGGGCACTGCCAGGCCATAGCCTGACCCGTGCCACCAGTCGCTTTTTCTCACTGTTCCCCATGTCTGTTGGTGCTGGCATTTGAGCAGCTGAAGAGAGGATCTGGTTGGAAACCAACCTAGCAAAGGAATTGAATAAAATCAGGTTTCAGTGGGATGTGTTCTGTGATCTGACCCTGCCCAAATGCTTGTGGCAAACTGCGAATGACAGATAACAAAAGAGACTGTGTCTTCAAGTCGAACAAAAAAATGCTTTACCTCATCCCAAAATAGCATTCGGTTCTCACTTCTCCAAAGTAGCACGTACTGTTGAAAACAATTTAAAAAAATAGAAAAGTTTTAAGAAATGGAAATGCTCAGCACTTTTCATAGCAGACAAATCTAGTAGCTAAGTTCAATCTGAATACCGAAGTGTTGTGACTGCCCACCTGCTTGAGCTTCAGATTATGTTTTGGACATATTTGCTGTTCCTTAATTGATCTTTTTAGCCACTCTTACCCATTTGCTCACAGAAAGCCATTGCACGTGTTTTATGCTGTTGTAACTGTTGATTTTAGCAGGACTCTTCTAGCCTGATGCCAGGGAAAGAGAAAAGAAAGTCAAGCTAAAGATTTTCACAGCCTTAGAAAAGTTCCAGTGCATGTTTGGCCATCTGAATAGGTTAGCCCACAGCTGGTAACTTTTTATACTAAGCATTTTCATGAGTTTGTAAGACCCTTTGGACTACAAATTTCATGAGGTCCTAACCTCTAGAAATCAGAGCTTTCAGAATGGGCAGACGGTGTAGCTACAACCTCCACTCCTCTTTGGTCTGCCAAGATCCTCTACAGAACCAAAAGCCTGCCAAGAGTCAGCAAAACAAAGCTGACATTTTCTGGTGTGTGGGAGGGTCCTCTGGCTTCCCTAGAACTCCTTTACTTTTTATGTTTCTTAGCTTTCTTATGATGTACATATTGAGCAAAAGTGTATTGTTTTAGAGATCCAGCCACAGGGGTAAACAAAATAGCTGCTTATCAAAAGTGAAAGATCAGTGTCACCCTGGGGTAAAGTTGTTTTTAAATTTTCTCTGTGATAAAATTACTGTAAAAAGGTGGAATTTGTTTACACTGAACCCAATGGCAACATTTCTATCGATATCACTGTGAACCTGGCACTGTCTTGCAGATGCCATCTGCTTGAAATCCTTTGCTTGCCATTGGCAGGGGACGCTTCACTGCCAGGGGACGGAGTCACTCTGCCCGTTCTGTCAGTTCTTCCTCTGAACTAGCCCCATAAGCACTGATAACCTTGACATAGCCTGGAGCAACAGGAGTGTGATCTCGAAAGGTCACAAACTGCACAATGAGAGCATGGAGTTTCATAGCTTTGAAATGAAGTCCCAGCTTTTCTGGACTGACAAGCTTTGAAGTAAATTTCTCTGAGGATTTAACAGGAGGGATACATTTTTTCAAATGTTTCGATATAGATGATTTTAAAAAAATCTAAAAAAAGTTTTTGAAACACTTCATTTGTTCAGTAAGGACCTCATCCTGAATGGCTCCTGACTTCTGTAATTCCCTGGTACGTGTATTTCTCTTGATGATCCTGAAGTTTGCTGTTAATTCCCTACTGGTAAGGATATTTTTTGCATCCTGAAAAAGTCCCCGTGTACTTCAGTTCTTTTTATATACTCTTTTTTATATTCTATGTCTCTTTTCCCCAAATGATCTTTTGCCCGGGATGTTCCTCTGTGCCTATGTGGTAGGCTTGTTTTCAGCCTTCAGAAAGGAATACACTATGAAGTAGAGACTATTTCAGGTAGCACTAACATTGAACTGGACGGACAAGGCCATCGGATGACATTTGGTTAGCATCAGAGAATCTGTTTTTCCTGGCAATACATTGGCAAAGTCTTTTGGAGCAGCTTGTGCAGGAAATTATTCTGCCTCTGCTCTTCCATATTTCCTTTTTCTCTTTTGCCTCTTGCTTTAACACTTCTCAACTGCCATTCTCAAGCGAGGAAGAAAAAGGTCCCATGAAAAGTGTCCCTGTGTTACACTACAGCAAGTAAAGGCTACTGTGCACCTTTGCAGAAGAAATACAATTTTGCATCACCCTTATTTTCTTCTCTTTAGTGATCTGGAATGGTTTTAGAAAATCAGCAGTAATTTACGTGAAATAGAAAATATTGCTTTTTAGCTGTAAATGCTCTTAAAAACCAGGGCTGGCTCCTGGTGTTTCCAAATTGCAGGACAGCTGTGATAGCTGCCCAGCTTCCTTAGCTTGCTGGGGAACTGAATTAGAAATGAGAGTCTAGAACATATTTCTGCTGAATTGGGCACATTTGAAGAGATGCCTATTTAGAACCTTACTGCATATAAGCTCACATCAGATCTGTAACAAACAGATCATTATAGGGAACTGTCTGTTCCTGACATCCCTTGCTCTGAAACTTGCTGGAAGTACTGTGTTGATGACCTTACACCTCAAGAAGAAGTGCCCTGGGGCCATGGACTGTCGGCATCAGGGCCTCTCATCACTATGTGCTTCCGTTAATGAGCCACAATGACTGTCTTTCTGAACCACAGCTCCCTCATCTTGAATACTGTCCTCAGTGAAGTCACTCTCCTCTGCCTGATGCAGGGAAGAAGACTAGTTTCTCTGGCTATGCTATCTCTATCTATATCACAGACACTCTATGTGTTGTGCTACCTGCTACGCTGTATGTGGGCTGTCTGTCAGCACTCCCTGGGAGGAGAGGGGGAGCCAGAGCTGGCTGGTCATCCTGAGGCATTCCCCCTGCTCTGGGGTTCAAGTTCCATCAGGATGATCCACAACAAAGCTGCCAAAAGCTCAACATGCTTTTTTGCGGACTCAGAGCAAGGAGGAATCTGTTTGCTCCTGCCCCTGCTGTGGGACTGGCAGTTACCATAGTCACACTCCACTTTGTAGTGGAGAAACTCGCATGCAGGGATGCATCTCTAATGGAAATTTTAGTTCTGGCTCTGAAAGGAGCTGTGCAATAGCCTCAGGCACTTCACGTGGCCTGGAACTGTTTTTAAATATTCACCTGAGGGTCACATTTTGAGTGCTAACTTGAGATGTGCATTTACATTTCTCCAGCTTCTTTCACAGCATTGTTTTAGATGTGGGAGATCTGCAGATAGGTGCTTGGCCCGTGTTTCAGGGTAGTGCTGTTGACACCGGTGATGTCACCACGCCCACACAGCAGTGAGGCATATGAGGATGTCCAGGGGACTGGGATTCTGCTACAACAAAGGGGTTTTTTTTAAGGTATGTTGTCTGAAACCTTTAGCTTCAATGCACATTTCTCAGCATACTCTGAAGTGGCAGACGTAGATACCTCTTTTTCAGGCAGCATTTTATGCAACATGGCAGGAATATGTTAAATATTTCCTGGAAACAAATGAAATCTTTCCAAGACGCTGTGCAAAAAAGCACCAGGCAAAAAACTCTGACATAAAAGAACATGCTTAGGCATAGAAAACAGTTGGTTTTACGTAAATAAACTAGTCTTATCCTATTACAAATAACCATTCACATTCTCATTGTTTTTGTCATTACTCTCTGCTAATTTCTAACTTTCCAGTCGTCTGCGTTGTATTAATTACAGTTGGTTTACAGTGCTGAAAAGCCTCTTTTTTCTCTAACAATTCAGACCATGTAGGTACCATTTATCTTAAGTAAATAGCAGTGTCCGCACAACTTCACTTTTAAGCTTGGTGGTTTTATCCTTGAGTTGTAGCAGAAGGCTAGGATTATTGTTGTTGGCAGTTTTTTCTTTTTTCTTTCTTTTTTTTTTTTTTGATGGTTTTGTAAGGGATTGAGCGGATGAAAGAGTTAGGTCTGGTTTGAATTGCTAGGATGAAATTTCTTAATTTCCATTCAACATGCAATCAGATACTGTATGTTTTGAGCACTGGTTCAGGGATTTTGTTCACAATTGTGTTGAACTTATAGAGTGAAACTGATTCAGTGTGGAGTACCAAATTAAAATGTTTTAGAATCTATTTCTATGCATAGATTTCTCAAAGATTGTAGGAGAAGAGGTTTTCTTTTACCAGCACCTCTTGTACCAAGGGATTTTTGCCACTGTGTTCAAGAAGATTGGGAAGAAGCCAACAAAATCCATCTTGCTTTTCCCCGCATTGCAAAACTATTTCAGCTACGTGTACTCTAATAGCAGTGCTGGTAACTGTTTTGCTGGGAATGTTGATTGAAAAGGATAATAATGCTGCTGTAAAAAGAACTCTCCAACCAGGAGATTTGGAAGGAAACTGAAATCTTGCCTACTGGTAGCTAACAACTCCTCATCCATGATTTCACCTCTCCTCACTGTTTTTCCCAGCCTGACGAAGTTAGAGCGATGTTGGAGGTGGATTGGTGCCCCCGAGCCAGTCTGAGAGCTGCAGGAAGGGTGCGTGGGCTTCTGCCAGCGCTGCTGTGTGACGGCACAGAGGCTTCAGCCTCTGGCACACAGAGAAAGGCATTCACCTGCTGACAACCCCACAGCCACCTGCTTCTGTGCTAGAGAGTCCCAGCCCTTCTTTCTTTGCACCGATAACATCCAAACAGCTTTCTGCTGTTTCTCATCCACCCTGAAAATGTTTGATAGGGCATGGGTAATTCTGGGCACTCCACTGCAATTTGCAGAGGGGATGTTGAAGGAAGTTGGCTGTGGCCAGACTGCTGGCTGCTGCTCAGGTAGGCTCTTCTAGCACATTTTTAGGATGATCATACATACACATCATTTTGGATCACAGGTGTGTCATCATTTTTCTGCCCCTTCTATTTAGAGTTCAGGATAATGTGAAAATGACTTTTTTTTTCCTAGAGAAGTCCTGGATTATTGTGGGGCGAAGTGTGCCTATAAATTTTGTAGGGATTGGTACGTGGAAGCGCAGCCCTGGTAGCAAGTATTCTTTGTTTCCTTCCTGGGTGCGCACAGAGCTGGCTAAAAGTCAGAGAGCACTGCTGAGTGTTAATGAGTGTGTGGAGAGAAGGAATTCATGAGCTGTGTGCTGCAATGGCAGCGAAGGGGCTGGGTGGGTAAAACTGTGGAAGGGAAGGATCCTGGTGTGTACAGTGAACGTGCTGCTGATGTGGTCTTAGAGTGGTCTGGTGAGGTGCATCCAGGAGTAAAGAGGGAAGCGTAGCGCCCTTATTCCAAGGTGTTTGTGAGATTCCATTTAAATATTGCTCATACTTAAGCAAAGATGGACTGAGGCTGCAGAGTGCCCAGAGCGGTCAGAGCGATGGGAGCTTGCACCGGGGAGGAGCTGGGAAGTGGATGCTGTGTTTAGACTAGTGGAACAAAGGCACAGAGGAGACCAAGACTGCTGCCTAGGGGGTGGCGTGGGTGACCTCCTGAGGAGCAGGCTGCGTTTTCCAGGTTTTGTGCTTTACAGGGAAGACAGATGGGGACAAGCAGAATGTGTCTTGCCATTTTTTCTAGTATTTGGGTCTCAGCTTAGCAGCAGAAATGATGCCTTCCATGCATTTTTTGAAACAGAGAAACCAAGCAAATTACTTACTGATTGTCTCTCTTGTTTCAGGATTCTCCATGGCACGGGTGGCCCCAGCAGCCCAGGCTGCTCCCAGCACCCACAGGTACTGCTGCTGTTGGCCTGTGCTGTGAGCTCTGCACCCACAGGGTGAGAGGGACATGGAGGGGGGCTGTGTGCTGAGGTGGCAGGCTCCAAGCCCCAAGATAGCTGTGGGGCTGCTGAAGGAGGACACGTCACTCTGGGGAAGGCATCAGGTGCTTTTGGTCAGCCTGCCTGACGTGGCAGCAGGGAAGTACGCTGGCTGGGCAGCCAAGCACGGCAAGAGGGACCAAGTGAAACTGCAATGTGTCTGTATGGATAGAGAAAAGCAACTCCCTGATGCTGTCTTCCCCCCACCCTCACACACTTGCTTCCTACTTCCACTCTGGTCAGCGCAGGGTAGCTGTCTCAGAAAGAACAGCCTCAAGCAACTGCAGATGTTTTCCTCTGATAGTGGCTTTACATCGCCCACACGTCCTGTCAGGACATGTCGTCTGTCTTTCTACACTGCAAGGGATTAATACTCCTCTGAATAGCTTCAAACTTGCTTTGCAGCCTCTTCTGGACTTATTCTCTTGAATATGTCCCTGCTGCTGCCCCTTCCAATATCTTCTTCCAGCTTTCAGAGCTCTCAGTTGCAAGTGGTCTCTGAACATCTTCCCCGGCTCAATCTCCATCTTCGGGTCCCAAAGCCCTTCCCCACCTGTCTGATCCCCCTTTCCCAGGTGTTCTGGCTGTCCTTCTCTACATCCAGCCCTCTGGCTGTGGCATATCTGTCTTATGACAAATGTCAAAGACACTGCTGGGGCATCACAGTCAACAAGCAGTGAAAGGAAAGCTTTATTAACTCCAGGACACCAAGGACTCCTCAGTGGGGCCTTGAACCCAGTGCTGAGCTTGACTCTACCACTGCCTCACAAAGTGCTGTGACACCTCAGGAGGATCATGGCTGGTGCACTGACATCTTTGGAGAGGAATAGAGTGGAGTACTTGTCCTGAACTCAGTGTCTGGTGGCTGCAGAGGGCTGAGGGGCGGGGGGATCGGGCTGGAAGTGAGCCCACAGGGGAAGGTAGCATCACCACTCATGCGGGCTGCATGATGGATGGCTCTCTGGGACCTCAGGCATATCTACAGAGCTGAGCTAGTTCCCAGAGATGGCAGTTGTATTCCTAATGTGCATTCACTCTTGGGAAATGCCAACATTGCTTCAGGAGAAGGAAGGATTTGCCAGATGTTCAGGATGGTGCTGCCTGCACATGTACTTTGGTAAGAAAGGTGCATTAGGCCTTGTTTTCCTCAGGAAACTAATTTCTAGACATACTTGCAGAGTGTTTTCAACTGCTTAGAGTTGATACCAGATGATAGTTTGGTCACAGATTGGAAGCACCTGATGGCTATGTTGGTTTTTTTTTTTGGTTATCTGGTTGACCTCAAAGGAAATAGTGAAATAAATGATCGCTCGTGAGATAGTGCCAATGTGTGAGATCAGAGTTTAATACTGATTGTAGAGATTTGAGACAGGTTCAGGAACAAGCCAAGCTCCAGCAAGCTCACGTAGATGCATTGAGCTGAATGCATCTAAAGCTGATGGGTTTAGCAGTGAGAGCAGGATGTTTAGAAATTGTATGTTTGTGTATATATATGGAATTACGTATGAGGACGTGTGTTTAGAGATTACATCAGGAAGGACTTGGGTGTAGAGCAATTATCAAAGTTGTTGGTGTTGATGTTCTAAGAGACCTTAAGTTGTCTAGATGTAGTTGCCTACTAATGTGGCTGGTGTGAGCACTGGGGGGAGGACAAGAGAACATGAAATGAATCAATGGCAGGCTATGTCTCTACTTTAGAAGATGCCAGAGGCTACCAGAGGGTGTTGTCAAGCATGTTGTCCGCAAATGGTTTTAGCCATATATAATTTGCTAGCAGAGATGTAGCATTAGATGTTTGGTCCTGGCACCTAATTAGAGAAAACAAATCCTGAAGAAAATGTCTACAAAATGGGAAACTAAGTGCACATAGAAGTTAAATTGTATACCTAAGATCCATTGGAACTGAATCCAGTAAATGTTTTCTTGATCCTGCTTAGTCCAGTCCCCATTTCATTTGTTACTTCACAAGGCCATTCTCTCCAGATGAAGCAAGAATTACAGCCCTGTAATTTAGGGACCAGATTTTACACCTGAATGCCAAAACCCATCAACATAGGGATTATAAACCCAAGGTATATGGTTTGACTTTACACCTCCATTACAGACAGTGAAGAAATAACAGAAAAAAAAACATGAGATAAAAGTTATTAAGAGACATGTTTGCCCTCCAGCTGGTCTACATTCTTGTAAAAGCAATAGTTTGCGTCAAAGTGATCTAAGCAGAGCAGTCAGCAAAGGAAACCAAAACTGTCTTTCTCTGACATAGAATACCACTTGATATGAATGTAGAACAGCTGTAAGCTAAACAAGCTATTTAATATTTCATTTTTCATGCAGTTCTTTTTACAGACTTCACAATAGCGTTACTAGCCTGTGGCTTTTTTCTGGCAATTGTATGGTTAACTCTGGTAAGTGGTATCTGCCATATTAAAAAAAATCTTTTTTCATATTCTCTTGAAAAACAAACAGGATAAGCTGCAAATGGTAACTGCTTTTGGAATGCAACTTTCTAAGTCTTCTGAGAAAACACAATTTAAGGCTCTAGTCCTAGCAAAGCAACAAATAAGCAAGCAAACAAACACAAAAACAAAGTCACTTGCATTTTACATGCATGTTTTTAGAGAACAACTTTTGTTTATTATTATTATTATCATTTTATTTAGAAATATAATTTGACTCATAGTTTAGAAATGAAATAATGAATTAAAAAAATGCTCCAAACAATTCAGCCAACTCCTGTGTGCATTTTGACCTGGCTGCTTACATAGTTCTAGGGAAAAAATAACTTGGTGTGTGAAGAAGCTGAAATTTCCCCGTTTTAAAGCTCTTTATCCTTCCATTTCAGCTTTGATTTCCGGCAAGCTTACAGTAACTGCTTACTGAACTTTCTTAGAGTTGCTAAAGCCCTTTCCTTCACCTCTCGCTCTGAAGAAATGACCCACTTCGTGCTCTGAATTGAATGGATCTTACCTTGCTAACATTTTGATTGTGTTCTCCTTTGGACTTGATGCAGGATTGAGAGTGTAACTCAGCTAGCAAAATACTCTCTTTACTACTGCTCCAAAATGGAAAGAGCAATACCCTCCCCATCCCTTACGACACAGTGGCTATGAAAGTGCAAGACCAGCCCAGGTGCTGCCAGGGGAGGATGCTGCCCAGAAGAGCAGAGGAAGAGCAAGAGGATCCTCACCTCTGTTCTCCTCACCCCATTTAAGCCCAATCAGACAAATCTCTGCACCTTTCTGCTATGTCTGCTGGCCCCTGAAAAACGTGAACTTTACCTTAGCTTAGGTAGCTAAGTCCATTTTGCTCTCTGCTACGGCTGGTTTTGTAGCATGAACCCTCTTGAGAGGTTTCAATACCAGCACCGTCAGCTGTACACACCGTTCATTAAACAAGCATCCCAGGGAGCAAGAAGCTAAATATGTATATAATATTTGCTTATTTCTACATCTGATTTACTGGGGAGACTCTGGGAAATATTTCGCTCTTTTTCAAGCTCCTATCTGTCATCAAAAGGTCTGACAATTGCTTTAGCATCATCATCATCAAAAGTCCACTGTAAGCAGTGAGAGGATATTATGGCTGTAATAATGGCATCAGAAGTACTGGAACACTTAATAAAATCCTGGGAGGTCACAAGGCTCTAAAGCAAGTGAGACTGTAAAGAAATGCTAGCCCCCAGCATGCTTGTAGTCATTCTCCCTGAAGATAAATTGCCTAAGCAGGAAAACAGAGATTTGCTAAATTATTTCAGTATATGTGGGGAACGTTATTGGCTCAGAGAAGTTAAATACTGCATCAAGAAAGCATAAGGACTTCAGGCTACCCTTCAATGGAAGAAACATTTTTACTGACATTAGTCTAGTGTAGCTGGATTTTTACTTCATAAAATCTCAAAGGTTTCTTTTCTCTTTCTGCCACTCATAGTACTAATACACAGTGAGGATTAATAAGAATTATATAATTTTCAAGAACTGAAAATACCTCAAGAAAAGTGTAATTTTGTTTCTTGGCTGCATTCAGAGTCTTCTATTGTGTGAGGGAGTCTGGGGCTCCCCGTCTGGTCAGGTTACTGCTGTGTTCAGGAGTTAGTGAACTAGAAGGGAGAGGCTTTTCGAAGCATGTATAACAGTGATGGGTCCATCTCCAACGGGCATTACAATCGCTCTGACCTTCCTCTAAAAATACAGTGGTTACCCAGAAGCTTGCCAAAGGAGACTCCAAACAGAATGCATTTTCCAGAGCAGCAGCGTGTGCTCTCCTCAGCTCGAGTTGGTTATCCTTCAGAAACTCACAGCGATGCACATGGAGGCAGAGGGCCCTTGCTGAGGTTCACCTAAGAGTAGAGGAAGTGTTTCACCACTGATGCAGTGTTCTTCGCTCCCTTATTGTGGCTGCTGATGTGTGCTCCTTGCAGCAACATACTTCTTGTAATGGTTCTTAATTATGCCTGAGGAGAGAGGGACCGTGTATGTCCTTCACCAGCAGCCAGTTGCATTGGTGTGCCCATGGTGATATGCTGCCTTCGGTGACAGAGGAATTATGCAGGTATGGATTTCCAAGTTTTTTTAATTACCTAGCTAACAAAACTCTCTGTAAAAGTGCTCAGGCTTTTAATGTCTCCTTGGTATTTTCTTGCCATTTTTTGAGGTTTTGGGGACCGGTTTTATATTGTTGGACCGAAGCAAAGGAATGGAGATGTGACTAAGGGAGTGAACAGGTGCATAGTCTTGTAAGCCCAGGCTGAACTTTGATGTGCATTTAACCTAAGAGGAAGCAGCCCCAGGAAACCTGGTGAGGTCTGGGTTTCCAACTGTAGTTCACATTTGTGCTGCTGATGGGGAGGGTGCAGAAGAGAGGGGAACAAGATGGACAGAGATGGGGTTAAGAATTGCAGGGCTGGAGAGATTACTACTGTCTTTTTCTTTTGGTGTAGACCTTCATTAACACCTGGTAAGCTACAGCCTCTGTCTTGGTTAGTGTTGGAGGGAGGGCTGCTTCTCAGAGAGGACTACTCAGAGGGGAAGTTGTAGTCAGCTTTGAGCCAGCAGTACCCAGGAGAGGCAGCAGCAAAGTCATAGTGGTCCTTGGATGACCTCTGGCAGCCTGGGCTGGAATGACTGCAAACGTGCATCTCACTTACTCCTGTATCTCCAGCGGCGAGGGCTGATGAGACTTCCCTGCTTGTGACGCTTCCTTCCCACAGTGTGTGTTTCTTGGCTCTGGCCTCTGGTAGTGGCCCAGAACCAAGAGCATATTCTAACACGTCGCCAGGGTTTGTCAGCAGATACTCAAGCTAAAAAAACACCAGTGTTTCTCACTTTAATCTTTCTGAAGATGTCAGAGTGCTGAGCAATGAGGCTAAAAGAATTAGATGAAAAGCAATAAGGAAAGTGATTATTTAACCACGTCTGATGAGAATAACATTGCAGATCCTGTCCTGAATTTCATGGATTTGTAGTAACTCTCTGGCTTTGTGGTTTTGCATATTGCACTGTTTCAAAATTCATGAGAGCGTTGTCTTGGCTAGGTTCTACTTTTCCTGGTGTCTACCACACAAACCATCCAGAAACAGCTCACAGTTACCCAGGTCTCTGTGGATCACATAATCACACCTGCCATCACTGCTGCCATGTGTCAGCTTTCCCTTGTCTCTGTATTTGCCTTCTGCCTTTCTGCTGCATCTTGGGTTATAAAATCTGTGGGGGAAAGTCAGCTTCCATGTGAGTTATAAACTGCTATTTACCATGAGATTTACTTCTGGCTGGGGTCTCCAGGCTGTCCTTTAGCATCAAACAATGAAAAGAAAAGCATTATATTGTGAATATTAACATTTCCTAAAAGGGAAGCAGGACAGCTTGAAAGTATGAAAATCTCCTTTATCTGCTCAGACAGCACCACAAACATGGCTCCTGTGTGTTGAGCCCATGCCTGTGTGCAGTAAAGCAGAGACTAAGAACAAACTTATTCAGCAACCTAGCAGCGGTTCTGTAAAGAGATATAACTGATGTTCTGAGCTAAAGCTGTGTGAGTATGTTATGTATGTCACGTTATGTAACCTGGTTAAGCACCATTAACAAAGCTGTTTTATGAAGTACTGTGTGTGGGGTCTGTAGCACTGCTTAAGTAAATGAGAGAGCAATCAGACTGGATCCTACCCTCACATCTTTCTTGGGGATGAGACTTACTCCTATGTGCTTTTGACTAAGTGAGGTGAGAGGTGAAGCCGTGTGATCATCTCGGAAACACCCTTCATTGCACCAGTGCCCCTGTGGTGGCTCTCAGAAAAACACATCATTTACTGGAAGGTATAACCTCTTTTCAGGGGGATCTTCCCCTGAAAACACCACAGGGTGTAGGGCTGTGATGAGATTAGGTTTACTTCTTGACATTTCTTTCTCCTGTGGAAAAACAAGGGATCCAGGTCTGTGCTACTATGGATTTATGTCAATGTGCATGCAGAGGGCTGCTCTGTTGTTGGCCATCCTGTTCTGCTGGGAGCATACCATAGGAGCTGCTACGGGGAGATCAGTGCCAAAAAGCACTTCACAAAAAGAGGAATAACACTCCCATATTCCTATTTCTGTTGTGTGTCTGAACCCATACTGAAGACACAACAGGAGTTATTGCTGCATCTCTGCAAGCAGCTGCCCTGCTCCCAGGGCACACGCTTAAAGGAAGAGCAAAGGGTCGGGTGAGGACAGCAGCCAAGTTCCAAGTTCTGCGACTCACCACCATGTCCCAGCCACGTTCTCCGGGGGCTGCCAAGCAAGTAACACTTTTTCCTGAGTCTCAGAAGTGTTTTCACCTCANCCCCCCCCCTTTTTTTTTTAACACAGAAGAAATGAAGTCCTTTCTGATTTCTGCTCTCTTCTACCCTGGGGAAAGTGCCTGGGTCATGGAAAATGTGGATTCTGCCCCATTTTATATCACTTCATTCTAATTTCCGCTCATACCCAGCGTTATCTGTGGGAAATGGGAACCTCCACAGCTGCCCTGGGGAGCCTGCAGCTCTCTGCTAGCCAGAGGACAGCTGTCAGTGCCTTTTGGGGATTTTCTTCAGCACAAACTGCTGTGGTAGCAAGACTCTTGTAACACTCCTGGTGCCTCTGCTGCTCTTACTGTAAGTTGCAACAGCCTGCAGTCTGTTTCCACATGCAGTCACATGGCAAATCCCTCTTGACATCAGTGGATAAGCTTTCCAGAGCCTGCAGCCTGGGCAGAGCTGGTGCAGGAGCCCAGCTTCTGAGCTGAGTTTTCTTGCTGTAGTGTTAGGGAGCATTTGAGGCTCTGTGTGGTCTCTCTGTGCTGGCCATACCTCACCTGCAGGATGAGGCTCTGAGGGCTGCACCTTGCTGCCGGGCACCGTGCGAGGGGCACGTGTGTTCAGCAACATCAGGCAGCATGAGCAGAGAGGTGGGTCAGGATCAAAAACAAAGCCTGAGGCTCAGACCCCACAGTTTATAATCCAGGTGCCAACAGGTGGCAGTGATTTCCTTTTTTTTTTCTATTTATTAAGTATTTCAAAGAGAAAAGTTGAGGGTTTTTTTTGTTCATCAAAATTATGTGGAAAGCCTATATGGCTAAATCTGTGAGATGCCCCACGATGAGTCAGTGTAACTAATGCCACAGCACACAGCATCTGTCATCCCCTTAAAGGTGCCGTAGCTTGGCCGAGTGTTTCAGACCAGAACCCTGTGTCTGTGGAAGGTGTCACTTTTAATGTTGGAAGGGGAAAGAAAAGTTACTTTCAGTTCTAGATGGCTTGATTAAAAGTCAAAAAAATGCAGTGCAAGTACAAAATCACACTACTACTGAAAAATAGGAGCTCGTATGCATGCTGGAGAGCCATCACGGTTTAGCTGTGCTTGAAACTCAATCCCTAATTTCCTCTTTACGGTGCTGGTGTCACAACCGCCTCCTTCACCCCCTGCTCTCTGCCCGGCCGGCCCTGACACAGCGTGCAGCTGTCACAACACTTGTGCAAACAGAGCGTTGGGACGAGGGGATGGCTGAGTGTGAGCTAGATCTACTGTATCTGAGGCCGGGAGGAAAGCCAGCCAGTCGGGAAGGTGGGGGAATGTGAGAGAAGTTTGGCAATTGTTGTGTAATTTCCAAATGCCCTAAATGCGGACAGGAGAAGGAGCGGACCCGATTCCCTGAATGTTTTTTCAGACCAGACCTCCCTTGCCAAACATTGGACGTCAGAGGCAGCAAATTCAAAGTCGTGAGCGCCTGTCCGATGTCACTGGAGGAGGCGTGCCGAAGGAGCAGAAATTCCCAGGGAGTGTGGCAGTGCAGCCACGCCGCGACGGGAGCCCTGCGCACAGCACTGCTGCTTTCACATCCTGTTGTGTTTTGGAAACCCTCTCTCAGTCTCCCTGAAAGTGAATGAAGTGCTTT
Source organism: Penelope pileata (assembly GCA_013396635.1). NCBI lineage: Eukaryota > Metazoa > Chordata > Aves > Galliformes > Cracidae > Penelope > Penelope pileata. The sequence goes on along the minus strand of WBMW01005994.1, from coordinate 534,812 downwards.
TGTTCTTCTTATCCAGCAGATGCCCCCAGTTTGTTTCGTTTTGGAGGGGAAAGGGAAGAGCAAGTGCTGTCCCTTGGGCAGAAGGTGGCTGTACCCACTGAGAGGGAAACGAAGAGCCACAAGCCTTGCAGCTGGCTGAAAAACATTTACTGTGTTTCCAGGGAAGCCCATGAGGAGGAAAAAGGGAATGTTACCCCTTATCTCTCTTCCCAATTCGCTAAGCCCTATTACCTGATTTTTGACACGGTCAGGGTGACACACCCATGTGAAGCCTGGCCCGAAGGTGCTCGCTTCTTTGGAGCTGTGGCCAGTCAGCAGAGCACCGAGCCTGCTCAGGGAGAAATGCAAGAGGAAGTGACTCTGATTTCTCGAGAGCCAGAGCTAGAGCTGCTGTTCAAAGCTTTCCAAGATTGTGCAGGGTCCTCTCCTGCTTCTCTTTTCTGTGAATGAAACTGCACTTTGCCCTGGGTGTGGAGCAGCAGTGATCCCTGGCTGGGCCCATGGCTGTGGCAGCGTCACAGGGACTCCCCACACAGGCAGCCCCCAGCAGCTCAGCTGCAGCCATTCCCTTCGTTGTGCAGGAAGGGACTTACAGTGCAGGGGAGGTGTCTTGTCCGAAGACACATGAGGAATGAGTGTCAAAGCCCACATGAAATCCTTGAGGCCAAGCACAATTTCTAAAGTCCAACATTACCAGTTATTTGCATCCTAGAAATAATTTAATTGATGTTTTGCAATCATCTTTACTGATTTTTTGAGCCATGTGACAATTTAAACGTTTATGTCTGATGTTAGAATTCAAAGTAACAAACCTTGAGGCCTAGAGCTTAATCACACAGTGCAAAGGCGACTTGCTGCCTGCTCTCTTCAGATAGTGTTTCAACGACCAAAGTTTCTTCAAGAAATAAGTGTACGCTGATGCTTCATCTGCTGGATGTAGGATGTAGGATTTGCCCTGGTAGCACAGGCTAAGAAGGACCCCAGCCAGCTCTAATCAGAGGAGAAGCAGAGCTTGTTGCAGTTAGACAGCAGATTCTTCTCAGCATCACTGGAAGATAGATTCACTACAGCTTGTTGCAAAAACGCTCTTCTTACTATTCAGTGTCTTACATTTGACTCAAAGGTGTTTGGAGTTTAAACACGTGTTCAGTAGGACTGTAATTAGCCTTCTGTCATAAACCTAAATGTTACACTCCATCTTTCCAACTCTAGGAGTTGCTACAGGCGACACTTCCTGCCTACAGCTTTTCGAAGATAGCGAGTTTCTCTCTGCTAGCTCTCCCTATCTCAACCGAATGGATTTCTAATATTTGTTGTTTTCAGCTCTTCTGGGCTAGAGAAGAAGTGGTGATGGCAGTCTCTGAAAGATGCTACGGGACTTACGGTTGGAAGCTATTTAGGCTGTACTGCAGCCTGCAAGCACAACCTGCATCCCTCCCTGCACCCTCTCAGTGCAACAAGAATCTTTCCTTTAAAAAAATATTTTGCAGCAATTTAACAGGGCCATAGACACCAAATAAAACTCATCAGGACCTTTAAACACTTTTATGTTTGTTAGGAGTAATGTGAGGCATGGCTATTTCCTATGAGCATGGCTGGTTGCTTCATCCCAGTATCACTTCTTCCTGCCTACGTACCACGTTCTGTGACCACAGCTTTTCAGACTGTTTTTGAGGTTTTGGGCCTTTCAAAGAGGAAGGCCACCCTATTTCTTCATATTTTTCCATGCAGCCAGGAGTGCCTCATGTTAACACTGGTTGGCCTCGTGTGACACTGCTGGTCATTGCTGCTGAGTTCTTAATATTTCTGTCCTAATGCAACTCTCACTGAGAAAAATCAGGCTTCTCTTTCATGGCTAACAGCAAGGATTAACTGAAAAATAAATTTGGAAAAAACATATTCTGGAGTGAGAGTGATGGGAACGTGTTGGTTCCCTGGCACTCTTTGGTGGTGTAAAACTCCCTGGGTTCTCATGTCAGCTTGGTCACACTCAGCCAGGGTTCTGACAACTCTGCATGTACCAGCAGCAGAAAATTTTGGGTGAAGCTGGCCTGGTTTGCTGCTGCCTCTTTGGCTGTTGAAACTTTTACTGAATTTTGTTGGAGTCATTGAGATCACAGCTTCTAAGCACTGCAGCTTCCCAGCTGTATGCTGGAGGAAAGGACTCAGTCTTTTATGTCTGGCTTAATATCAGTTGAAATTAAAAACAAATTCCACCCATGGTCATCCCTTCAGAAATAGGGTGACCTTTTTCTTCAGTGCTCCAGAAGCTGGATATGCTTGTGACAGATCCCTGTTTGACCTCTCTATTTGCTTTCTGGTAGTGCTGGGGACAATGTCTCGGTGTGCTTAAGAGTATCCTGTACACATACCTCAGGTATTGGTCTTGCTTTTTACCTATTACTTCTGACTCTGAAATAACTGCAGAATTCAGTGCACAAGAAATGGTAACTGTCCCCTGGGATCTACGTTTTGCGTTAGATTAATTATGTCAAAGCACATAACTGGCATTCTGGAAACCTCACAGTGCCTCTTCCAGTAAATCTCATCCCACAGAAATCATGCTTTCAATAGCTCATTCAATTATTTTGGAGTTACCCTCTTAGGGAAAGACTTTCTTATTTCACTCTTCTGGAAACGGCACCTTCCAATACTTTTCTGGAAATGGTGACCTAGCACAAGCAGACATCATTGGGTCTCTGGACTCCCCCTAACAAGCATGGCTTTTCACTCCTCACTGTGTTGTGAAGTTTCTCTAGATTAAATTATACTCAGCTGTTTCTGCTCAATGTAGCAGACATTAAGACGGCTGGCTGGTTTTGGCACAGAGAAAGCAGGTGGGTATGTCTGTGTGTTGATAGGAAGCAAGCTGCTCCATCAGCCAGGTGGAAATAGCTGTGCACCAGGTCAGCACGGGGACTGGCAGGACTTGTGAGTGTGCATAGTGTCCTTCTCACACATGATGAGTAAAGCAAGTCTCGGGTACAGAAACAAGACAATGCTCTCTGATAATGTTTGGTGCCTTAACCTGAGTGCCTTCCTATGTGCTCTGTCTTTATTCTAATCTTTTTAAAAAAATTTTTTTTTTCCTTTGTACTAAAATCAAATTGGAGCAAGATGTCTCTCTTGGACTGCCAGAAGTTGTCAGGAACAATGGATGCTGTGCTCTTTCTCTGACTCACTGGGCAGTACTGGTAGTGGGGGCAATGTGCGTGTGAGTGTGCTGGTGCTTTTTTGCTGCCTCATCTCAGAATTTTGGCTTCTAATCAGGCTGAATGATACAGTTGTATTCTGACTTATTTCTTTTCATTCTCTCTTCTTCATTCCGAGCACTGATGTAACTGTGACATAACGTAATGTGCTCAGCTACCTGTTGTTCCTCCATGATGCGTGTGCTCACGAGTGTTCTGGTTGTCCTGCGCTGACTGTGTCAGGCTATGAAGTCAGCTGTGAGCTATTTTCCAGGGAATGCTTAATGTGCTCTTAACAGTTCTGCATGTACTATCTCCTAGCAGCCTGACTCACCCTTTTCTCTGGCAAAAATACAGCCATATTTTTTGGAAAACGAGCACTTGAAATGTATCCCCTCTCTTCAAAAGGAAAAAAAGCAAATTGCGCGGATTGCTGGTGAGTGACATTGTTGCCATGTTATTCCATTACTGTGAGATAAAATAGGAAATAGTCAGCCTGGGCTGACTGTGGAAAAATAACGAGAATAGAGTAAAGCACAATTGAACACAATATTAGTCATAGTAAGGAATGCTGTGTGCACGCCTGTTCTGAAAGGGGAGTTCAGCAGTTTTGTAGGGAACGCGAGGGCTGAGGAGGCTGCAAGTGTGCGCTCTTAATCCATGGGTATCTCAGGTCAGTGCCAGACTGACCTCTACAGAGCATGGGTAAAAAGCTCACAGTCTCCAACGAACTGAGGATGTGAGTTTACTGGAAACTGAAGGCAGTAACAAAAGAATTCCACCAGGACCCCATACGGGTGACTTTTGGAATAAACAGAGTGAGGTCATCGCCTTTCAAGTAGCTATCTTGAACATCTTCTGGAAGCATATTCATGGAAGCAGGTGATTCAGGATAGCGTGCAACGCTTTTCCCGGAAGCTGAGGAGTTCATTGAGTGCTTATCCTAAACTCAGTGCTACTGTGACCAGTTTAAATCTTGTGTATAGCTGGACACAGCTATCTAAACATAAGGACCCTATCTTGTTGGGATTTAGTATCTAATCCTTGCCCTATATCTTTTGTTAAGAATCTTCGCATGTGGCCACCACAGGTTTAGTCTGTGCCTCTAGTACAGAGCTGGGCAAACTGTCCTCACCAAACACCTGTACTTTCTCCAGAATGTGGGGCTCACTGTGCATCTCTCAGCAAGGCAGTGACCTCGCCAGACAACAGCTCCAACTTATTAATTCCTATCCTGCCTGGCTCTCACGCCTTTGCAGGAGCTCTGTCTTGACAGGAGGGCGTGGGGAACTGTGACAGACGGTGGCATTTGGGTTTGGGGAGGCATGGGAAGGCTGCAGAAGGCTGTGGACAAAGGGCATGGGGTTAGAGCTCCAATTTGGGGTAATGGTAAAACACCTAAAGATGACTGGATTCTTAGCTGTACCAGAGTTGTACCTCCAGGCGTCAGGTAGCTTGTTAGGACCATCTGGAGTACAAGAAGTATGAAATGAGCTCTGATATGAACTCTGATATACTACAGAAACAACTATCCCCAAATGAGTTACTTGGATTGAAAAATTACTTGTTTTTTTGGCAGTGGAAAACTGCTTGGCGGAAAACTTTTTGCAAAAAAAAAAAAAAGCACCACAGGCTTATCAGGCTTTCAGAATATTTTTCATTTCTTAGGAATTGCGTGGGTTTTTTGGATCAGTGGAGTAGGATTTTAAAAATAGCAACATGGAATTCTGCTACCTTTCTAACAAATAATCAGTAGTTTTTATGTTAAGGTAAATTCTTGTCTAATTTACATAAGGTCCTCTCTGACTGTTGCAGTCATAACAGCCTGGGAAGTCCTAAGAATAAGGAAGTGTCCTGAGTCTCATTTGAACAGCAGAACTCTTTCTTGCCCAAATCAGTCAAAACATTTTTCTTACCTAAGATTTTTATGAGATTTTTTTACTCTTTTACCGTGTATAATATTTCTACAAAACACACTTAGCAATTTTTTTTAGAAAGAGTCTCCTGTAAATGTGCTTTGAAGATCTTGTGAATTTTCTGGTGTTTATAAGATTGGTACATCTCATACTTATTCAGTCTTCATGCAGAGTTTTGTGTATACATTCATGCTTTGTAGTCCAGCAGTAGGTTCTGTGTTTAGGGAAGCTCTTTTTACTCCTTCTGCTGTAACACCCATAAAAATACCATGTTGTCTCATGAATAAGATGCCCTGGCTGATTTACCATAATTAAGATGTGGGACATTGTAAGTAGGAAATGCAGCCTCTAGTTTATGTTTCAAAAAAGGCTTTGGGTCCTTCTTAAGGTTTGTATAGTAGTCTCTTAAAAACTAGTTTCAGTAGAATGACCTTATGTCTAGTTCCTAAAATCTGACTAGCTGTGCTCTAAGTATATGATTTAAGAAGCATCAGACAACTGTGTTCTTATTTTAATTTATGAGAACATTACTGCAAGCTGAGCGGCAGTGCGTAGTACCTTAAGGATAATTGAAGCCGTTGGTGGCACTCTTACTTAGAGGTCAAAAAGGGGTTGGAGTTGAGAAGGGGAAAATCCCACCATTACCACACCACTACGACTGAGCCAGTGTAGTAGCTGGTTAGTCTGGGAAGTGAGGCAGAGGTCGTTTTAAGATAGACACGATGGTGGTGAATCGGGTGCTTGTTACCTACGTTTTTACTCTATGGTGTGCGTTATTCGGCTTGTTCATCGGCTTGTTAAACTAATAGCTTGCATAATCCACACGATTTGTTCTTTTTGAATTCCCTCCCTTCAAGTCTTGATGATAGAGTGTTCCAGTAAATCAGCAGCCAAGACATTTCTTCCTTCCTGTTATTTGTCTGAGGCTTCAAATAATGTTATTTTAGCCCTTACAAACTGAGAACAACCAATAATAGTTAGACACATCTCTCATTTCAAAGTTGGCAGGCGACTGTGAAATCCCACACGCTGACCTCTGCCAAGGAGAAAGGGAAGGCAAAATGAGGGAAGGAAAGTGACTGCAGCACTGTACAGTCGGATGCCATGAGATACGTCAGCTGGATAACTACGGCTTGACATAGTCAAATAGGAGATTGCGGGAGGGCACGTACAAATAATTAGGGTAATTTCCCTTCAGGGCTTTATTCAGTGCTGGAAATGAAACGTAAAACAGATGAAGCAGATTAGGAATGAGTACCGAGGGGACATTGTTTGAAAGTGTGCTTGTACTGTAACCACTTTCACTGTAAGTGAGTTCCCTGGTGGCTGATTTGCTTCTGTGCTCTTGGTCTTTTTAAAAACAATGATAAAATGTTGGATTTCCTTTTTATTTTATTTTTTGTACTTCTTGTTTCAGGTTTAAAACTTCACCTTCTCTGAAGTATTTCATAGTCATTTATGCAAAATACGGCTCCTTGACCAAGTGTCTCCCTGTACTCCACCCTTGTGGGGCCCCATCTGGAGTACTGCATCCAGTTCTGGGGCACCCAACACAAGAAAGATGTGGAGCTGTTGGATTGGGTCCAGAGGAGGGCCACAAAGATGATCAGAGGGCTGGAGCATCTCTCTTATATGAAGAAAGGCTGAGGGAGCTGGGCTTGTTCAGCTTGGAGAAGAGAAGGCTGCAGGGAGACCTCATTGCTGCCTTCCAGTACATAAAGAGAGCTTATAAACAGGAGGGGAACTGACTTTTTACATGCTCTGATAGTATAAAAATAGGACAAGAAGGAATGGCTTTAAACTAAAACAGGAGAGATTTAGGTTAGATGTTAGAAATTCTTTACTCAGAGCGGTGAGGCAGTGGAACAGGTTGCCCAGAGAAGCTGTGGATGCCCCATCCCTGGATGTGTCCAAAGCCAGGTTGGATAGGGCCCTGGACAGCCTGATCTGGTGGGTGGCAACCCTGCTGTGGGCTTGGAACTAGGTGATCTTTATGATCCCTTCCAACCTAAGCAATTCTAGGATTGATTCTATGTACTAATTATTTACTTCATGTTAAGGATGTAGCAGATATAGGATATAAAATGAAGGTACTAAAAATGACCCCCTTCCAATCAAACTAAACCTAATTTGGAGAGAAATGTTTAGTTGAAAGTGAAAAATAAATAAATAAAAATTTAGTCTGAATAACTTGGAGAGACATTAATTCCTGAAATTGCTCAAACACTTTTTTTCTTGGCAATGGAAGTCACCACCAGTAGGGAAGGATTCAGACTTGGTCCTTCTATTGTCTCCCATACCGAAGAGGATGAGCAAATGGCAATTTCTTGATTGCCATAAGAAGCCCCTGTAGGCCAGCATTTATCTTTAGAAGTGTTATGGTTTGACTCAGCAGATAGCTGAGTTCCACACAGTTATTCACTCACCCTCCCCCCTCCCCAAATGGGACGGGGGAGAGAAGTAGAGAGATATGCAGTAAAACGCGTGGGTTGAGATAAATGCTATTTACTAAAATAGTAAAGAGAACAAAAGAAATAACAGTACATATATATATATATAAAGAGGATACGCAGAGCAAGGGCTCACAGCCACTGGTGACCCTTCCTCCCGCCTAGCCCCTTCCGTAACGAACGGAACCCAGAAACCCAACAAACCAATCACATGATGTTATATGGGATGGAATAGCTCCTTGGTCAATTTGGGTCAGCTGCCCTGGTCCTGTCCCCTCCCAGTTCCGAGCTCCTTATGCCCCCCTTAACTATTTCACTGGCAGAGGAATGCGGAAGTGAGTTATGTCCTCGGCTCCGTTCAACACTGCCAGGATGTTATCAGTATCTCGGAGGTACAAGATAAATTCATACTAGACACTACGAGAAGCGTAACTTCTGTTAGAAACTAGGACAAGAAGTTAAAATAACGATGTTCTTCACTTTGCAGAAACCAAAGGCATTGCCGTATTCATCATCTTAGCAAAGAGTCTGTGATATCTGAAGGAATGGAGACAGTGTCAGAAGTGAGGAGGACCTGAGGACCTGAGCCCTCTGACATCAACTCATCCGTGTAGCTGAAGCCACCTTGAAATCATTTTGAAAAAATTATTTCACAAATGAGGTCACTTTTGTGATTGAAACATTTAATGGAAAATGTTGCTATTTTTGGAACTAGTTTATAGACAGCCTCAGGAAAAGCTCTTTGTCTTCCAGTGGGAATAATACTAATGCCATCCTTGTCAGATGTAGACAAGATGGTAGAAATCCTGTTGAGGTTAGCACCTCTCCACCATCACTGGGGTAGAAAACTTCCGGAAAGACCTACAAGGAGATAGGTGGAAGAGAGAGAATCTGTTGAACAAAGAGTGGAAGTACTGAGCAGCTGTCTCCTCCCAGTGTGATCTTGGTCTTCTAATTTGCTTCTAAATAAGTGATTTCCTCCATACCCACTTATCTTTAAATAGTATGTAATATTTGTCAGGGAGAGTAGCCATGAACTTAAAAGTGGCTGGACCTTTATAGCATCTCTGTGAAGCGCTTTCTAAAGGGCACATATGCATGTAATTCCACTTGAAGAATCAAAGTTCCTTTAGAAGCAAAGAAAGTGCTTTAAAAACAGCTGAAAGATTTTCCCTCTCTCCTTCCCTCTCTCCTTCCCTCTCTCCTTCCCTCTCTCCTTCCCTCTCTCCTTCCCTCTCTCCTTCCCTCCATCCATTTTGGTTTTCTTCTCATTTTTGAAGAATATGAGAAAGGTGATACTTGTGTTCAAATACTTCTCTTTTTGTCTAACTTCTTACCTTAACTCTATGGAACAGGTTGGCCAGGGTTTTCCCCATTTGATGTGGAATCTATTGGCTGTCTCTGACATCTGGCTTTACAAGCTCTCATGCCTCAGCTGAAGGGACAGAGATGCTAACACACTAGCAATGATCTTTCAGTTTTTCTTCCAGTCCCAAAGTTGACCAGCTAGTGAGGGTGAAAAGCTGGTAAACTGAAAATTGTAAAAAGAGAAACAAACTAGGTTAAAAAGTCTTAGTTGCTCAACTTTCACTTTTCAGCGTCAGAATTTAGTTCCCTGTATTAGTTCTTATCATAGTGGATTTTCCTAGAGCAAACAGGCCCTAAAATTCTGCTCTGGGCACTCCCCTCCTTCCAAAATAAAACACAAATTTTGGAAAAAAAGTTGTTAAGAAACTAAATTGTATACCAATTTTGTCACAGTAAGTCAGATATAACTGAAAAAATCTCTGTAGCAAAACCAGTTTATTTTTCATGCTCTGTGATTTTTACCCTATTTTTGTTATCAGTGACAATCCAGCATGCATTTAACTGTGAGAATTCTTTAAAAAAGAAAATCACTGTACATTGCTAATGAGGTAAAGGCACATCTCGTATCCTTTACATGGAAGACACTGGGCTGATCTGCCTGGTGGCGCTGGAGTAGGGACACCTTCAGCTGAATTACAAGCTTGTTAAATCTGCTGTCATTAAAGCTGAGTGTCATGGAAAAATGAGATAAACAGTGAAATAGTTATTATTTCTGCTGCTCTTCCTTTAAACTTTTAACATATGACATTGAAGTAAGGGGAAGAAGGAAGTGTCCCACATTAGTCAATCTTGTAGCTCAAGAAAATCTTTATCCTCTTGCAATACGAAAGCAGCAAACTTCCTTTGACCACAATGTAATTTGCTGAATGCTTGTTATCTTACCACATACCAATGAATGGTATTGCAAAAGGTAGGACAGAAATTCTGAAAGATGGATATCCTGTTTCACTTGGGGCAAGAAAAAAAACATGCTCATATAAGAAAATGAAAGCAAGCTATGTGGTAATGAATTTGGCAATTAGTTCAAGAAAGCAATAGTGAATTGAAACCATGACAGCCTAAAGAAATGCATGATGTTTTGGTTTTGGTTAAGATTCCTTATTCTAAAAGTTTGTTTTTGTTTATTAATTCATTACTATTATTATTTTTTAATGTACAGTACCTTGCCATATACCTGATTGCTGCTCAGTTGCTGTGCTCATCCGACAGAACACACAGGCTGTCTCTAAGACACTTTTATACAAAATTGGATTTTTTTTCCAAGAACCTTTGCTGTCCTACTCCGTATTCTGTTTTTATTGTTTGAAACCTTTCACCATGAAACTTTGTTTTAAAGTGCTTTTCCCTCTGTTTTGGACAACGACATGATCCCTTGAAATAAGTTTTATAATCCTGTGAAAATACAACTATTTCAATTGCCCACCTGAGACATGATTCTGATGGATCAGCCTTTGTTAGGGGAACAGTTTCCTTCTGTATCAGTATAAAAATGGTACCAAGTGTGTGTACGTGGAAGTATGTGCAGGTACTGCTGGGGGCAGATTTCTCTGTATGGCAAAGACACTGTGCTGTGCCCCATGCGCCTCTGCCGTGCCGTTTCTGATGCCAGAGCTGCATCGTGTATGTGTGCTAGGGCTACATTTCTGTATGGAGTGTAATAGAATCTGTTTCTGTTGCCCTCACCCTGGCTGAGCTCTGGTGTTGCAGGACCACAGCACCAGCAGAGTTGCAGAGTGGCTACTCCCAGTGCAAACCAAAGGAGAATACAGCCATGCAAAGAGGTGCAGACCACACTCGTGGTCACTGCAGTCTTCCCTTGATGTGCTCTGTGCAGTGATGGCCTCGTGCATGATATTCTCCAGAAAATGTTCTGTGTCCAGTGAGTCCCGTGTATCTTACTGGGTTTGCACTAAATCCTGGCATGAACTAGAAGGAAGCGTGCTTAGCATGCACGTAAGAACAGCCCAAGCATACATTCACAGTTTTCTGATACAGTCTCTCAGGTTCCAATGGTCTTTGGCTCAGCATCTTAAGGAACCATCATTTTTATCATTGTAACAGATAGCACTCGATGATCAAACTAACGAAAAAAGAAATTCAATCACTTTTTGAGTCCCCCTGAACTTTTAGCCGCCACAACATCCTGGGGAAAGAAGAATCACAGCTTCAGTATGTATTGTTTATTTTGAACTTTCTGCTTGTTATTTTCCTTTAAAAACCTCCTTCCTTCTGAGTTTGTACACAGTGTTTCACCTTTTTTGCATTATTGTATGGCTTTATAGACCTTTGAGGTATCCCTTTTCAGCTACCCCTTTCCCAGGCTGAACTGACCTAACCTTTTTAATAATTTATTATTTAGAAGCTCTTCCATACTTTTGATTGTCCCCGATAGTCTTTGCAGTACTCTTTTTTGGTTATATCATCTCCTTTTAAAGACAGAGGACTATAAAAGTTCTCTAAATGCAGATACTTTAAATTGAAATGCAGAGTCCTTTACTTTTATCCGATGGAAACCCTACCCCCTTAGAAGACCATGTCAAAAGTCATTTGGAGATCTAAGTGGACAATATCAGCTGGATCTGCCCAGTTAGTCTACATGCTCATAGACTTCTTCATAGAACTCCAATGGATTCATGAAGCATAACTTTTCATTTGAAAAACCTTTGCTGAGTCTTTCTTGGCATAGCATGGACATCTGTTTTCATCCATTTATCTGACTGCCTCTTTTTTCTACCAGTTTCCCTAGAATGTGAATGCTCTGCCTTAGTCTGACATTTCTCCAAATAATGTGGCTTCAAGGGAGCAGTGATAAACTGTACTGTATATAAATACACACACTGCTATATACAAATATGCACACTAAATAGTATGCATTTTCATACAATTTTATATACAAAATATATAACAAAACGTATGATGAATTATTATATGGTTATTATAAAACATATGGTGTAATAATTGCATGTTTGTATAAATATATGTATTTTAACAGGGCATTTCTCCCTTCCTGCTGTAAACACATATCCTGCAATTGCAAGAATGATTTTAGGGAATGACATGAATGTCTATTTTATGAAACTTTTCAAGAAATTATGAAATTGGTACTGGAATAATTTTCATTTGGGGATTTCCCTAGGAAACATCAACTCTCAGTAAAAAAAATGAAAACAGTAAAAAAAAAATTGCGTATAGTTGTAGAGGACTAAATAGTACCATGCAACAAGTATGACTCCAATGGCATTTCCATCATCACAATTTCCTTTCCACAACTCATTAAAAAAACCAAAAGGCCTCTTTTAACCAAACCACTTCTAAACATTCATGAACTTGAAGCAGCTGATCACTCACAGACAATGGTAAGAAATAGGCTTGCATGTTTTTTGGCATAGGTGAGGGGCACAGGTGGACCATACAGCAAGTGAACCCTTCCTGGCTAGAAGTGACTCTGACAAGTGACTGACAGAGTCTGTACGTGGGAAATACTTTTCTTTGATAAGTTCCTCATTTAAAAAATTAATTACAACTGCTGCCAATCCATTGCGATTTCCCTCTTTTGTTATTTAAATCATTTCCGTTTTGATGTATTTTGACTCTAAGGTTTATGACCTGAATGGAAGAGAAATGTCACCTTTTGAAATATTAATCACAGAAACGAATCGTTTCTCTGTTTTAGAGAGTGTTGAAGCTATTACATGAGAAACTATAGTCTTTATGTTTTGGAAAGCATTGTGGTTTGTAAAAGAAAAGGTTTTGTCACACTTAAGGAGTTGAGAAAAGTCATAATATGAGTAAGAAAAATAGTTTCGAGACATTATTTTTTCTCAGTGTAGTTATTCCATTAGCATAGTTTTCTTTTCTTTTCTTTTTTTTTTAATAAACACAGGTCCCATTCCTTTAGCAAGGAGGCCATACAATATCAATGTCCAGATAGGCACTTTGCAAAGGCACTTCTTGCATCTTCTTTTAACATGTGGCTCCACTAAAGCTGCTTCAAGTACGTTGTTGTCCAGCACGCGCTAGAAGAACAAATTAACTTGTTGGTTTAATACATCGTTTACCTCCATCAGATGTGGGTCTGTATTGGTCAAATTTAGAAATAGGTCTGGGAAAAGCTTCAGTACTTAGTGCAAAGCTATGCATGACAAAGAGGAGCTCTGCTCTGGGGCTCATTCCCTTGAGGGACTCCTTTGCTCAGAAGCGGACTTGGACATTTGGTCTAATCAAGCTTTAAGAACACATTTAGTAAAGTTGCCTGGAATGGTACATGAAAGCTGGACTAGACAAAGCATACGTGAAAACTTTAAACGTCTTTGTCATGCAAATGAAACACTGTGCCTTGAAAAAGGCTCTTCAGACACAGATCTTGGGATAAGGGAAGGGCAAGCTCCCCTAGAACCATGCATCTCATCAGAGGAGACCATCAGGTTAGTCAGCCATTACAGGCCTTTATCCAATCTACCAAGGCTGCTCCCAGTCACCTTGTTGACATTCATGTGGCAGAAATGACTTCCAGGAGGATTTGCTCCATTACTTCCCTGAACCTGAAATGAAACTCACTAGCCTGCATTTCTCTGGGTTATCTTTCTTACTTGAGGATGGTTATGATGTTTGTGTTTTTCCAAACATTAGGCATCTCCCCCAGTCAGCATGACCTTTCAAAGACGCTGGAGAGGCACCTCTCAGTAACTCCCTCAGGACTTCCATGTATATCCCACTTAGTCCTATAGAGGTGTATGTAGCCAATTGACTTCAGTATTCCTTAGCTGTATCCCCCTCTACTCTGGGTAACAAGTAACTCTGCCAGGGCCCTGAGGACGCTATTAGGCTGAATTTGGCTTGACCACCCTCACCTGGGACCTCCATCCACACACCTACTGCCCATGAGCCCCGGAGCTCTATTTAAGCTCAGGTCCAGGTCACCAAACCTCTTCTTGAGCTATGTTGCAACTCTAGGGTATGTTTTCAGTCCTTTTTCATTGTGTTATGAATTCTTATTTAGATTTCTATGTTTGACCTTGGATGTGGCTTGCGTCCTTTGTCTGATTATCACTGATGGGACATGTTGGGTACTGTGGGACTTGGTAAGTTCCCTCCTGTTCTTACCCTTAGCTTACAGTTCCTGGTGGAACAGCCTTCCTCTTGTTGCTCCCTGACATGCTCCCACAGATTAGCCTAGCAGGCTCAGGGAAATGGGAGGCCAGATGGCAGACCTTACTGGTGAAAGCCAAGGAAAGAATAAAAAAACATTGAGTACTTCAGTCTAATTCATATCTTTTGTCACTAGCTTCCCTGCCCCACTATACAGCAAGGCTGTCTTCCTTAGATTTCATTTTGTTACTCGTGCTATAGAAGTCCTTCTTACTGATTTATATACCACCTGCACGTTTCAACCCAGAGGAACTTTGGTCTTCCTAGCTTTGCTCCTGTGAATTCAAGTAAAGTTTCTATACTCTTCATGGGTAGCCTATTTCTGGTTTGACTTTCTGTACGCTTTTATTTTGTATTGGAGCTCAGCCAGGAACTGCCTGACCCTTCCATGGGGCCCTTCTCCCACACTTGCTTCCTGCATGTCAGAACGGCCTGCGCTTGTGCTTTGAGGGGGTTATTCTTAAAAACCACTCATTTGTACTTGGCCCCTTTTTCCTTCAGGGAACTATCCCATGGGATCCTGCCAAGATCCGTGAGTAAATTGAAATCTGCTCTCCTGAAGCTTGGAGTTCTGATTTCACTATTTATGTTGTACAGTCTTCTCAAGATCTTAAACTCCACACTGTCATGGTCACTGCAGCCAACAATGCACAGCACTGGGTAGTTCTTCCTTGTTTTCAAGTAGCAGGTTCAGTATAGCTTTAATTCTAGGCAGCTTATCCGTCACATGCATCAAGAAATCATCTTCAGCATGCTCCAGAACCGTTCTGGTTGCTTGTTTCCAGCCATATTGACCTTCCAAAAGTTACTAGAGTGGCTCTAGCATTCTATGAGTACAAGGGCTCAAGATTTTTAGTTTTCTTCTGCTGCGTAAAGAAGTCTTAATCTGCTTCTTCCTCTTGATCATGTGGCCTGTAGCTGATGCCTTTCACATCATGATTTGGTCTGTCCTAGAAACTGGCTCCACACTCTCTCAATGTGTGCAAACCACTCTTACGTAGGTGAGCTTCTCTGCCTCACTTTCCTAGCCTGTCATTCTTAAATTCCAGTTGTGTAAGCTACTCTATCCTCTGTAATCCCAGCAAAGCTGTAGCTCTGGAAACTTGCACGGACTTCTGTTTGTTTTCTAGGCTGTGTGGTTTTGTGTGAAGGCACTTGCATTGGGTTGACTGCAAAATACTTTCTCACCATCCCCAATCCTTTCACTTCTCTTTAGGTTATGACAGACTTTTCCTAACATACATAAAGACCTCTCCACAAGTCTGTTGGTAAAGACGCTCTTGATCAACTTTGTCAAATGGTTCTCATCTTCACTTAACAGTCCTTGTTCCTCAGATATAGCCTTGCAGTCAAAGTCAAATCTCAGTCCATGGCACTTGCTATTCCTTTGCTGAATGCATCTTCCACGGTTGGGCTTGAGACCAGCACCTGGATCTCCTCACCCTTGCTTTCCAAAACACTTGGTCACTCTTGATAAGGTCAGGGCTGTCACGCAGTAGCACTGGTACCCATGCAGGGGAACAACAAGTTGGCTGGATGAGCCTTGGTGGTATCTACAACATTCTGGAGTGACTGGCACAAAGCAACACGGTTGAGGCAGATGCTTCACTGTTCCCTGCAGGAGAGTGTTTGGTAGCTATCAGCCTTGTTATCATGTGGGCAAATGGTCAAGACCTGTCTGGCTCTGCTCCCAGATCACAGTGCCTGCTGTGTAACTGTAGAGCTGCTGCGGGTGCACAGGGGCCTTTTCTAGGCTGTTGGAAGAAGGTTTCCAGCCTCCTCATCTGCAGACTTTCTGCTCTTCCTCTGAGGGTAGTTTCCAGCTGTTCTGCTCTCCTTGTGAGGCTGGGGTGGTGTTTGTGGCTCTGTAGGCTCTCTTAAGACATTATTGATCTCCTGTTGATCCATCCTGATGCCGCACAGCCTTCTCCTGCAGGTCTTTCACCTGGAACCCCAGTGCCTCTACTGGGGTCAGCCAGCCCCAGGAAGGGAACCTGGTCTGTTGCCCAAGCTCTCCCTGCCACCAGGGATGAGGAGAGCAGCATCCTCCTGCAGCAGTCCCTCCTGTGCTGAGTTCTCTGCACTGGCTGCCAGGTGCTGCTCTGTAGATGGCAGAGATTGCCTCTAGTGGTGCATCGCCACCACTGCTGGACAGCCCCAGCTGAGGATCTGAGCCCTTTCACACCTCTGCAGTGACAGCTCTCACTTACAAAGTGCCGGGCCTCCCAGATCAGAAGTCAGCAAGTAGGTGTGGATGCTTCCCAGCCAGGAAGCAGCCCAGGCGACAGTAGGCTACCAAAAGATGATCCTAAAGTGCCCTGAGGAGACTTAATTTAAAGGCAAGCTTAAAGCTTTGGGAGAAATAGCTTTATTTCAAATGGCAAACTTTTTTTGGCGTTAGTGAAAATGAAAGCACTCTGGTACAAATACAACATTCATTTGGAGTATTTAATACAAGTCGTACTTTGTTCACCAAAGTGGACAAAAATGCCTCTGAGCCACAGTGTCTTGTGTGGCTGCAGAGTCTGCACTTGTTCTGTGGGTTGGAAGTCCACTGATAATCCTTACCAAAGATTGGAAAAGCTGGCTGTCCCCATGTGGGAATGGGGTGCAGATAATTTCTTGGAAGGACTGTGCTAGTTGTAAGCTCTCCATCATTTCAGTGTAAGCCAAATAGCTTTCCAGGCTTTTGTGTGAAGCAAACACTCCTTGCTGACAGGAAACCAGAGCTTTTGAGACATCAGCTCACTGTAGAAGATATCCTGAGGTGGTAAAGGAATTAGCAGTGGACAGAAATATGAGCACAGAATCAAAGTAGTGCGTACTTCCAGTGTGAATCCGTGGTTAAAATGCCAGCACAACAGTGATGTCTCTTCTGATCTGCAAGCAGAGCTGCTGTTTGTTTTAGTATGAAGGAAATATTATAGGTTTTCAGTAGTTTCAGTCCATTCATCCTCTAATGCAAAACCAAGTGGCTGATAACTACTTGTCCAAAATGGAAATAACAGCATTTTTGTCCTAGAGCTCAGTGCCACTTTCTGCTGTGCTGCTGTGGGCCATGGTTTGCTGGACTGCTTCTCAGATGTCATGTCAGGTTGAGCTGGGTGTGCAAAGAAGTTGTATTGAGCAAAATTTGTGGACAAAAGATAATGAAGCAGCTGGGAATAGAGCAAAATAGCCCAAATTCCACAGAAGTTATGTCAAAAAGATGTTTTAGTTTGCCTATGGTGAATTCCAGGAAATGTTTTTTTTCATTTGTAACCTGATTTATGTGGATAGCAGCTAATTAAAGAAAATTATAAAGGAGAAAAAAATCCTTAAAATCTATTTTAAAAACCTCACAACTCTCAGGGGATTTAAAGACCCAATATGTACTTAACGGAGAAGCTAAAAATATCGCTGTATGTAATTATGACAGGAAAAATAATCCCAAAGCTGAGCTGCAGTTTCCCTGAAGTGGCAGCCAGCGTGGTGTGCTGGGGGGGAAGAGGAGAGCAGTCTTCACGCTGTGTCCTGCATGTGGTCCTTCTGGCAGGACCTTCTGTCCCTCTTCCATTTGGGACTGCTGGCTCTCTTCAGCCCCAGCCATGCAGATTAAGCGAATCTCTGGGAATTCCCAGGTAGATGGCAACTGCAGATGGTGATTCGCTTGCTGTCAGTGTTGGTTCTGTGGCAGCTGCTTTCCAGCTGCCCCTCCCCGGGAGCTCCAGGCTGCTGCTTTCCCCTAACCCTGGTGCCACAGTGAAGGCTGCAGTGTACCTGAGGAGCATCCCTTCAATTAATTGTTGGGGAAGTTTTTAACAGTACTTTCCTCATGCCCCAGTTCTAAAAACAATTTTTGTTTTCATTTCAATCATCTTAAAGCCAACTTACTGCTCATTTGAAGTACCAGTGTACAAATATTTTTGACTTACGGAGAAATTGTTGTGGTTGTGAAGCTGCATCTTTGTGCTCCCCTGCACCACTCACAGAGGAATGAAGGTGAGGTGGAGCTGTGGCCTGGTCAGCAGCATCCGTTTGCTGATGATACAAAGCTGGGAGGAGTGGCTGACACTCCATGAGGCTGTGCTGCTGTTCAGAGAGATCTGGGCAGGCTGGGGAGTTGGCGGAGAAGAACCCGATGAGGTTCAACAAGGGCACATGTAAGATCCTGCACTTCGGGAGGAATATCCATCAGTACAGGTCAGGGGCTGACCTGCTGGAAAGGAGCTCTGCAGAGAACAACCTGGGTGTCCTGCTGGAGCCAGCAGTGTGCCCTGGTGGCCAAGAAAGCCAGTGGTACCCTGGGACGCATTACAAAGAGTGTGGCCAGCAGAGTGGAGGTGGTCTGCCCCCTCTGCTCTGCCCTGGTGAGGCCACACCTGGAGTGCTGTGTCCATTTCTGGGCTCCCCAGTTCAGGAGAGACAGGGAACTTCTAGACAGAGCCCAGCAGAGGGCCACAAAGATGAGGAGGGGCCTGGAGCATCTCCCTTATGAGGAAAGGCTGAGACCTGGGGCTGTTCAGCCTGGAGAAGACTGAGAGGGGCTTTTATCAATGCTTATAATTATCTAAACGGTGGGAGTCAAATGGATGGGAACAGGCTTTATTTGGTGGTGTGCAGCAACAGAGCAAGGAGCAACAGGCACACCGGAACACAGTTTTGATCTGAGCATGAGGAAGACCTTCTTTACTGTGAGGGTGATACAGCACTGGAACAGGCTGCCCAGAGAGGTTGTGGAGTCTCCTTCTCCGGAGATATTCAAACCCACCTGGAAGCTTTTCTGTGTAACCTACCGCAGGGATCCTGCTGTAGCAGGGATGTGGACTTGATGACTTCCAGCGGCCCCTCCCAGCCCCAGTGACTGTCCCACAGCTCCACGCCTGCAGCGAGCACCGCTCCGCGCCCTGCCCGCCCCTTCCCCTGGGCGGGGCTGCTGGGGCCGCAGGGCCGCGGCGGGCGCTAGGTGGTGCCAGCGGCCCGCGCTGCTGCCCGCCGCCTCGGGCCCGCGGGTGGGGCCTCCGCCTCGGGACGGCTGGGGGTCCGCACCCGCCTCCCGGGCTCTGCTTGGGCGCAGTGGCTTATTTCTCCAGAGGTGGAGGGGATTCAGATACGTCTAAAACCAGAGCGTGCCATTTTTCATGAAAACAATAATAAGGTAAACAGTACTAAGTATTTTGGTTACAAGAAAGCAGATAGGGAAGTTATGGTAGGAAGGTGGGAATCCAAAAACTGAATAATGTTTGAATAATGTTACTTAAGTACTAGTGGCATGTAAAACAGCAGCCCCCAGCTGAAATTTTCACAAATGGCTGATGAGCTGCGTTGCCCTGCCAGCAGATACACCCTCAGGGTCTGCTTTGCACAGGGCGAGCGTTCAGCAGGGTGTAGCCTGGCCTCGTCAGTGTGTGAGGTCAGGAAGCAGCATCACCCACCTCAGCAGAGCAGGTGTGTGTGTGGCTTCCTCAGGTAGCGAGCTGGCTATGGCCCCATCCTCAAACAGGAACAGTGTTTGGAAGTGTTTCCCCTAAAAAAACATCGTCAGGTGGCAAAACCTGGGCCAGAACTCACAGAACATCACACTAATAGGTAGAAGGAAGAGAGTTAATTGGAGTTACAAGAAACTTTCTGGACTGATTAAAGCCCATTTTTTTGTCCATATCTATTCCAATGAATAGGGTATAAGCAATGGGAGGAGGGAGGGAAATAGGAAGATTCACTTGCCAAAATGCAAAGTAGACTGTATTAGCAGAGACCAGTAGAAAAACATTGAAAGTTAAGCAGAGAGAAATGCAAAGTGACTTATTCAGTTACATCCTTTGGTCAAATGCTGATTCATCTGTGGTTAGAACTTCTGCTTTACTGTGTGGAGCACTGGGAGGTATTGGACTCCTTTCTTCTCCTCCAGCTAGGAGAAGTTACTGGAACTGCTAAGGGACAAGAAAAGGCTTTCAGGCAGAAGGGTATTTAAAAAATCTATATGGAATGCTATTTCTGCATTAAAATGGAAAGCTTCAAATACATTCGAAATGCGTCTGGCTTGTTCTTTTTGTGGCTGTGGATGGCACCAGCCCACCTTGTCTGGCTCAGCCACCACTGGAGTCCTGCACTGGCTGTACTTGGTGGCAAGTGTGGTCTTGTGGCAATGTCTAATGCAGAGAAGGAATTCAGGCCTCCAAGCTACAAATCCTACTCCATATTGCAGGAAAGCTTTAACCATTTCCATCTAGCTCTAGGATTTGCTTAGTTACATAGATAATTCTATGCAGAAACTTGGAGCAAATGTGAAATTACGGTATTTTTAAAGTGAGCTAAAACTGAACAGGGTCCATAGATGACAGTAATACAGACAATGTGTTTGGATTAAAATTTGAAGAGCACAAAATACACAATTATTTGGCATTATTGCAAAACTTCATGTATATATTTATAGAAGATTGGCTAGCAGTGTGCAAAGCAGACAGTAAAGCTGGAATGGAGGCTGCAGGTCCGTGGATGACCCAGGGCAAGACTCCATCCCCATCACGACTAATGGAGTGATAAGATGACTGTTACAGGCTGTAGCTGATCCATTGGTTCCAGATACATTTAACAATTAGTAACTAGATATGCTGATTTACCATAAATTATTCAGACGAAAGGGTGTTTCTGTGCTTCGCTCGTAGTTCTGAAAGAGTATTATTTTCTAGTTAACAAAAAAACCTAAAGCCAAATACTCCGTGGTGGAGAAGCTTTATTTTTATGTAGTTTTCTGATTGTTCTGCATTAACAATTCCACATTAATTCAAATAGTTTATAATCCACCAGGACAAGAACTGAATAACCACATGTGCCAAGGCAAAAATATTGTGGTGGAGGCCGAGCCAGCACAAAAGCCAGATTAGGCACAAACTGTGATGAAGACTGTGCAAGATGTGGAGAAATGAAATTAAGGTAGGCTGGCAAGCAGAAGTGAGCTGTGGGTAGGGATTTAAGCAAATGCCTTTAACTGGCAATTTGCAGTGAGCATGGGAAATGTACATTATAATGTAATGTTACATAGTATACAAATTAGTTTGTGTATTATATTCATATTGTAATTAAGCAACATTATGACACCAATTTGAAGTAATATAATATGTAATATGGCTGTAATTCTGTAATTGCAGCGAATTATAATATTCCATATATTAATACATAAGTCATTAAGATTCTAAAGCATGTGGAGCAGTGCTGCACAGATCTGGTTTTCCTTGCTGACAGGCTTCTTGGAATATTTGGATGATCCCCATGTAATGGGACCAAAATTCAAAAAATAATTTTTTTTTTTGAATCTCAGAATTCCATCTCAGAACCATCTCAGAATTCTCTCTCTCTTTTTTTTTTTCATCAGCTTCTATCTGTGGCACCATTTAGCAGTAGATACGCACCATAGAATGACTGGCTGCTGCAGCTGGCAGCTAATGCTGCTAGTTACCTGTGATGGTAAAGCCTCACACACCTAATATTTAGTCCTGAGCTCCAGCCTCATGGCTGGCTCTAGACTGGCTGAAATGGCAGAGGAACCAGAGGCACTTTTTTTTGTCCCCATCATTATGCAGAGCTGGTAAAATCCTGGCTGTGGGCTCCCGGTAAGCCTCCTCCTAAGGAAGATAAATTGCTCTGGGTGATTTGAGTGCATGAATCATTCTTACTGTATGCCTTACATGTGAAAGTATTATTTAAATCTAAGATGGCTTATTAGTAAAATTGTTCAATAAACAATGCTGCATAATTCATTGCATACACAGGGAGCTTTTAAGTCTAATGTGCTACATAATGCACTGTGTGCCTTCAGTGGAATACAAATACAGGCAGATGTTCTTGTTTTCAGTAGTGTTGGCCAAGTCTTTAAACCATCGGTTACTGCTGTCCCAAGTTCTCTGCTCTTGATCAGTGCAGAGTTACCTGCCTGTAGTCACCTGTCAGACGCTCAAATACCAGGAGAAAATGCAGGTGGAAGGCTGCAGCCATCAGAAATGCTTCCTTGGTGCTTTGTGATGAGCATGAAATCCTTAGCTGGGTCCTGCTAATGTGTTCATAGTAACTGTGTTTGTCATTGGTATCGTTTGCCTTCCATAAGTGCTCCTAAGTTTGTATGTTGAGCTGTTTCAGTGAAGTGTTCAATTTTTATAACTTATATCTCATGTAAGTTGGCAGCTTCCCCACCCCAATAAATAACTGAATTGGAGATTTTTTCTATTGGGAAACGCTTGAGTACAGATTCCTGATGAGAGGGGCCAGCTAGTGGAGCTTGCTGCCTGGTGGGACAATGTGATGCAGACTGATGATCTGTTCTCAAAATACCTCTTTCTACTTCTGAAGACAGCATCTTATCTCCTCTTAATCTCTTTGCCTCCCTCCCTAAAATTGTTTACTTGTTAGGAAGACTGATAGGAAATAAAAGTATCTCAAAAGATGCTGAAATAGGATCAAGGAAATACTACAGTGAAGATTGGAGGCATTGCTGAGGTTGTTTATTTTTCTTATTTATTTATTTTTTTTTAAATTAGATCCCTCTATTTCAGGGACAAAATCAAGACGGCTGACAGGTACATTAATAATATATACAAAGGAAACATTGTCTGAACAAGAATTATTTTTATCCTTCACATGAAGGAGAGATGAGAGCGGCAGCAGATAACAAAACTGGATCCTATGGTGAGAAGAGTCACTGCCCTCTCCAGTGACTGAAAAGCGACCAGGTGCTCCAAAAGCAAAAAGTCAGATTCAAATGATGTTCAACTGCTGTCATATTTTACAGTGTAAGGAGCAGCTAACAGATGCCTCCTGCTCTGCTTCTGGCTGCTCTCTGCCCAGCCTGGGCTCACTTCAGTTGTTGGCAGCTCTGACCCTCTTGGTTCTGTTGGGGAGCCTGGATGTGCAGCTGGCTCCCAGCTGGAGCCAGGGCAGCAAGCCTGACCATGCCCTTGCTGAACTGCTCCAGTGAAACATCCAGCTGGGTCTGGCTGCATTCTCCCACTTTCATAACATGAAAACCTAACACCACTTCTTCCCCCTCCTCCTTTTAATTTTTTTTGGCCTGCATTATGGATAGTTGCTCAGTCAGGCACAGATTTACCCAGGATATTATTTGCCTCCATTAGTACCAGCCATTGCCTCATTTCTGTGCAGATCAGGTTATGTGGTCAGGCTATAAGGCCCTATGTCCTCTTGTTCATATCAGGGATTAATCTGCCCCAGCACTATAGATAAACCACAGTAACTCTGGTACTGGGGTTCTCAGTCTCTTTTTCTCATTATCTACTGTACTCAGTTTATCTTTAAAACATTACCAATTTGAAATTTTGCAGTGCTTGCATTTTAGACGTCCTATTGCTAATTTGGTACAACACCCAGAAAAGCGCACTGAGCAAACTCTGCATGCATGGTTGTTTTAAGCCCAAGTAACATGGCACTGCTAGCGCAGGTGGTGATTTCACCCTCCTTCACCCCCTGCACTGCAGCATCCTCTGCCTGACACGAGCAAAAGCCATTTGTGTGGTCACACTGGGAGGGGGAACTGGTTTCTAGACTGATTGCTTTAGCTGACTTTCAACTGGGTCTGTTTTCCAGCCTGATCCTCTGTAAACAGCAGCTCTAGCTGCAGAGAGGTGATGGTGCGGGCAAAGAATGGTGCCCAGGAGCAGGAGAGTCTGACTTTCCTTTCATGGAGAGCCAATTTATGTCAGCATGAAGAGCTTGTGAGTAAGGGCACGCCTATGATGCTCATAGGCGGGCTGACTGTGCATTACAAACATTGCGTATACCATGCCAAGTTATTGTAGTACCTAACAGTATATAACGACCCTGTACCTAATTACAACAGCAAAACTGTAACTTCAGAAGGGTGGTAATTGAGATAGGCCATGGTAAGCATTGTTAACTGCTTTCTAAATTTCCTTTTCACCTCTTACACAGAGCGGAGAATCACTTTAATCCAGTACTGCTGTTTACAGGAGCAAGGTGTCCAAGAACTGCTGAAAAGAAAATACTGATTTTCTCTCTATGCTTTGACAAACTGATTGAAGTGGAAATACCATTTGGAGGTCAAATATAAGAACTGATTGTTTTCTGACTTGGAAAACTCAGAACTGCGATTCAGCTTTTTTTTTTTTTTTTTTTTAATAAATCTTATTTCTGTTTACCTTTTCAAGTGAGTTAAACAGAAGCCTGGAAAAGCTCCATTATTCTGTTCTGGAGAGGTAGGAAGAAATTGTGTGATTAGACAAAAATGATTTAGGTGCCTTATATAGGATTCCTGCCTTGTCTGAACTCTTGGTGCATTTTGCTTGTTACTTATTTTTTATGATACTGTTTTTATTATAGCATTTCTTACTGAATTCATCCCAGGCAATAGAAGTTGTGGAGCCCATAACAATAGGTTTTAAGGGTGTTTTTCGTTATCATTAGCCTGCACTTATGGACTGCTTTCAAGGTAAAAATAAAATTCTTGTAGCTGGCTGAACAGCCTTTGGGGAGTGCGTTATAGAGAGGATTTCTGTTTAAATGTTGGTGTTCTGTATTTTAATAACCAGGTCAGGCTGATCTACAACAGTCTCCTTTTTTTTTTTTTTTTTTGTTAAGAGTTTTTTAAACCACAGTTGTGATATCATTCATTATTCACCAGAGATGACATTAGAATAAATTAATATTAAAATATTTAAATGTAGAAGAAAGAGTTTGAAAAGTTACAGAGATTGATCACCCGAGATGCAATGTTGGTGCTTCATTAGTTGTGGATCTCCATGTTGCTGGGCTGAGGTACCTCTGTTTCACCTCATTAGCGATTTTTTTCTTTAGTGCTGACTGGACTGTATTCAGGCTGCATTGTGTACAGTCTATTTAATAATGGCTCCTGTCACTACCCTAAGTCGCATGTCCAACCTGGAATGCTCTTCACTGCAAACTATAGCAATCCAGGCTTCCTAGAGATGTGGTTGATGCCTCAAGACTGTCAACATTTAAATGTCCTTGAGACAATGCCCTTAATGGCATGCTTTGCCTTTTGGTTAGCCCTGGAGTGCTCTGTCAGTTGGACTTGATTTTTCTATGTCATTTCCAACCAGATCTACTCTATTCTGGAATCTCATAGAAATAGCCATGAAATCTTCTGGTTTCATTTTTCTCCTTATCAAAAGTTTGCCTTTCCAGTAGATTACAAAGTGTGTTGGTGATGTTGTTCATTCCAATAATAAGGAGGCTTTGCAAAAATAAACTTTTGCAAATTGTGATCAGACTAAGACTTGGAAACAGTGACATTAATGGGGAGGAACAGTTTTTCATGCAAGATGTGACCTGAAGAGTGATGCCATGTGTGCTAAAAAGGCCAGATTTTATTTTTTTTTCAGTATTCTCTGACATTGACCTCAGCCCACATGCAGAGAGAAGAGATTTCTCAGCCCCCTTAAAAGCTTGGCCCATCCTGAACAAATAAATGTTGGCACAGCTAGCTCTCCTTGCTCTCAGCCCTGAGGCGTGGTGTGGAAAAATCCCTTTGCAACCAGGAACGTGCCCCGCTCCAGCCGGCAGTGGCTGGGTTGGGGTAGGGACAGGCAGGGAACAGGTGCCAATAGCCCAGCAGATGGCTGAAAGTCCTTAATCTGAGCAATAATGCTAACATATCCATATGGTAAAGAGCAATAGGAGAAGCCATTTTCTAATAGCAGGCAATATCCAGAGTTTAGCTGAGCGGGAGGGAAAAAGGCAAGCTTTCTAGTGATTAAGCCCTTTGACAACTGCAGTGTGGAGGAAGAGCAGTGGGGCTACTCTGGGCCATTTTCACATTGACAATCCGTCAGCTCAATTACAGACGATAGCACTTCTTGTGCCCTCTGTCTACAGGAGGTGACGTTTGTCCTGTAGATGGCTGTCAGAAGCAGATCTTGTTCAGTGCAGACCAGGAATGCCCAGCCCCCAGGTGTGTAAGCTGGACAGGTGTCTCTCAGCATCACTGTACAAAGGGTGAGAGAGTTCTCCAGGGGAACGTGGTCCTGGTGTTCAGTAGTGGTGTCACCGTAGGCAGAAATCAGCAGAAAGTGACACGTGAGAAGCAAAGCCCCTCGATGGTGGGCTGAGAGCTGTGTAGGGCAGGGGCTCTTGGAGGTGATGAAGCATGGGGTGATGTGTGCTGGCCCAGCCAATGTCACTCATGCACTGCTTGGAGTTTCCCTTTGTTCTTAGGACAATAGATGTAAATCTGAGCCTGGCTTTCTTCCCCAAAAGCTGTTTCTAGGGGCTTTCCACTGGGAAACATCTTCTGTTTCCCCTGGTTAATCATCCCTGGCCTGGGGCATGGAGATGTGATGCAGCTCAGCCCTCCAGGGCAGCTGGGCTCAACCCACCAGGCCTGCAGGTGTGCCTTCAGTGCAAACCCAAAGGCAGGCCCATGAAACACCAGCAAGTGGAGGAGGAAGGTGCCTGGCCCTGCCACTTGGCACTGCCTGGGCCTGGCCGTTTGCACTCACCCATCCCCTGCCTGCGGGCAAATATGGAGGCAGCAGCGGTTCCTCTGCCCTGGGGCAGAGATCGGTCAAAGCCAGCATGCAGAGGCATAGCTTTGTATTCCTCTGCCTCAGGTCTGACGGTTTTTGTAGTTGTGTGTGTTGCCAACTTGATCTTTCTTCCTTACGTGATTCTGAAAAATAAGTCTTAAGAAATACCCTTACCTCTGGTTTTAAAAATTCCTCTCTGTTAGTTGTCACTCCAGTTACATTTGTTTTTTTTCCCTCCTTAATCCCCATCAGAGAAGCTTAAAGTTTTGCCTTTGCAGCTGTGTCATGTTAATGAAAAGACAGCTTTAAAATGGATTAAAAGCAGGCAGAAGATTGAATGACCTCTGCAGAGACCTCGATGGGATGTAGGTTCCACTGTGCAGCCCTGATTTTAGTTATGTGGGCCCTGTGTAAGGTACAGCACATGTCACAGGCCCATTGTAACTCCTGCTTGAGGTGATGCATTGGGGATGTTCAAATCCGTCAGTACAGCAGCACAGCGTGTGCCCTCCTGGTTCACAGAAAGCTCCCACAGCCACTTCAGTATCCTGCGAAGTGTGGTGTGCAGCCGGGGCAAACACACCGGGCAGGGAGTTTGGTAGGATTATGACTTGTGTGGTTCTGAAGGGTAGGGTGGAGGAAGGTAGGGTGAAGGAACGTGCCTCTCTGGGCTTCCAGGCCTGTGGTCTCAGATCTCAGGCTGTGAGGAAATAAACCTTCCTGGGAAGTGGAGTCTCACGGGAAAAGTCTTCTGTTCCACAAAGCTCGCTGCAGTAAGGGGAATAGAGCCAAGGCTTTGGTACTGGCTACTGCACAAGAAACAGTTTGATGCTGTCTCAGCGGACTCTGTCACCCAGACATTAAAAGCATGTCTTAAAATAAGCTTTAACTTTTTTATTCTTTTTTTTTTTTCTTTTTCTTTTTTCTCTCCCTTGTCTCCGCTGGGGAAGGTTTCCTATTCCCAGCTATCCGTTTAGCCAGTGCAGAATTGTCTGGGGGATTAATGAATGCAGAGGGAGCAGCAGGATTTAGAGAAGACACAGGTGGGTGGTGGAGGACTGCTGAGATGAATGTTTCTGGGGGAAAAACTATGTAAAACTTTCGGCTTGCATGAGGGAAAACTCCTACTGGTTGCACGGGCATGGTGGTGGAGATCACAGGAGAAGAGGGAGTGACCCGTGCTCAAACTGTGCAGCCAAAAGAAGGCTTGCTCATGGTGAGGAGGGAGTCTTCAGATCCTCCCAGCACCACAGTGTCTTCACATGTGTTCCCTATCAACCCCCTGCATGAACAGTATGTGGTCAATACGCTCTGCGTGCATGCACTTGTTTTTCTTAGGTACGCAGCAGGCTAATTTGATTCAGACACTCTGCTTTTCCCCACCCCTGGGGACAGAGCAAAGGTATTTTATGCCTTAAATGTGACAATAAAATTGAGCCTTCTCTTGCAGAGCCTTCTGTGTGTTTGTTTTGTGCCATGATCTTATCAAAGGCTCGTGAGTAACAGTTGTTTGGGAGGCACATGGAAAAAAATTGGCAGCGTGTTACTGACTAATTGCTTAATTTAAACTAGTGAAACAAAAGCTCATATTCAAGGCTGAGGGACTCTCAAAGAGCTGCAGGTGTTTCCCTCTGACAGACTGGTTTGTTTTTTCTTAAAACTTATGTTAGTTGGCAGACGTAATATGCATAGAATAAAAATCCAGTTGGTCCCTACTTCTCATGCCCCCTGTGCCTATCGTGGCTTTTCTCAGTTTCATTGTCCTGCACCATATTTCCTGAGATGGTAACCAGAGTCCTGCAGGGCAGAACATGTTGCTAGAGGCAAGGAAGACCCAGCAAAAGCTGCAACTGAATGCTCTTTCTGAGACGTGAACCTAAAGTATGTTTCTATCCCCCTTCTATCTTTAACTGAAACACTGCAAGAAGAACTCCCGAACATTTGCAATGTCAATTTAAAAGATATGATGACTTGTTCCACAGCTTCTGTTGGCAGCTGTGAGAGGGCTTCTTGTTCCTCAGCATGGGGGTCGTATCCTGCCAGCATCTCTATCGAGTGTGGCAGAAAAGCCAAGCATGAAATAGCTGGAACGTGTGGCTCATTGCACAAAGGTTACAAATAAGCTGCAGAGGGGCTGAAAGACAGCAGGCTTCATGTTCACTCGTGCTAAACTGGGTTATGGGATAAATGGAGTAGAGAAGGAGAAAGTCATCACTGGTCATCTCTTCATGTTGCTGGATAAAGGCCAAAATGGTATTTGCGGAGGGCAGCAACTGAAGACAAGACACTGAGAAAGGGGCTGGGAGGGTACAGCTTGAAATCAGATGGCTGTTCTGCTCCCCCTGGCCCAGAGAAGCACTGAGCAGAGCCAGGTGCTTGTTAGTGGGATTATCATCTCTGAGGTGTCAGCAGTTAAAACAGCTTATTGTGGCTTATATAGTGACTCTGAGCAGCACATCCTTCTGCCTGCAGAGAGCACCTGCTCCATCAGTATCTCACCTGCTTGTAACCATTTGCCAGAATTCTACCTTAAAGATCATATGATGTTGGGCTTGGATACTAAATAATTGCTTTCTGAGTTACAAAAGTAAGGTGTTGGCATAGTAGAATGCTAACAACCTAAGCAACAAGAAAGCCTGGAAATATTTCACTTGTCTTACACTGATGCTGTGGGTCTAACTCTTCTTGCCAGGAATGGCAAGAACCCTCTGAACGTCAGGGCTGTTTCCATCTGAATCTCTAGTCTGAGAAATGCTTCTGTAACTGCTGTTGCACTGCAGGTGGCAGATAAGCCTGTCAGCCTCAGGTTTATGAGGGATTGCATTGTAGCTGCACTGGCACTCACTGCTAGAGAGCTAAACCTATTGGACTCCCCAGAGAAGCGGCCATTCAGCAGGTGCCAGCATTGAACTGGGACAATGCTGGGGCTTTACAGTGTGGGGAAGGCTTGAGCCAAATGAAAGTGATTGTGACTGTGCTGGGACATAGACATCAGCGTGCAAGAGGGCCATGACGGGAAAAGGCTAGAGGCTGGGGGCTGAGAAGCACTCCACACAGGAGCGTGTCCAAAGCATCATCTAAATTGCTTTGGCAAATCTGGGATGGAAGTCTTAGCAAAACAATTTTTTCTTAAGCAAGTAAGTCTTTCTTTAAAGTAACAAAGCTCACAAAATAAACAAACAAACAACAACAAACCAAAAACCTAACAAAATCAATGCAACAACAACAAACGTTAGTGGAAAGAAGCAAACTAAGCCTTTTTTCCTTTTTTCTCTTTTCCCTCCTTTTTTAGTTCTGGGCCATTTTTAGTGTTTCTAAGTCTAATCTTATCCAAAACAATTTGAGCACAGATGGTGAGGCTGGTTTTTATCTAAATTCCCCATGAGTTTTTGGTGTGTTTTCTTGCTGCTTGTTTCATTATAAACATAATTTTTAAAACCATACTGAAGGAAAATCATTGATCAGTTGGTGAATATCTGAGGTTGTGAGAACTTTATCAGAATAAGTCCTGAAGAATGATGTTTGTACACTGTAAGCACTTTGGATCAAACAATTGTTTACAGTCGGATGCTTTTTGTTGTAGGATTAACATTTCTGCTTTTTATTTTTAATCACAGGCATGACCTGGAATTTAAGGTTCTCTGACCTTTAGGGCTGTTTCAATCTGAATCTCTAGTGTGAGAAATGCCTCTGTAACCACTGCTCTATTGCGGGACAGGGATAAACCTGTCAGCCCCAGGTTTGTGTGGAATTACTTTGTAGCTGCACTGGCACTCCCTGCTAGAGAACTATTTGCTTGGGAGCTGGGCTCCTCACCAGCGCATCTGTCTGTGGAAGAGCATGCTCTATTCCTCCGCTGTAAGCAGATTAATGTGCTTGCTTTAACAACTGGCTTGTGGTTTATTAATAATTTTTGTTTCCTATTGCTACTTTTCCAGTTTGGATACGCTTTTACCAGGAGAGCTTGGGTGCTGTGCAGCAGCATTCAGCAGGAAAATGAACAAGGTCATAAGGTGTTTGTATGTGCCTGTAAAGGAATTAAAGTTGAATTGAGCCCCATATGTGGAAAGCAAACTTCAAAAGGTGTATAGTGCAGTGCTCTTTTCCAAGAACAGGATCTTCTTAACAGCAGACGACAAAAGCTACAGAGGTAGCTATGTTGCTCTGCACAGAGGATGTGATGCTGCTATTTTCTCATCGTGCAAAGCAAACAATGAGTGCTGCATACCAAGCCCTCTGATGCAGCCCCATTGTTTGCTGCTATTCCTGGTGTCCCTCAGCCTTCTCTGCCTTGTGCAGGGAGCTCAGGTTCTTGCTGTGGCTGGGACTTGGGCACAGGCAAAGCCCTCGGGCTGCTAAGGGCAGCTCTGCACCTGCCTCTTGCTGCAGGATGGGTCAGTCTGTGAGACAAAGGCTGGCTTTTTCACTTCAGAGGTGCTCTTGAGTTGGGGTTTTGGTAGCCAGTCTAGCCATCTTCTTACAAAATGTATGTTGCTAACTACAGATGGCTCTCATCATCTGATGCCAAAGAAGCATTACTATGTTTTGACTGTTCTATTTATTACCTTATTGCAGAGAGATGCCCTATAATAAGTATGGTGACAGCCACAGTTATTTCTTTTTTCTTGTCCGTGACTATCTTCTAGCCATGTGTAAGTGGGAAGAAAAATCTCCGGGAGATCAAGCTGTACAGTAATTAAACCAGTGCTAAAGATTAAATGAAAGTGTTTAACCCTATTTGAATGCACTATGCTGAATTTTATGTGACTAACTTCTCATTTGGGAAGGAAACTTACCGAGTTTTGTTGACAATAATGATAATTTTTTTTCTGGATTTTTGGGCTGTGTAAGAATAGCAGGGACTTGGTTCCAGGATCACACAGCGCAAATAAATCTAGGAAAATGTTTTCACTGTGTTTTTGATAGTACTAGTATGTACTAGACCTATTTTGTTAAACTATATTTAAAAAGTGCATTTATCATAACTTTCTTATCAAGATGCATTTCACATGCTTCATCACGGCGATCAGCCTGACAAGTAGGAGTTTCTCAGCTGATCATTCTGCTGTGCCACAGGAATGGCAGGTTAGAAGTCAAGACCTTGGGGACTAAATCATGGTCCCTTTGAAATCGATAGGCATCTTGCCAGTCATGTTGGATTCTGCTCTGTTTTGCTGTTTCACATGGATTTTGTTCTTGATTCTTATCAGCAACTTGCTCTGGGACCTCAGAAAGTTATTTAACTCTTCCAGTCTTTTACTTTCTCCAGCAGTGTTTTACAACTCTTTGTATTATTTGTAATATAGCAATACATAGATTTCTAATTTTCACATTTCATATTTTTTTCAAATTTTTCGTATTTCTAATTGTATTTATGTATAATACTTAAAACACAAAGATGACCAAACATCCCTCTGTGATCACTCTTCTGTGGTCACTGATTCTCTGTCAAGACAGAGTGTAGGAAAGGCCAAAGATATTTCCTATGTTGAGAAATGAGATTTGTGTAGGAGAATATTTTTCTTTCTGCGGGTAACTTTCTGATCTCTTTCCATATGTATTCTGGCCAAAACTCCTTTTGAGGTCATTGGCAGGGTTGTGTGAGTAGAACTGAAGGGCTTCATGTGGCACTTGGAACACATGTATGCAGGATGCTGATGGAAAAAGTGTGTGGATGAAGCTCTACAGCAGCAAGTTTTCTCCAACCCTGTAGGACGCAGCAAGCAACACTGGCACAGAGAAGAGAAGCAGCCATGCAGTCCCTCAGAAACTGTGAATCTCACTTATTTATCCTGTTTCAATTCTTCTATCTAAAATAATCTGTTACCTGCACCCTGTTTCTGTCTTCATGCCACGTTTCTTCTCTTGCTGGGCCTCCAATGATTGTGCCCTTGCTTCGTAAGTTGATTGGCACGATGGAAAACCAAGCCACCAAGCAGATGTAGGATAGGGTGGGATGGAGAGCAGGATCGGCACAGTTAGGCATGACATTGACTGTGACACAAAATTGTGCTCCCATCATTATGGAAAAGTTCAGCCTCTCTTTACTAAGGTATTTGTGTGTCTGAAATCAAAGGAAGTTGGGCTCTTGAATATGTTTGGCTACATCAACGCTGCTAGAGGCATCTGCCTGCAGGAGCAGTCCCTCATTCCCAGGTGAAGTGAATCATGTCTGGAAAACAGCACCAGGGGATTTTTCCTCTGAGCCTTGCATGGTGACCCTGCTGGGCAAGTAAAATGGTACAGTTCCGGCCATTCTGAGAGGATGCTGCCCAGCTAACATCTATGGATAAACTCTCTCTCCAGAACAAGATAGTTTTGGCCATCTTCTCTGTTAAGAGCAGTTGCTAGCTCATGGTATTCCCTGAAGTTAGCCTGGGCATTGCCTGGGAGGTAAAACCAGGTCAGTCAGCCTGTTGGAAATTCAACAGTATGGGCAGCACTCAAATTGGTGTCCTGGCCTTGTTTAGCTCTCTAGTGTGTATGTGATTCCTTCATGACCCAAAACATCACTGTTATTTTGCATTACCTTTACAGTTGTCTGAGTGAGCACTGAATCACAGTGTGCCAGATTCTGTGCCTGGAATAGGGCAACCCTGGATATACATGCAGACTGGAGGACGAGAGGCTGGAGAGCAGCCCCACAGCAAGGGATCTGGAGTTTCTGTCTGATGGTGAGATGAACATGAGTCAGCAGCGTGTCCTGGCAGCCAGAAGGGCCAACCATACCCTGAGGTGCACCAAGCCCAGCACTGCCAGCCAGGCGAGGAGAGGGATTGTCCCACTCTGCTCTGTGCCGTGCGGCCTCACCTCGAGCACTGGGTGCAGTGCCACTGGGTGCCACAAGATAGGAAGGGCATAAGCCTATTAGAGAGTGTCCAAAGGGGAGCTATGAAGATAGTGAAGGGTCTGGAAGGCAAGATATATGAGGAGAGGCTGAGATTCCTTGGCTTGTTCAGCCCAGAGAAGGGGAGACTGAGGGGAGGCCTCATGGTGGCCTACAGCTTCCTCACGAGGGGAGCGGAGGGGCAGCGCTGATCTCTGCTCTCTGGTGACAGTGACAGGACCAGAGGGAATGGAGCTGTGTCAGGGGAGGGGCAGGTTGGGTATTACGAAAAGGTTCTTCACCAGAGGATGGTCAGGCACTGGAACAGGATCCCCAGGGCAGTGGTCATGGCACCAAGCTGCTGGAGTTCAAGAAGCATTTGGACAACGCTCTCAGAAATATAGTTTGAATTTTGGATGGTGCTATGTGGAGCCAGGAGCTGGACTTGATCCTTATAGGTCCCTTCCAACTCCAGATTTTATGTAATTCTAGATATTGTTGCAACATGACGCTAGGCTATATTGCAAAGAGGGCATCTGTGGGGCATCTTCAGGTTGCAAAGCCAGATAAGGTAGTGTTGGAAGATTGAAATAGTTGAAAGGAGCCAAATTGGTGATGATCTCTTTTATCCTTTCAGTAGGGAGCAGATTGTACAATGGACAAAAGCTGGACTGAGCCAGCTTTTGATGCATTTATGTGGTGATAAGGGGATTGAAGGAGTGAGCCAGAAAATCACATTACTTGCAGCATAGGTGCCCCCAGCTTCACGTTGCTGGGCCTTGGGTACTTTGGGGTCCTTTGGTGGGCAGAAAGGGTTCTGTAAGGGCAAAGCACTGCAGGGAAAGGAAGCAGGACCACTTGGGAAGTGGGAGTGCCTGTGCTGCCATAAAGGTTACAGGGCTGCCTGTGGCCATCTGCTTGCTCGCCTGACCTATTTGGCTCCCTTTGTTCAAACCAAGAGGGAGCAGCAGCCGTGCCCTGCTCTCTGCCAGGCTATGCAGGTGCTGCTCCAGAATCCTGACCGGAGAAAGAAGTACGCGTTTATGGAAAGTCCTCTTCCCTCCCTTTCCTTTCCCTTTTAACGCTCTTGGCCAAGCTGCGTGATTCTTATCTGGTCTCTGCAGGGCCTTTAGATGAGGTCATTCAGGAAGTTTAATTAATCCTGTACAATTGTCACTACATCCTTGGCAGTGCATTGTACTAGGGCCCAACCCACTACTACAATGCGTCTTACGACAGCTGAACATCTGTTTAAAAACTGATTGCCAAGAAGAGGTACTTGCTAAGACTAGTTTTCCCTCTGGCTATATATATGTAGCTCAACACAATATTGTGTAACGGTGTTAAGACAAAAAACAGAATTTCCCCCTGCTCTCAGGATCAACTGGTAAAGCAAACTAAAATTATCTGGGAAATGATGGTTCTGAAATACCCATGGCAAAGAATCAGGCTGGCCTACACATGTCCTGTTCAGCTCAGTTCTCAGGCTGGTGCCACTTGGGATGCTGGGCTGTGACTGGGTTCCAAAAGGTGACACACAAAGGCATGGTGTCAGGATGCTGCCTTATCTGACAGAATAGTAAAAGTATGCCTGGAGCCCTTTAATCTGTCCTCTTCATTTGTTTACCCCTATCTCTCTCTGAGTTTGCTTCAAACATCTTAGTGGGGCAAGAATACGAACTATAGGAGAAAATCCTACAAGGAGCTGCCATTTGTAATGGTAGACAAATTCTGGATCTGAAATACTGTGACTGAGACCCTGCTGACCTGGAATAACTGTGCCGGTTTGAGAATGATGCAGCCCCTTGTCCCCAGCACAAACCGGTGCTGTGCCTGCCACGCTGTCCCCTGGCTGCTGCAGCTTCCCTGGGAGTGATCTGCCGCCAGAACTGGCTGATTTGGCATCTGTGATGAATAATGGATGGGGAGAGCTAGTGTAATAAAAGAGACACTTTGAGCCTCTTGAGGTAATAACCCATGCTTCCAGTTTCCTGAATGGTTCTGCCTTTTGGTTCAATAATGAAATCTATTTTTCATAGTTCAGCTTTTTTGAGTTGTCTGATTGGTTTAACTCTTTGCATTTGTTCAAAAAAAAAAAAAAAAAGGATTTTGATTTTGCTTTCTTTGAGGTTTTGCAGTGATTACACAGTTGGATGAACAGTGAGGTGTATTTCTGTGCATGCAGCATCTTCAGGATTATGAATCCAGGCATGATCAGACTCAGCTCTGTACGAGGCCAGTCATTTATTCACAAATCAGCATACTGCTTTATCTTGAAACAGGTTCCTCTTTCTCCAATATCTGATTGTCCTTTATTGGTGTTACTGAAGAACAGAATTTAAAATTTGCAACCTATCCTCATTAATTTAATTTTCCTATGTGCATGCCTTGTAAGTATAGACAATCTCTAAGCAGTAAATAGCTGAAGTAACCTGTAGTATATATTGCCTATAATTATAGTATTCTTGTCACCTCTGAAGAACTGACATCTGTACTGACTTCGCTCTCAGATGCATGCGGCACAGAATAGTCAGGGGGCTGAGCATTCTGAACGCTGTCTGCATATGCTAAAGGGATGCCTTAGGAGGTGCTCTCAGATGAATTGCACAGCAGTGTAGAGGCACAACTGCTTAAGCTGCTGAGGACACCATGTTTACAGGCAGGAGGAGTCTGTCTGCACCCTCACAGCACCCCTCTGGGGGACAAAACCAGACTCATCATCCCTCTAGGGATGCCTTACTTATTTTGGGTATTAGGCATCCTGCTGTATGGGTATACTGGAGAGCTTCACACAAGCTTTTGTCTAAGAAACATGTGAAAACCAACTGAAAGGAA
This sequence comes from Penelope pileata, assembly GCA_013396635.1. Taxonomy (NCBI): domain Eukaryota; kingdom Metazoa; phylum Chordata; class Aves; order Galliformes; family Cracidae; genus Penelope; species Penelope pileata. Next base: position 498,587 of record WBMW01005994.1, on the reverse strand, counting down.
GGCATAAATACTAAGGAGGACTAGAGGTGATCTCTAACATTATCTTTCAAGGAGGATTTATGGATAGCTTTCTAGCCAGTAGTTTTCTGCCTCAACGCAATCCTCTCAAGTACACTTATGAGACTGTATGGGTTGCATTTTAGGGTGTTTATCTGTTTTATTTTTTGACATTGGCTCAGCTTTGTCTAACTCTGATTTTTGTGAAGAACTGTTAAGAGCTGGTGTAGTTGGTTGTGCTTCTTTCATAGTGTAATAGCTCCCCTGTTGTCCATACCTCTTCTAGGTAGTACTTCTGCCATTTTCACGCTTCGTGTTTCTCAGAGCTGCCTGAGCTTTCTTCCCTCTCAGAGTATATTGTGTTGTTTTATGGCTTGTGAGCAGATTGTAAGCAAGGGAGAACTGCTTTCTGTGGTGGTAATATACCTCCTATTTGTGTAAGAAAAGTTTATTTTGTCTGATGCGGGGTAGAATTTGAAGCATGGAAGTGATGGTAAAAGCAATATTTTTAAAGTTCAGGGTCAAATTCTGTCCTGATCTTGCACCTCTTCTTTATACAGACTCGTGGCTGAAGCCAAAGAGGATTTTAATGGCACAGTCAAATACAGAATATGCCCCGCCACCCCTGAAATAAATAACAGCTGGCACTGATACATACAGTACTGTATTACTTCAGAGGGCTTAGCAGGCATTAACTAATTAATCCAGTAGTGCTTTTACTTAATGAGGTTTGAGTACCAGCACGCTCATGGAAGATGTCTATTCTCCAAACTGCTCTCAGAAGAATACTGCCTTTTGTTTCGAGCACCACATACAGCAGTATTTTATTGATTACTGCTTTTCTCCTACAGTGCCGTAGGGTTTGCACGTAACAACATGCTGGAGAACCAGCTTTGTGCTGTTCTGTGTTAAATGGCACAATGCAGTGTGCTAGTACTGGAAATTTACATTTAAATGGGGTTGAAAACCCCATGAATCCTCACAGAAATGGAGGAAAAAAAAATAGAGAAGAAGCCACTAAGAAAAACATCAGTCCCATGAAAAGTTATTGTGTTTCAGATTGGATCAGTTTGTTGCAGCATGTTAGGTATGTCAGCATGGCATCTTGGCTACTTGAAATTTGGCTAGATTTAGCCCAGCTTTTGTTCCAGGGTGGATTTTTGTCCCTGTTTGGTGCTGCCCAGGCCTGTGGTGTTTTCTCTTTCCTGCACACATCTCTGCTGAACTCTGAAAATCCCCACCTGTGCCTGCCTGCAGCTCTCAGACTGCTTGGAGGAAAGCTTTTTTTCTGTATGTAGCTGCAGTTACCAGCAGTCTCTTCCAAGCAACTTGGGAGCAAGATAGATGGGAGGTTTTCTCCAGACAAGTTAAATGGCACATCAGATCAGCTGGGATCCTGTTCATTTAGCAGTTGAGGGTTGGTTTATGAGGTTGAAGTGCCACTGACATACCTCATGATTTATAGTTATAAAAGAATGTGTTTATCATCACTGAACTGCTAAGCTTTTTAAAGGCTTCATAAATGTGCAATGTGGGGGAGATTGATTAGAAGTGGTTCTGAATGCAAGCAGCATCACGTTCTCTGGAAAAATATTAGCTGATTATTGTTTATCCTTATTCCCTTTGTCTCTCGTATCATGAAATCTCTAGCACACTTCTGATCCATGAAATGTATTGTCAGGTCTTATTTCAGCTTAAACAGTTGCGTTTTTATTTCATGGTTTCATTGTTTGCCCTAAGTGACTTAGCACCAAAGTTTACAGGATGCAACTGGTCTTTCTTTCTTTTCCTAATCCCTATCCCTTTTTGCTTGTTTTACAATGAGTTTTTGCTCACCAAAGGTCATCTAATAGTCACTTGCACCAGAATTTTCTGCTTGCTTGTATCATACATTTGGCTTTTAAATTGCTCTGTTGCCAGGTTCCCCAGAATGCTCTGTATATGTTATCAAGGCAATAACTCAGAAAAAACAGAGGCAAGAAGGGAAAGGATATATCCAATTTTGGGTGTGTGTGGTAGGCATGGATCCATGGATCCACAGATCCACAGTATGTTCATACTAGGGCCCCTATACCTCCACTGTAATTCTCTCTTTTAATTCAAAACAGGGTTAGTCTAGTTCTTCAAATGAATGCCCCCAATCATTCATTTGGGCCTTCTCATTCTCAGCAAGGCTTAAAGGACACCTTCTGTCTACACACTTGGCTCATAGCACCTGGTTGTTTCATCTGAGAGCAACCTCTGTCACACCAACCAAGCTCCCCAAGCACCACTGAAATGTGCTATGTTAGGGTGAGTGTGTGCACTGCTGCTCTGGGCTACGAGCACCAAAGATGGGTGCACGTGTAGATCCAGCCAAGGGAGCCTGAATGGTGCTGTGTTTACGCTCAATACAAGAGACAGATGTCCTCAAGCTGAGGATAAAGTTGACCTAGAACATGGGTGTCCAACCTTCTGGCTTTCCTGGGCTGCATTGAATGAAGAGGAATTGTCTTGGGCCAATATTTTAGTTGTTGTTGAGTGATGGGTGGGTGCATGCCCAGGGCTAGGCTGGGCTGGGCTGCTTGGTGGGGAAGAGCTGACACTGTGATGGTGTGGCAGAAGTGGGTGGGCTACATTACGAGCTATCTTGGGCTGCATGTGGGCCATGGGCCGCAGCTTGGACATGCTTGGCCTAAAGTCATCAACCCATTTCTGCTGGACCATCTTCCACACCTCCCAGCCCTACTGGTTGCCATTTATCCTCCTGTAAAGACTTCTTGCTCAAGTGTGAAGCAGGTGTGTTAGGAATGAGATTTCCAAATAAATATTTGAAGATAAAACAAGTGAACTGAAAGAGATGCTGCTTCTTGCATGTGTTGGAGAGCTGTGCCTCCTTCTCCTTCAAACCACAGCCTCAGACCAGAGGGCAGCATTTCCCTGGTAAGCACGCCTTTCTCTTTTTTGCAGAGTTGTGCAATTGGACATGAAAATTGCCTAAACTGCTTAGCAGAAACACAGCAGCTTCTCCACTGTGAGGGCTGTGGGTCTTTCATCATCTCTGTGTCAGTGGCTTTGAAAAGTCTTAAGACAGCCCTGTCATTCCGTGACAGAGAGCTGACCTGCCTTGGGAAGGAAGTGATCTCCCATCTGCTCTGCCCGTGTCCGGTTTGGAGTCAAAGATGTCACTTCACCACAAAAGCCAAGAGGAAAGAGGAAGGGGGAATGACCTCACTGGGCTGCAGCACAGAGCACAAAGGGTACAGAACATTTAGGGGTGAGCTCTTGCTCTGGGAACTTCCCTTTCCCAGCATTTCATCACTATCTCCAACCAACCGGACAACCTCTTACTTGACGTTCCTGTCTGTGTCCACTCACCTGCCTGTCAGGCCTGGTCTGACCTGAACAACACATCTCCGGGGCTTCCTCCCCACTGCTCCACTTCCATGGTCTGGCACCAGCTGCCTTTACTGTGTTCCCCACACATGCCAGCCTTTGCTATGCCTGCTGGTGATCCACCCAGGTGCCACTCAGGGTCTTTGGGTGGCAGTTCGGGATGTGACTAAGTCTTAGGATAGTTGTGAGTCCATCCACCTGCTGTAGTTTTTTTTGTTGTTGTTGGAGGGAGAGAGTTTTCTTGGGAAGTGTTGATATAACACAGTCCATTATCACACATTTTTGGAGATAAGACAGCTCCCTGAGAACATCCAGATGTTCCACACCTTCTATTTTTAATTGATTACTAAGAAATGAATGAAAACCAGACTTCCAATCTACTTTGATGTAGGAAAGAAAAGGGAAAGGCTTTGTTTTGGTAAAAATATTATCTGAACAATGTATTCTACATCCAAAGGAATTTAGAATCAAACAGCTGATAGGTGAGCTACAGGCACACATATGTGCCTGAGATGTAAAGGAGAATCATCCCTTTGGATGCTTGCTGCTTATTTTATGTCGTGGATTTCCCCCTTTCCTTGATTCTGTTAACTTCCCTGGGGGTGTGAATGTTGGCAGGCTATATGGTGTGCAAATACCAGGAGAAGAGCTCAGTTTTAACTGGGGGAACGAGGACTGCGAAGCAAAATTACCTTTCTTCTTTTATTTTCCCACAATAATGAAAAGGTTTGGGTTTTATTTTACTGGAACTAATTAACTAGGCTAATTGGAGGCTGGTTTCAGTTTGTCCTGCTTGTGCATTAGTCAACTAATGGGAATAAGAGCAGAGAGCCCAGGGAGCAGGAAGTCTTATCAAATTCTTTTATAATATCTCAATTGACTTGTCTCTAAAAGTGTGCAACAAAGTACAATGACAAGTATGAAGAATTATTGTCAGTGATCTAAGACTCATCTGTAGTCATTTGTAAATTGCAGTTACTAAAGTTTTGGGAGTAGATTCTGGCTCCAGTAAATGCTTAGATAAATTCCAGTACAGATTCTGAGCTATTTTTATACTGTGAGATTGGATACCTTAACTTGCAACGCTACAGCTGTCTTTTTTCTTCCTCTATCCTATTCCTTCCTTACTGCAGAAGAAAATTCTTTTTGAAGTCTCAGGACACGAGGCTTCAAAGCAAAATTATAACCTTAAACATAAAGTTCCTGCAACTTGAATAGCCCCGTGTCTTCTCAAGGTGATGAATTCTAATGCTATCATCACTAAAAGGATGATAAAAAATAATAATGAGCTGTCACTCTCATCAGCTCTTTTAGGGGAGCGGCGAGATAAATTGCAGAGTGAAGCAGTTAAAAGTTGGAGTAAAAATACATTTATTAGCTTCTTGAAATCAGTGCATGCTCCAGAAATGGAGAGCAATAGGTAGCATCCTTTGGACAGAGCGCTCTGCTGATAGATTTCTAACCCTACTGAACTGGAATTTGAATGTGATTGTGTGTATGTCAAGCTCCAATAGGTGCCTGTAACAGCCAGAAAGGAATTGTTAATGCTCATCTTCAAACATCACAAAAAAATAGTCATTTTTTCTAAACACTGATGCAGATCCTCTGTGGTTTGATCCATCATCTTTTGAGGCTCCTTCTCCTACGTGGTGATGGAGAATGTCAGAGCAAGTGCTGGAATGCATTCATTCTTCAGAAAAATATTTGGAGTACAAGAATCTTTTCTAAGCTAAACCCATTGCTATCAATTAATGCTTTGAGGCTGCTGTTTTACTATTTTAATTTCCGTTCTAGCTTTTCCATTTAGATTCTGTCAAAAGATGGAGCTTTGTATGGCCTTTCTCCTGGCCTTGTCCCTCTCTCCTTCATCTTGTCTAACTTACATGTAAGGATATATACACTGGACATCAGACAGCTTGTATTTTGCTTCCAATTTTGTTTAATCCTCTCTTCAGTCATGTTGAAAATCCACAGAACCTCTGGAGAACTCTTGGGTTCCAGACTCTATGTTTACATTTGTATGAGGGTAAACTTGTGTGGGAAGTAGGAAAATAAGGTATTTTCTCTGTCACAGAAAATACCTTCCCCTGCTAGCTGCAGAATCCCTGATTAGTCTGTCTTTCCCATACTTTTTTAGAGATATTATCTGTGCTTATGTAGCATATTTGTAGCAGGCTCCAGTCAGTGATTTATTCCCCACTGACTGTCAAAGAGGAAGGATTATAACAAGGCACTGATTGCTGCACTGTCCTGATTGCTTCATCACTGTGGTTTTGGAGAGAGCTGGGAGAGAAAGCCTGGGCGTGGGTGGCCTCGGGATTGACGCTCTCAAAACATCCTGAAAAGGATAGGGGAGAGAGAGGGACTTTCTCCCAGTGTGATAGGAATTAGGCCGATCCCCTGGCAACAGGCTGCCAGTGCAGATGGGTTTGCAGGGCTTCGGCACCTGCAGGACATCCCTGCTTCAGCCTGGGAGGCCAGCGCATGCTCCCAGCTCTGTCCTTGGAGCCAGTCATGTGATGCTAGCAAAAGACCTGGAGGGGATGCGAAGGAGAAAGCTTCTTCACAAGTTCTGCTCTCTGGCTGGCTGCATCTATACCTGTTTTTGCCAGCCAGGTGACTGCTTAGAGCAGGCATGGCATTTTAACATGAGACCATTGTTGAAAGCCAGCTGCAGTAGCCTGTGTGGTGTTTTGCCCTGGAGGTGTTTTAATGCTTCTGAGAAATATCTCAGGCCATAACATCCCATTTACCCATGAAACAGAAGAGTGTTGGTCTGTTTCATCAGGTGACAAGTGACAGAATGTGAGGAAATGGTTTCAAGTTGTGCCAGGTGAGGTTTAGGTTGGACATTAGGAAGAATTTCTCCACAGAGTGGTCAAGCATTGGAATGGACTGCCCAGGGAAGTGGTGGAGTCCTTATCCCTGGAGATATTTTAGACAGGGATGTGGCACTAAGGGATGTGGCTTTGTGATGGGACTCAGTGGGCCAGGTGGGTGACCGGACTTGATCCTGAAAGTCTTTTCCAACCTAGATGACTCTGACTCTACATACATGAGACGTGACTTCAGCCCTGCTGAACTACTGCAAGTGGAGAGAGGGAATGGCTTTGTGGAGGACTGTGCCAACACAAATTGTGCTCACTGAACGATGAGGAGAGCTTCCCTAGTTGTTGCCAGCCTGGACGAGTGCAGGAGCTTTTCACCTGCCATCTGCTGAAGGTGGGAACCTCTATTTCATTACCTTCTTGTTCACACACCACTGGTTCAAAATCTGCTTTTCTGCATAGACCTGAGTTTCTTTTCAGTGTGGATGGCCAGGAAATAAAAAAGCAGCCAGACACCAATGTTATTTCTTACCTCTGTGCAAATTAACTGCCTGATTTTGCAGACACTCTCCAGGGCTAAATTCTCAAGTTAACCCAGGGAATGTGTGGCCAGGGCATGGGGGCAGAAGGCAAGATCTCCACTTTAAGCCTGAGGAGGTGGGAAAAAAGCTGTTCTAATGAGCATAACACTGTTGGAACAGTTCCCACAATGTGGGCAGCCATGGAGGGAAGAGAAGCCTGCTGAGTTTTTGACATCTATTTTGGGAACTGGCTGTAATTTTGGCTGCTTTTAGCACAGCCTAAGCTCCCGTCTTGAACGATCTGTTCCTTCACAACAGGAGGAAGGGATTGCTCTGCCTGATATGAAAAATATATCTGGTGCAAAGCTTTTTGGAAGTAAAATGATTTGTGAAAACTACAATGTATAAATTGGTTTAAAATTGAAAATGGTGGATATAGGTGTACTTAAGTCTCCCTTTTCTTTGACATGAAGATATTTAAATGTATATGTCATCCAACTAGAATTGACCTGGAGTTGTTCAGAGAAGAGTTACTAATGTTATGCTGTCTCTGAAGTCTAGCAGTGCCTGTAGCAATGCAGCCATGGCTCAGCATCAACATTACCTCTCTAAACATGCTTGTTTTCAGATGTTTGTATAACTGCTGCTGGAATTTCCTCCTGACTGGTTGTCACTTGTCAGATCTATTGAAACCATGTCAGTAAATCAGGAGAAAAATGTTTTATGCTGCCTAGAATGTGAAAGATTTTGTCTTTTTTTTTTTTTTTTGGGGGGGGGGGGGGGGGGGCGGGGAGGAT